>OZ024912.1:67015235-67040867 GCA_964017125.1 Flabesymbios commensalis | reverse complement strand
ACCAATATGGCAGCCATGCTGGATTTTGTGTTGATAAGCACATTCTATTAAAAAAATTGGTGATGGAAATATATTCTAGATTCCATGGCTCTGAAAAAAAGTTTCAGCAACATAATGATTATGGCATGTGGGTGATTTTCTGAGGGGGGGGGGACGCTTGACAAATGGTCGCCATCTTGGATTTGTGGAGATAAGAAAAGGAATGATATCATTTCTGATCCTGTTGATGAGCTTTTTGTGCCTTAAGACATGTGTAGAGGCACCAAAATATATTTTTTTAACTGCAAAAGTGAGTAATTGGGGTACGCTCCTGTTTTTTTTTTTTGAAAAATGACGTTACATGGTGCTACATAACATTAAAACTGTGTAGAATTTATGTTGATAAATTCAATATAATAAAATAGTGGTGATCTAAATAAGTGCTAGACTCCATGGGTTTAGACAAAAAATACATTTTAGGCTCAACAACGAGATAGTTACCTCATATTTTCGTTTTTTTAACAGATCGCTCAACATACTCAGTATATCAATATGGCGGCCAATCTTGGATTTTTGGTATTGTGAAAAGTACTGATATCATTTCTGATCATCTAGATGAATTATTTGTGTCCTCAAAAATAAGTAGAGACACCTAAATATTTTTTTCTAACTGCAAAAGTGAGAAATTATGGTATAGGGGGCCTACCCCTGTTTTTTCAAAAATGGCGTTACATGGTGGCGGCCATCTTGAATTAAAAAATTGCACAAGGGGGATTTTTGGGGCCTCTTCGGAATTCGTCTGGGGAGATGTCATGTATCATTGCTGAAAAAATCAGTAGGTATTTTATATAGTAGGCCTATATAAAATGTTTTTCGATTTTGGTCAAGTATTAGTTGTGATTATTCTAGGATTTGAATATTAGCTAATTTTGTGTGAATGTACATAATAACAGAGCTAAGTACAATATTATACCAGCTTGAACACGTGTCCTATGAGACTGTTGGTTATTTACATGTACTACTAAATAAGAAAATGTTTTAAATCACATCATTTTACTGGCAGAGTTTGGCCATCTATAGGCCTATGTAATTTGGTCGATTTCCTGAAAAAGGTGATAAATACCTTGGATTATAGATTAGAATATTCAGATATTTTATTTGAATATTAGTGTTATTTACGTAATAAATATATGACATTGTATGATATTGCAATGTGATATTACATTGAAATGTCAGAATATGACATCAAATTAGTGGATGTGACAGTTTTATGTCAGGATATATGAATATGATATCAGGATATGACACTTTAATATCATGATATGTAATATAATGTCCAAACATTGGTGTTTAATATAGCAAAATCACGTTATGATGGCTCAATACGGCTTTATAAAGGCAGTATATAGTGGCTAAACATCACGTTGCTGTATTAAAATGAAACGATATTGCATCATATTATCACGAAATGCATTACAATTTCGTGATATATCATTTTAACATCACTATGACATTTCAACGTCAGGATATGACATTGAATATTAGGATATGGAACTTGAATATTATGATATGACTTTATACATTGATGAAATGACACATTGAGGTCACAATTTAGCATTGTAATGTGATGATGTGTCATTATAATGACAAACATGCTATTTAATATCGAATATTGTATAATAGACTTGTCGGATTATGACATTAAAATATAAAAAAACATAAAAAACAGTTCGAAGTCAGGATCTGGCATATTTATGCCAGGATATTCGATTGTAATTTATCAGAATATGACACTTTAACGTCATGAGATGGTATTATATTTTTGTCCTTTTATATCACACAATAATATTTGAATGTCAAGATATTCCATTTTTTATGATAGGATATGACATTATCAAATCAAGATATGGCGGGCTGGGCTGCATTCTAACGTGACATCATAATGACTGAATATGACACTACAATATTTTAATGTGACCATAGAATGTCAGGATATGTCACTTTAAAGTCTGGATATGGAATTTTAATGTCAGGATTTTATATTGTCATGTCAAGGTATAACATTTCAATAACATTATATTGAGAGACGCACGTTACCATATGGTAATACAGAATCGGCATAGAACATTCCAAAATCAGGATGGCACATGTCAGCTCAACATATATATCGCAATAGAATTCAGTAAGTAAAGGCCTCTGCCTTGCTCAAATACCGGTACTCCAAAACTGCCAACAACAAAAGCACTTCTGAAGATTCAATCAAATGGAAAGTAAGATAGGGTTAAGACACATGCTCTTTGAACAGCATGTGGCCTTGCCCTCTCTTACTTTCATTTCCTCTTACACTAAAATGTCATATTGTGATGTTAATATGCTATATCATGATATTATAATAATATTGTGACAATATAATAAAAAATCCTGTCACTTTAATACCATGCCGTGATGCTTAACCACCATATCCTGCATTTATAAAGCTGTATCCAGACATCATAACGTCATTTTACTATAATAAAGAGCAATATTTGGACATTACAAAACCATATCATGATGTTAATGTGCCTTGTCCTCATATTATCGCGACATAAAAAGATCATATCTTGACGATAAACAGTGGCATCAATTAATTTTTTGTCATATTCCGATATTCTGATGTAAAATCATCTCATTACAACACCATACAATGCCATAACTTCATTACGAAATATATATATCCTAATATTCAAAATGTAATATCTTGATATTTAAATGATATATTTCATGATATTAAACATATTGACATTCGCAAATCATGGACAGAAGTAAGTATTTAAAAGAGCATTGTTACAGGACGATTATCAAAGATGTCATGTACATGTAACGTGTGAGGCGCAAGTCCTTATCTTGTAATTGATTTTTGCTAGAAAGCCTCCCTTCAACGTCACCTACTGCCCCAGCCAACATGGGGCATTAATCCAATTCTGTTCAATTTTTGGGCCAGCGTCGAAGTCGGTCAGCCAATATTAAAACAGCATTGGATGAATGCCTCGTGTATAAACTCCATTATGATACAGAGCATATTTTGCTGTACAGGAGGGTGTGGAATCTACAGTCTGGGAACGGATTTTATCTCATGGTCGTTTGTCACCAACGCAAACTGAAAGAGTAGTCGCTCCAGAAAGAGTTCTAAAAAGAGTGAATAGCGGGTGCAGAGAGGGTTGTTCAAAGGGGGGGGGGATCTCACAAATCTCGACTATATTGTACAACGATGTGCTCTTTTTGTATTGGCCAAACATGTAGAAACTGTGACAGCTCGGATGATTGAAACGCAATAATTTCATTATTTACCGGAGATTAATTTGTTAACTTGACAAATCTCAATCTACATTTCTAGTGGGAAAGCAGTTCGAAAACACTCCAAAGCGTCATCCACCATAGTAGAATTAACTACCATGTGGGATTCATGTCGATAAACTAAATATAATAAAATATGGTCATCTAATTAAGTTCAAGACCCCATGGGTTCGGCTAAAAAAATACATTTTAGTTTCAACAACGAGATAGTTATCGCATATTTTCGCTTAACAAAATATTATGGCGGCCATCTTGAATTTGTGGTATTAAGAAAAGTACTGATATTATTTCTGATCATCTGGATAACCTCCTTGTACTTTAAAACATAGGTAGAGACACCAAAATCATTGTTTTAACTTCAAAAGGGAGGAATTGGGATATACCCCCTTTTTAAAAAAATGGCGTTACCTGGTGTTATTTTTAATTAACTACTATGTGGGATTTATGTTGATAAATTCAATATAATAAAACAATGGTGATCTAAATAAGTGCTAGATTCCATGGGTTTGGCCAGAAAATACATTTTAGGTTCAACAACGAGATAGATATCTCATATTTTCGTGTTTTTTAAGAGATCGCTTAACATAATCAGAACAATATGGCGGCCATCTTGAATTTTTGGTATTGAGAAAAGTGCTGATATCATTTCCGATCATCTGGATCAACATAAGTAGCGACACCAAAAGTGAGGAATTAGGGTTACATGGTGGCGGCCATCTTGAATTGAAAAAAATGCACAAGGGGGATTTTTGGGGCCTCTTCGGAATTCGTCTGGGGAGATGTCCAGGTATCATTCCTGAAAAAATCAGCTTTCTGCAATTTTATTCCAGGTTCCTGTGTTTTTTTCACTAATGCTCTTGCACTACTACCGTGGTACATACAGCTATACTATAGGGTGACTGCCCTATGGTCAGAAGGTTCTATGTTCAGAAGGTTCTATGTTCAGAAAATATTTGTTCAAAAGGTTCTATGTTCAGAAGGTTCTATATTCAGAAGGTCCTATGTTCAGAAGGTCCTATGTTCAGAAGGTTCTATATTCAGAAGGTCCTATGTTCAGAAGGTCCTATGTTCAGAAAATATTTGTTCAAAAGGTCCTATATTCAGAAGGTTCTATGCTCAGAAGGTCCTATATTCAGAATATTCTTTGTTTGATGTAGGAAAGAACTTACATCTTTCAGATTCAGGTAAACTACAATGCAAGATGAAACAAATCACAGCCTCTCATTTTAGCTCATTCGGTCATATGAGTTTTTGTCATGGCGTGTTGTCTGTCGTCTGTCCGTCCACAATTTGCCAAAATCGCTAATGGGACTTCAATCAACACAAACCAGGAGTGATCACAGAAGTATAGTCCCCGCAATTCAGGAATATGACACTATATATATCTGATCTGATGTCCAGGTATCATTCCTGAAAAAATCAGCTTTCTGCAATTTTATTCCAGGTTCCTGTGTTTTTTTCACTAATGCTCTTGCACTACTACCGTGGTACATACAGCTATACTATAGGGTGACTGCCCTATGGTCAGAAGGTTCTATGTTCAGAAGGTTCTATGTTCAGAAAATATTTGTTCAAAAGGTTCTATGTTCAGAAGGTTCTATATTCAGAAGGTCCTATGTTCAGAAGGTCCTATGTTCAGAAAATATTTGTTCAAAAGGTCCTATATTCAGAAGGTTCTATGCTCAGAAGGTCCTATATTCAGAATATTCTTTGTTTGATGTAGGAAAAAACTTATATCTTTCAGATTCAGGTAAACTACAATGCAAGATGAAACAAATCACAGCCTCTCATTTTAGCTCATTCGGTCATATGAGTTTTTGTCATGGCGTGTTGTCTGTCGTCTGTCCGTCCACAATTTGCCAAAATCGCTAATGGGACTTCAATCAACACAAACCAGGAGTGATCACAGAAGTATAGTCCCCGCAATTCAGGAATATGACACTATATATATCTGAATTCAAATCCACCTAAACCCGGTGCTAGAGTGAACTTGTCCTATAGCCTGGATTGAAAAGTTCAACCCAAAACACCTGCAATTACAAAGATGAGCTACGGTGCCATTGACACTTTTTTCCTGTTTCTTCATTTTAATCTATTCCAGGGAGGTTTTGGGTATCTGTAACCCCTGCATATTCCCAAAATGCGTTGTATTGTTGGGTTGACCAAAAAGTGAGTGGAAATTGCCATTAAAATAAAGTCAAAAATGAAAGCACCATTCAAAAAGCACTATTCAGAGCCTTGTTTTAACTATTGGTATTTTGGTAAATCGGTAGCGCATGTTTTACGTCGATTTCTCAACGATTCTGACCCGATTTCTTTTATGCACAGTTCTTTTTCAAGTCAAACCCTAATCCGACTATAGGCATGCCCAGAACCCCTATAGGCATGCCCAGAAAATACTCTAAATAACCCACCATGTCCTATCACCCAATGCTCACATCATCATCTGTACATTATTCATCTCATCTATTAACTGCACTGTTTTTATCGTATTGCAATGTCACTTAAATATATGTTAGTCTGCTGTCTGCTGTTAATCTATATGACCTTGATTTTTAACTACTATTATTTTTCTCCCTTGCACTCAAAATGTTTATTGCTCTGAAATGTAGGCCCATACCACATGTGTATTTCACTGGTCACGGTGACCATTTCTTCTATTTAAAATACGTATTTCTTATTGTAGATATAGACAGGTTCCGATAAATTGAAGAAATAATATTTTTCATTACCTGCATGCATCATCACCACACGGTATATTTACCTGTGAAGGTTGTGACATATGCATACTTGTAGGATTCTGACTTCGTTTAGTTTAGGTGGCAGTTATCCCTGGCTTCTCGGACGCGGGAAGCTGAGGACGACCGCCTTGTTTCCGTACCTTGGTGACGGGCGCACACAATTGCAGCCCGTGCGGCATTGGTACTTTTCCCGCACTTCAGACATTACACTCGGCGACTACGGACGTGCCGTAGGTCGCTGTCGCTAAGTCAAACAGGATGTGCCGTGCGCGGAGGTTGTGCTTTGTTGTTGCCAGATGTCTAAAGAATAAACATGACAAGTGGAGATAGAGTTTTATGATTTATTTGGAACCGTCGACTCGACGGGGAAGGAAGTTTGAGTTGAAATGGTGAAGATTGGGCAGTTTCCCTCGTCCGCCATTGCGACCCTACACTAGAGACACCAACGGTCACTTACAGGTACTTTCGGCGCGAAGGGCTCTCCATCTCCCCATACTGGTGACCCCTGACGACTGATAGTCTACGCAACAGTGTTTTCACCTAGACGCCAGTTGAAAACCGCTGTTTTCAAGGATAGTTTTGATTAAATTTTAAGGGATTTTTTGAAAAAAATCAATAGCATTTTTTTCATCAGGTACGTGAAAACTGTAGGTCATTCTTTATATGCCAGTTTAAATTAGTCAGAAAGAATTATCAGAGGAGAAGCTCGTTTTTTTACGTCGAAAACGGCATAAATTTCTATTTTTTGGACGAAATCACACGTGTTTGGCGCTTTTTCAAGATGGCGACCATGTCGGTTTCTCTAGAAGAATCTTGAAAATTATTCTCATAGACTTAGTCTATCATTTGTTAAATGTAAGAGTTTGTTAAATGCCTTCATCCTATTAATGCCACTGTAGGCGAATAGGAAGTGGGTATTTTTGGTAACTCATTTTTTATCATTGATTACTATAATTGGGTGACTCGATTTTAAAGTCCATAGACGAAGCCTCGTCATTTTTCCGATTTTTCAGCAAAATCCACAGAAATTATAAATATCGCTTCGACTCGGGTAACCTTTAATAGGTTTAGGGCCGAAATAAAATTGTTTCCCTAAATGAATGTCAATAAACGGTCTTATTTGGTCTGTTTAAAATCCCCAGGACCGTAGGTCAATATTTTGTACTATTATCATATGTTATTTCAGAGAATGCTGAATATTGTACATGTATTTGGTAGGTGAGCGCCATTTTGGACGCTGGTTCCCCTCACTTAGCTGATCGCCCGCCGTGGGCAAACACGTGTTCCGCCATAACCGGCATGCATTTGGACAGTGAACCTGTGTCGCCACATCACATTAGCATAAATTAGGCCGCCATTTTGATTTGGTGGAGCTCATTCCTCACGTGTTCAAAATTTTACACGGACTAGTTGTAATAATTTTTTTTCAATTATTTATAAATTTTCTTCTTGAAGGAGAGGAAATATAAATAAGTTGTTTCGAAAACGAAATTGTAACACTAATTGTGTGAGATTTTTTTTTGTTCACTTTAAAACGCCCTTCGATGTTTGTAATCGCTCTAGCCTATTTAGCGCCTTATTTGGGCACACAGTAGGTAATGAATATGCTAATGTGAGGCGAGACGGGGATGCTGATCATGTTTCTATGTACACACCGTTCCACGCATGCCGTCACAGACAGGAAGCCACATGCTGTCTGCCGCACATGTTAGAAGCACCGACAATACATCATACACACACCCACCACAGACGAAATAAACACAACCGCTGCGACGACAGCCGGTTTATACATCAATCAATGAATCGAAGCGAGCGACAGACATCATTTTTCAGCGAAATGATATACTATATCATTAATCAGCTAGACTACTGTCAGTCACGTTTTAAATATTTTTCTAAAATCATAAATGTAACTTCGCAGTCACATTTAGTCTATCAGTTTGAGAACGATAGTTTATTTCTGAAGTTTAAATTTTTTATAAATACAGAAATATTTGATTTGACAGTTGCGCTATTGCGAAACATTGCCAATATTTGAATGTGTTTTCCGACTTGCGTGAATTTTTTTTTTTCACCCAGGTCGATTTACAAAAAAATACTATTATCCTAGCTTAGCATAGCATGTCATAATTGTATCTGGCATTTTTTATGTACAATTTCGACCTACGGTTTTCACTATACCATTATGCATCTGTGTGAATAAGTGAAAACGTTTTATGTCAAATATAGACCTTCAGTTTTCACTAAAATCAATATATACCTTTGTGAATTAGTGCACAGCATTTAGGTGCAACCTCAGCGACGCATTTTCAACTAATCTGCAACCCCTGTTTCTCGCAACATGCGACATAGCATGAACATTTTCTACAGTCTACATTTCTAAGATTCAGCATATTACAGACATTTTTCATCTGATTTAGACGGCAACGCACAACCTATCCGCGCACGGCGCGTCAAAATAGTTGGCATGTGTTAATACGACATGCCATTTTAAACACATTTGAGATAGACACAGAGCCAATAGGCCAGCTATCTCAAATGCTTCACTAGTTAGATAATTTCAAAACACTATTTCATAATGTCGAAGCAATACGACAGTGAAGGCTTCATGTCAACGCCCCTAGAAGGTGCGGGTGCTAGACCCAAAGATGATTATCGTCAAGACAGTGAGGACAATGAGGTTCGATTCCGAGAGGCAGATGAAGAATATCAACGCCTCAAAGCTGATTTCGCTCGAATTGCCCGAGCTAAACTTATGAGTTCTCACTCTAGGAGCGATTCCTCAAGGAGTACTTCACCGCTCGGTAGGCAGTCTCAGAGACGTGCTACGAACTTACCAAAGTTCAGAATCGCCACTTTCTACGCTTCGGATGTTGAACTCTGGTTCAACCAAATACATACTCAGTTTGCTCTTCACCAGATCAGAGATGATGATGAGAGGTACAGCTTAACCTGCGCTGCACTTTCGGGCGAGGTCGCATCGGATGTGAGGGACGTGCTACTTCAGCCTTTCAGGTCCAATAAATACGAAAGCCTGAAAGCGATCTTGATAGAGAGACGAGGTTTGACCACACCCGAAAGGGTTAACAAAGTGATCTCTGGTGAAAGAATTGGTACTGTCATTCCCTTGCGTTTTATGCGGCGTTTACAAAAGGCGGCTGGCTCCGGACCACGAGCCGTGGTGGGGAAAGCAGTAATTCGTCAAGCGTTCATTCAACAGATGCCCGCTTCAATCAGAACTCATTTGGTAACTCAACCCGACAGTGCCACCCTCAAAAGTTTGGCCGTTTTGGCCGACCGGGCACTGGCAGCTGAAGAGGACGTCGAAGAGAGTAAGCCGGGGGTCGCAGAAATTAAGGTAGAAGAAACCACCAAGCTAGATGGTTTGTTGGAGGATTTGTCTAGGCGAATTAAAAAACTAGAAACCGTGACTACATCAGAGAGGAAAAGAAATAAAGGACGTGGACAAGTGAATAATAACTATGCTCCTGCGCCTGCATTTGCTCCTAATGTTCAGGCCTCAGATTTTGTTAACAACCAACCTAGTCATTATAGAAATGAACAAAATAATGCTCCACCTTTCGTTCCGCCGCCGAATGCACAGTCCACTGACTTTGTTAATAAATCAAATAATTGTACTAATGCACAACAAAATGTTCGACCTTTCGCACCGCCGCCGCAAACGCCGCAAAATAATGTCGCGCAACCGACCGACACAGCCACTGCACAGGTTTGCTACTACCACCAAACTTACGGTGAAAAGGCGCGCTTGTGCAGTGAACCCTGTTCGTACTATGTCACATTAGGTCAGCGCGAAGTAGCGAATATTGGGTTATCACACTCTAAATTATTATATGTCGCAGATAAAGGACATAAATGCAGATATTTGATTGACACGGGTGCAGCTGTCAGTGTTTTGCCGAAATCTTGCGCTAACGGGATTTCGGACGCTGACAGTCTTCCCCTGGTGGCAGCTAATAACAGTACTATACGTACTTACGGCAACTGTAAACGCGTCGTCGATGTCGGCTTAAAGCGCAAATATCCGTGGACGTTCATAGTGGCAGATGTGCAGTAACCTATAATCGGGGCTGATTTTTTAATCCACTTTAATTTGCTTGTAGACTTGAGAAGTCGATGTCTCCGGGACATGCGTACAGGTCTAGCTATTGCCGCTTCACTGTCATCGATTAAACCACTGTCATTGAACAGGGTAGACACTGTTCAGAACGAGTACACAAAACTCCTCAGCCAGTTCCAGGAACTGACACGCCCTACGACAAAGGGTGAGACCGTTAAACACGGTATAACACATAAGATAGTGACTAAAGGACACCCAGTGTTTGCACGACCACGACGGTTAGCACCCGATAAGCTGGTTACCGCAAAACGCGAGTTTGAGTTTGAGTTTGAGTGGTCCTCAGCGCTTCACATGGTGCCAAAGAAAAACGGCGATTGGAGACCATGCGGGGATTACCGTAGTTTAAACGCACAGACCGTACCGGACTGTTATCCGATTCCTCATATACAAGATTTCCCGCAGCGTTTAGCTGGATCGAAATTTTTTTCGAAGATCGACTTGGTCAGAGCTTATTACCAAATTCCGGTGGAACCGTCCGACGCACACAAGACTTCCGTTACTACACCTTTTGGCTTATTTAATTTCACTAGAACACCGTTCGGTCTCAGAAATTCCGGTCAAACGTTTCAGCGCTTTATAGACCACGCTACACACGGACTTGATTTTGTTTTTGTCTATTTGGATGACTTACTGGTAACCAGCCCAGATCATAAAACGCATAAGAAACATCTACGAATTATTTTTGCCCGACTATCTGAATACGGAATTATCATTGGTCCTGAAAAGTGTCAGTTCGGTACAACTGAATTAAGTTTTCTAGGTCACCATGTTTGTGCCGAAGGAATTTCGCCGTTACCCAGCGCCGTTGACGCGATTGTTAATTTCGTTAAGCCCGAAAAGCAACGAGCACTGCGCAGATATCTGGGAATGGTGAATTACTACCACCGTTTCATACCGCATTGCGCTGCGAAGTTGACACCACTCAATAGTTTACTGACAGCTGCCAACGAAGGACATACAAGACTGTCACCGAAGTCAAATTTCGATTTAAAGTGGAAAAAAAATGCAGAGTCAGCATTTTCTGAGTCAAAACAAATATTGGCAAACGCTACGCTTCTGGTGCACCCAGATTCTACGGCTCAGATTAACATCACGTGCGACGCTAGTGATGTCGCCGTCGGTGGCGTTTTGCAGCAATTTTTAAATGGTATGTGGCAGCCACTTTCGTTTTTCAGCAAGAAGCTGAACCCAGCAGAGACGATCGTGAGCTTTTGGCAGTATACGCCACAATTAAACATTTCAGACACAATTTAGAAGGACGAAATTTCTCTGTTAATACAGATCACAAACCGTTGACATTCGTAATGTCATCCGTGACTGAGCGCGCGTCCCTACGACAAACACGTCATTTAGCTTTCATCGCTGAATTCACCACCGATATTAGATATGTAAAAGGTGAGACAAATTTCTTTGCTGATGCGCTGTCACGACCATCAGTGTCCGCGATACATGATGGACCAGCGATAGACTATAAAGAGTTAAGTCTCGACCAAGCTAATGACGCGGAATTCACGCGTTTGAGACACTCGACTACATCCACTATGAAGTTCAAACTATTAAAATCGTTCGATAATCAATAGATCTGGTGTGATGTGTCCACGGGACACAACCGGCCGTACCTTATCGCGAAATTTCGCCGAAAAGTTTTTTCAAACTTACACGGTTTAGGCCACCCATCGCATAGAGCTACCAAACCTTTGAATAATACCCGATTTGTATGGCACGGCATGAATATAGATATTGCTAGATGGTGTCGTACCTGTAAGGGTTGCCAGACTGCTAAAGTTTCACATCACAACACCCCAGTTTTCGGAACGTTCACTGAACCTACCGAGCGATTTTATCATGTCCACATAGATATAGTCGGACCTTTACCTTATGCTGATGGCTTTAGATATCTACTGACTTGCGTCGACCGTTTTACACGTTGGCCCGAAGCTATACCTATGGTAGATATTAGAGCCGAAACGGTCGCCGATGCCTTCTTCAGCTGGTGGATAGCACGTTATGGTACTCCAGCCACTATCACCACTGATAGGGGCGCTCAATTCGAGTCCAAATTGTGGGATAGTTTGTGTAATCAATTCGGGATTATTCGAAATCGTACCACGAGTTATCACCCCCAGTCGAATGGCATGGTCGAATGTTTCCACCGTCAATTGAAAGCCGCCATTATGGCGCACGAGTCACCGAACCCGTGGACTATCACGTTACCCACTGTGCTTTTAGGAGTTCGTTCCGCAGTTAAGGAGAGACTAGGCAGGTCGGCTGCCGAAATGATATACGGGACAACCCTTAGACTCCCAGGAGAGTTTACTAAACAGTACACCGTCGACGCTAACACTGATTTGGAGAATTATTCAGACAAGCTACGCGTGGCCATGTCGCGTCTCCGTCTATGTCCGCCACGTGACACACAACAACACAACATTTTCCAATTCAAGGAAATAGCTACATGTACTCATGTATTCTTGCGCCGAATCGCAATTGCGCCGCCTCTGACCGCCCCTTACGACGGACCATATAAGGTCGTCGCGAGGAGTGGCAGAGTAATGAAAATCCTAGTTAAAGGCAAGGTTGAGACGGTCTCTTTAGATCGCGTTAAACCCGCACATCTTGGGTGCGAGCCTACGACAGGTACGACAATACATCGTAAAACGCTAAACAAACCAAAGAGATCGACGGCTACCAGGACATCTAGTAGGAATCCACAGGGTCCACCTAGACCTGGTAGTGCGGACACTCCGACGTCCAACGGGACGAGCGTTAAAACGAAAAAGTCGACGGCAGTCAGAAGCAGTAAAAAATCGGCCACAGTCCCGAAGCAACTAGATGTTAAAGTCAACTTGTCTAACAGAGACAATACTTATGTAGCGCCGCATTCGTGAGCCCCCGCCGTATCCCGCGCTCACGGGAACGGCGGTGGTTTACGGACGTATTCCCGCATACCTACGGGTAAAACCCCGGGTGCTGCTGACGCCGTAATCGACTCGACCAAAAGCAATCATGCGAATATCACTAATCGCAAAAAAATTTGACCGACCAAACAGTGCGAAAAACTAGAGTCGGACGAATAATCCAGACTCCTGCCGGGTTCGTGCAGATGGTTCACGCCATAGTGGCGCCTAACGACATCTATGGTGGGCCCAACCGCATGCATCGTATTCACAATGTTTTTGAATTGTAAATGAATATGCCAGGCCTGGCAGCATTATGTACAGATATATAAAATGTAAAGACATTTTTTTTTAGCAAGTTAATTGCTAAAATACGAATAGAAATTTATGTTAATTAAATAAATGGGTTGATCGCAGCTTGCAGCATATGAATACATACATAAAGGACAGTTGGTGTTAAGAGGATGGGACAATTCATGTATAATGCTGCGATTTCAACCACCCACGCTGTAACCACACACACTATATTTTTTAAACCATGCTTAGTTATAAGAGGTTACATATTTTTACAACCCCGCTACTTGCACGAAGCAGTCTACTACACGTCAGTTGGGTCCTACGTTATCACTCACCCGGGGGTAATGTAGGATCCTGACTTCGTTTAGTTTAGGTGGCAGTTATCCCCGGCTTCTCGGACGCGGGAAGCTGTGGACGACGGCCTCGTTTCCGTACCTTGGTGACGGGCGCACACAATTGCAGCCCGTGCGGCATCGGTACTTTTCCTGCACTTCAGACGTTACACTCGGCGACTACGGACGTGCCGTAGGTCGCTCTCGCTAAGTCAAACAGGACGTGCCGTGCGAGGAAGTTGTGCTTTGTTGTTGCCAGATGTCTAACGAATAAACATGACAAGTGGAGAAAGAGTTTTATGATTTATTTGGAACCGTCGACTCGACGGGGAAGGAAGTTTGGGTTGAAATGGTGAAGATTGGGCAGTTTCCCTCGTCCGCCATTGCCACCCTACACTAGAGACTCCAACGGTCACTTACAGGTACTTTCGGCGCTCTCCATCTCCCCATATACTTACCTACCACCACATACCAATTGGACTTTACATTCAACAGAGAATAATCCCATAGACCACATAAGATAAGAGAATTGATATTTCACTTGTTTTTATATGATATTTTGAACAACGTCCTATAAAATATAATTATAAATTTCATATCTACAAGTTAATGAGTCCATTTAACATAGGACCTTCTGAACGTTTTTGCGACATTGAATCAACGTCATTGACGTTGATTCAACGTCGCAAAAACGTTGTGTGCCCAATTGGAACTGACAATGAAATAGTCACCCGTACTTTCTGATCATGGGACCTTCTAAACAAATATTTCTGAACATAGGACCTTCTGAACATAGAACCTTCTGAATATAGAACCTTCTGAATATATAACCTTCTGAACATAGAACCTTCTGAACAGAGGACCTTCTGAACATAGAACCTTCTGAACATAGGACCTTCTGAACATAGAGCTGTAACCATACTATAGCCCTACTACTACTGTAGACACAACTTCAAGTGGCTGAAAATTACTTGTCTGAACAGCCTGCTCTTCTGCTCTTCTGCTAGGCCTACATTGTGAAAACAGGCCGGAATAATACCAGATAACATATAACCTAATCATTAAAATTGTTTATCCTTAATTATGTTCAGTCCCAGCCGTAGAACAATCTAGAACAAATCAGAAAGTCCAGTTTTAAAACAGTTCTAGAACAACCCTTCCAATGTTAGTTCAATTTACTACCCGTTCGGCCCCTATATAATGAACAGGTCTATCGCGTTGGAAACTAGAACTGATATAATATTATGAGGGTTTATATAGGCTGTAATAATCGTGTATATTTGATTATTAAATAAATAAGTAAAATATCCAGGTTTCCAAGCGTATTCACAGCGTTTATTTAAGTATATATATATATATAGCTGGTATATGTGAAATATACAATCCAGTAAAACAGGTAGGTTGGATTAGTCACGAATGACTTCAATCAGAATATAACAGAGTACACAGACTAAAGATATTTAGAATGTCTGAACTGGTCAGTTTACAGGGCAGAAAGCGCGCACAATTGCAAGTGTGCCGCGACTTAATCCCTAAACTCTACATGTAAAAATACTGATAACACATTCCAGCAGCGCGTATAGTTACAGCAATGGTGGGGCACTGCTGGCCAGCGTCAAGACGCTGGACCAGCAGAGATCCAACATTGGGGCAGAGAGCATGCTACTCACAATGCCAGTACAGTGCTGGCCAGTATCAAAGACACCGGCACAGCAGTGACTCAACATTGCACTGGGGCGCTGTGAATGACATAATACAGCTTGTTCATTATAGCTGACGCTGTTAGGAAGAAATGTAACAATAGCTGATAACAAGTAAGTTTATGAGGTGAGAAAACAATGGAGAACTAACCAGTGTAGATTGTTATTGTTAACAATAAAATGGCGGCGAAAATAACAACTAGCCTAATTGTGATTAATGAAGGTTATACAATAGCAAGAACTATTTGTGATTAATAAAAAATAAAACAAGTACTTCATACTTGTACATTCCTCCATCACCCCGCAGGTGAAAAATCTACCATGACTTTTCACCTTCAGGTGTTACATATAAAACGCGTTCACATTGTACTTCAGTTGCATTGGTTTGAATCTCATGCATTTATACTGCTTCAATTTCGTCAACGGTATTTACTTCTCTGGTGAATTTCACACAGGGAAAACGTAAAATACCATAGGGAAGAGAAAAACCCTTGCGATAATAAAGGTTACAAAATACAATAATTACAATCGTAAGAAGACCAATCCCTCCTAAGATTAACATTATTTCGTACCTAACATACCAATGAAGTGATACAGTAGGTTTAAATGCATCCGTATAACCAGTAAGCGGTACTCTCTCATGTCCAATTGTACTAAGTGGTGTTAACTCAGGCAAGCTGAGGTTACCATGAGAAGTAAGAATATCAGTTAAAGTCACTTTTGGTAAACGAGCACGAGGAACATCTCGGAGAGTAAGGTTACCCATCATTGTGAATGTAGCGATTAACAACCATCCATCTCCTATAAGTCGACATGGGTGAGACAATTCAATGTGATAAACTCCACCTTTCAAGGCAACATTATGCGACGGTTTGTCATGACAGACAAGTTTAACTATCACACCACTGGTTAACAATACATACTCGTTATAATGGATATGATAAATAACATCTTTCTGATTAGAATTCACTTCCCTTTCATCCATAACCACAGAACCGACGAGAGCTGAAGTAAATGCCTGAGGATAATGTGATCGGATCAACTGACATGAATCATGATACGTAGGCTGGTCGGCAAGTAAATTAGAAATACAAGGGAAATCTTTTTCTGAGAAAAGTTCGGGTACACGACACACATAATTAGTATAACCTAAGCATTCAGGATGTAAAGTAATCTGACTTGTGTGTGTGTTACGTAATACTATTTCTGGAAGATCGAGCATCGCATAGTATCCAGCAACCGGTACCGGGAATTCCTGAACACGATAATGATGCCAATCAGTCCCAGAAACCAAAGGCAAAACTGTTTTGTAAACAAGTTGGGCTGACATCCACAATGGAGTTATTATTACATTTTCATAATACCACTCAATCGGAGTAACAGGTTGAGCATCAAAATTCGGTGATGAAGCCAATATAGACAGGAGCTCCGTACGCGACAACAAATGTTCAGTGAGGTGGCCAGCCTCCATATGCTGTCGTTTACGTAACCAGCTATCATACAGGCGTAAATAGTCTCTACAATAAAGTTCAAGTTGCATAATCGCCTTATCAATGTTTCCTTGCCAATAAATAACTCTAACAGTTGAATGTAATGAGTTGATTTGCTTATTTAATAATTTAAAAGCTTCAGTAAACTTTGTCGTCAACAGATTAATTCGTTTACGATTCTCAAGCATATGATCATAAGCAGAGTTTATAATAACAGTCAAAGAATTAACATCTTTAATCAAACGCTCACTTACAGTCCCAATATTTTTAATACGATAACGAGCATCACGCACTTCAGATTCCTGAGCGGTTCCAAACAGGAATTGAAGACCATGTCCGACAAGATTAAATAGTCCACGTTTAGAACGTTTAGTTCCTGTAGAATGGGAATACCAGTCCTGAGGTTGCGTAATCATATTCTCAGCTTGATCCAAACGGATTTCACATTCATCTCGGAATGACGTACTCATTGCGACGGCAGGAGCAACAAGGTGCGACCTTAATTTAGAGACAAAATCAAAGAAATCTGTAGGCACAACCATCGCAAGCTGGAATGGCTGCAACAGTTTGTTGCAACCGTAGCAGAAGATTATGCTCAAGTTGCATATTGTGTTGTTGACGCTGTAGAGCTCGGTCCTCCTCACGCAGCCACTGCAGAATATGTTGAAGCTGATCAGCAGATATGCCTTGAACATTTTCCGCATTATCAACGCCAAATCCATTGGAGGAAGTGTCTGGCTGATGAGAATCTGGCTGTCCCTGCATTTGAGATGGAGAGCTGGGTGGCTGGGTAATAACTACCTTTGGCGCGTCGTCGTTCATTTGGGCCATCGTGTAAAAAATATTAAAGCAGAGAAAAACTTACTGTTGAGAAGGTAGGCCTATAATATGTCCAAAAACACGCTGAGAAGAAACGCTTGTAGCACACAATTAATATCCAACCAAAAATCCTGTTGCAAGCCCGCCAATGTAATAATCGTGTATATTTGATTATTAAATAAAGAAGTAAAATATCCAGGTTTCCAAGCGTATTCACAGCGTTTATTATAAAGTAGATATATATATATAGTTGGTATATGTGAAATATACAATCCAGTAAAACAGGTAGGTTGGATTAGTCACGAATGACTTCAATCAGAATATAACAGAGTACACAGACTAAAGATATTTAGAATGTCTGAACTGGTCAGTTTACAGGGCAGAAAGCGCGCACAATTGCAAGTGTGACGCGACTTAATCCCTAAACTCTACATGTAAAAATACTGATAACACATTCCAGCAGCGCGTATAGTTACAGCAATGGTGGGGCACTGCTGGCCAACGTCAAGACGCTGGACCAGCAGAGATCCAACATTGGGGCAGAGAGCATGCTACTCACAATGCCAGTACAGTGCTGGCCAGTATCAAAGACACCGGCACAGCAGTGACTCAACATTGCACTGGGGCGCTGTGAATGACATAATACAGCTTGTTCATTATAGCTGACGCTGTTAGGAAGAAATGTAACAATAGCTGATAACAGGTAAGTTTATGAGGTGAGAAAACAATGGAGAACTAACCAGTGTAGATTGTTAATGTTAACAATAAAATGGCGGCGAAAATAGCAACTAGCCTAATTGTGATTAATGAAGGTTATACAATAGCAAGAACTATTTGTGATTAATAAAAAATAAAACAAGTACTTCATACTTGTACATTCCTCCATCACCCCGCAGGTGAAAAATCTACCATGACTTTTCACCTTCAGGTGTTACATATAAAACGCGTTCACATTGTACTTCAGTTGCATTGGTTTGAATCTCATGCGTTTATACTGCTTCAATTTCGTCAACGGTATTTACTTCTCTGGTGAATTTCACACAGGGAAAACGTAAAATACCATAGGGAAGAGAAAAACACTTGCGATAATAAAGGTTACAAAATACAATAATTACAATCGTAAGAAGACCAATCCCTCCTAAGATTAACATTATTTCGTACCTAACATACCAATGAAGTGATACAGTAGGTTTAAATGCATCCGTATAACCAGTAAGCGGTACTCTCTCATGTCCAATTGTACTAAGTGGTGTTAACTCAGGCAAGCTGAGGTTACCATGAGAAGTAAGAATATCAGTTAAAGTCACTTTTGGTAAACGAGCACGAAGAACATCTCGGAGAGTAAGGTTACCCATCATTGTGAATGTAGCGATTAACAACCATCCATCTCCTATAAGTCGACATGGGTGAGACAATTCAATGTGATAAACTCCACCTTTCAAGGCAACATTATGCGACGGTTTGTCATGACAGACAAGTTTAACTATCACACCACTGGTTAACAATACATACTCGTTATAATGGATATGATAAATAACATCTTTCTGATTAGAATTCACTTCCCTTTCATCCATAACCACAGAACCGACGAGAGCTGAAGTAAATGCCTGAGGATAATGTGATCGGATCAACTGACATGAATCATGATACGTAGGCTGGTCGGCAAGTAAATTAGAAATACAAGGAAAATCTTTTTCTGAGAAAAGTTCGGGTACACGACACACATAATTAGTATAACCCAAGCATTCAGGATGTAAAGTAATCTGACTTGTGTGTGTGTTACGTAATACTATTTCTGGAAGATCGAGCATCGCATAGTATCCAGCAACCGGTACCGGGAATTCCTGAACACGATAATGATGCCAATCAGTCCCAGAAACCAAAGGCAAAACTGTTTTGTAAACAAGTTGGGCTGACATCCACAATGGAGTTATTATTACATTTTCATAATACCACTCAATCGGAGTAACAGGTTGAGCATCAAAATTCGGTGATGAAGCCAATATAGACAGGAGCTCCGTACGCGACAACAAATGTTCAGTGAGGTGGCCAGCCTCCATATGCTGTCGTTTACGTAACCAGCTATCATACAGGCGTAGATAGTCTCTACAATAAAGTTCAAGTTGCGTAATCGCCTTATCAATGTTTCCTTGCCAATAAATAACTCTAACAGTTGAATGTAATGAGTTGATTTGCTTATTTAATAATTTAAAAGCTTCAGTAAACTTTGTCGTCAACAGATTAATTCGTTTACGATTCTCAAGCATATGATCATAAGCAGAGTTTATAATAACAGTCAAAGAATTAACATCTTTAATCAAACGCTCACTTACAGTCCCAATATTTTTAATACGATAACGAGCATCACGCACTTCAGATTCCTGAGCGGTTCCAAACAGGAATTGAAGACCATGTCCGACAAGATTAAATAGTCCACGTTTAGAACGTTTAGTTCCTGTAGAATGGGAATACCAGTCCTGAGGTTGCGTAATCATATTCTCAGCTTGATCCAAACGTATTTCACATTCATCTCGGAATGACGTACTCATTGCGACGGCAGGAGCAACAAGGTGCGACCTTAATTTAGAGACAAAATCAAAGAAATCTGTAGGCACAACCATCGCAAGCTGGAATGGCTGCAACAGTTTGTTGCAACCGTAGCAGAAGATTATGCTCAAGTTGCATATTGTGTTGTTGACGCTGTAGAGCTCGGTCCTCCTCACGCAGCCACTGCAGAATATGTTGAAGCTGATCAGCAGATATGCCTTGAACATTTTCCGCATTATCAACGCCAAATCCATTGGAGGAAGTGTCTGGCTGATGAGAATCTGGCTGTCCCTGCATTTGAGATGGAGAGCTGGGTGGCTGGGTAATAACTACCTTTGGCGCGTCGTCGTTCATTTGGGCCATCGTGTAAAAAATATTAAAGCAGAGAAAAACTTACTGCTGAGAAGGTAGGCCTATAATATGTCCAAAAACACGCTGAGAAGAAACGCTTGTAGCACACAATTAATATCCAACCAAAAATCCTGTTGCAAGCCCGCCAATGTAATAATCGTGTATATTTGATTATTAAATAAAGAAGTAAAATATCCAGGTTTCCAAGCGTATTCACAGCGTTTATTATAAAGTAGATATATATATATAGTTGGTATATGTGAAATATACAATCCAGTAAAACAGGTAGGTTGGATTAGTCACGAATGACTTCAATCAGAATATAACAGAGTACACAGACTAAAGATATTTAGAATGTCTGAACTGGTCAGTTTACAGGGCAGAAAGCGCGCACAATTGCAAGTGTGTCGCGACTTAATCCCTAAACTCTACATGTAAAAATACTGATAACACATTCCAGCAGCGCGTATAGTTACAGCAATGGTGGGGCACTGCTGGCCAACGTCAAGACGCTGGACCAGCAGAGATCCAACATTGGGGCAGAGAGCATGCTACTCACAATGCCAGTACAGTGCTGGCCAGTATCAAAGACACCGGCACAGCACTGACTCAACATTGCACTGGGGCGCTGTGAATGACATAATACAGCTTGTTCATTATAGTGGACGCTGTTAGGAAGAAATGTAACAATAGCTGATAACAAGTAAGTTTATGAGGTGAGAAAACAATGGAGAACTAACCCGTGTAGATTGTTAATGTTAACAATAAAATGGCGGCGAGAATAACAACTAGCCTAATTGTGATTAATGAAGGTTATACAATAGCAAGAACTACTTGTGATTAATAAGATATAAAACAAGTACTACATACTTGTACATAGCCCTTAAACATATTTATTTATCTATGAATCTTATAAAATCATACAATAATTCACAATATGTAAACGAATGAAGCAGGTCATTTCACCTTTAAGCACGATCAGATTATCGCGTGTGTAGACATTGCCTAACCTGTGCAACAGTCCTCTCATGGCTTTTCACTGACGCTAGAGACGGATTTTCTGTCTAGACATTGCCACGATTATTATCATTTCATATATTTTGAAACAACTAATTTTAAATCTATATCCGCTCTTTCTTACATTTATATTATAAAATTATATTGAGTTGAAGTACCTAGTTTTTATTGGTAAGCGAGTTCGCAGCTTACCAATCTATCACTCACAGTTTCATTCCAAGCTTTCACTCCAGCCTTCACAGGGCGGGGGCCCTAGGGTAGTGGTTAGCACCGCTGCCTTTCACGCCAGAGTCCGGGGTTCGGTTCCCGGTCTCGGCGGTTTGAAAGAAACAAAATTGTTTCTTCCCCATCCACGTGTGAAAGGTAGTATTGTGGGGAGCCTCCGTGACCGAGAGGTAGCGTGCTCGGCCTCAGACCGCCAGGGCTCGAATTTCGAATCCTGTGTCTGGAGGACAGTGTCATCTCAATCATCTCACCATCCTCAGAAGGTTCTCCTGGCCCAGTTTAGCCTATATGTGCACAAAAGTGGCCTAAAGCCCGATTCATTTCATTTTATTTTTTCCAGCCTTCACAACTCACCAGTTGTCATCTGCTTGTAGTAACACTCACCTTCTCCGAGGTATCGCTCTGTTAACAACTCAACTTGTGTCATCTGTACAGGGTTGGCCTATACTGCTGCTCACCGAGGTGCGACTCCCTTCACAACTCAACTTGTGTCAAATTGCTCTGTAGTAATGCTCATCAAATTAATTAAGTTAATTACATAAATGACTTTTAAATAAAAAACACGTTTGGCGTAGATATGAAATAGGCCTATACGTAGCCTAATCTTTCTCAATTAAAACGTGATTGTTTCGAATAACGTCATAAAATGTCTGTTGTGATTATACATGTCTATTTATGTCAACTGTATATATATGTCTATGCATGTCTCAGTAACACGGATGAAGTGAAGAACAAGTCGGTGACTATATAATTTTAACAAAGTGTTTAATTTAACATAAGTCTATATAAAAATAATGTCATATTTTAGATCTATAATGAAATATTAGTTGAAATCTCACATGGTATTGCCCTACCCTAGCAGTCAACACGATCCACTGACCCAATGCTGGTTCAATATCGGACCATCGTCTGCGACACTGGGCCAACATTAAGCCGGCATTGCGTCAGTGTATCGTGTAAGGTATATCCCAGCAAACACGATACGTTTACCCAATGCTGGGACAATTTCATATTGATGTATTTCAACAACAATTTCATCGACCACAACAGCCTGATTTTCCTCAGCAGCAGCAGCAACATCAACAACCACAGTCAAAAAACTACTAGGGTCTGCCAATGTAGGGAACATTGACAGACCATTTGTTGCATCCCACCAAGATTGTGTGCATCTTGACAATAAACATATTCAAACAGGACAGTATCGGACCGGTGAGCGGTCTGACAGGGCTGCCAAATTCTCAGAAACGTATACGGAATATTCACCATACTTTTTAGATTATGGGCGTCACCCTGTGATGCCCAGTGATACATCCATCAAACCACCAATTAGTTGTTTCCACACTAGAGTGAGAATATATGCATACGGCATCGTTGGGAAGGCGGGATGGGCTTATCTCAGCACAAGTCACCACCACATCAAGCCCGAGCCTTTAGGAGTGGGGGGGGGGCTGGAGTATTTTCGAAATAAATAATTTCGGGGTGACCCTGCGTGAAATAAATAATTTACACCAAGAACTGTTCTATATAAACATGTAATAAAATTTGATTTTCAGCGCGCTGCAGAGCCGAGTTGAAATAAATAATTTGTCCGCGACAAAAAGACCAGCCCTCCCCCCCGTGGAGATTGAATGGTGGCCCCTGAGCACGGACAACCAGACAACTGCACCACAGATTTGGCATAACTTATACCCTTGTGAAAATCTCGTCTTTATTCATGTAGGCCTACACGTCAGATGTAAGCACTACAATAATATGAACCTACACATCGACATGTAATATTGCGGCATGTAGGCTACAATCACATGACTGATAGAACAACAATATGTATGAAGGTGTGGTGGATTACCTAGGAAACACAAAACAGTGACCCACAGTTGGGTTAATGTTGTTATAATAAGCATCACAGAGTGGGACAGAGATATATTTTAAAATACTTGTCGTCTATTTTCCTATTCCAGCATTTTCTAGGCATTTTCTAATAAAGCTAAATCCTATTGAATCAAACTGATATGTTTTGTAATTGTTTGTTATTTTCCTATTCTAAGCAGGGCCGTTTTATTATTTCTTCAAATCCAAACCATCCCCCTGCATGCCTCCGGAATGTGTTGTAGACTACTGCAGGCTAGACCAACAAAATAAACGAAGGTTTTTTTCCGGAAGCTAAATCATACTGAATTAAACTGATAAAACGATTTAAAATGACATATTTATTTCAGACAAACATATATGCATTGGTCATCATTACCTACATTCATATTTTACATTGGTAACATTATTACTACAGTAACTGTAAATAAAAGTTGTTACTTTTTATATTATACAAATATAAATAGACAATGATGTAAAATGTATATAATTATTATATTGTGATGGTGGTTGCTGGATTTGAGATAGCGTAACGTGAAAAAAGGTAATTCATTGATATTTATGATGAACTTTAATAATTATTATTTGGAATTAAACTGAATAAAGGAGGATGTGAACTCACAAAACAACACTACTGTGACATGCTCCTTAGTGTGGTTTACTGCCACTTATGTCCCAGGTATAGGCCGCGCACCTGTTTGAGCACACCCACCGGCATTACTTCCCTGTGCGTTATTACCACCCATTCCCCGTCAGCACCTGCCTGCTGCTGCTTCCTAAGCAGGTACCTGGGGTCTGTCCAAGCTGAGCGGTTGCTCAACACTTTCCAGTAATTATAGTACCTGGCCCTCCTGATACTGGAGTTTTGCTCACACTCAGCTTGGCCATTCCCCAGGAACCTGTGACTATGCACAGTCGCACATGGTGACAGAAGACAATGACTACATTCGGTGGACTGTACTCCATCACAGCCTGCCTGAAGGCCATGTCTGGCTGACACACCACGGGATGCCGATACAGCACAACTACTCGCCATCTCTCTGGCACATCGTTTTTTCTTTTCTTGTTTCCATTCTTCTGGTTTTTCTAAACAAAAAAATGAATCGTATAAATAAACTGTGATCAAACACACAAAATGTATGTATGTATGTATGTATGTATGTATGTATGTATGTATGTATGTATGTATGTATGTATGTATATATGTATGTATGTATGTATGTATGTATGTATGTATGTATGTATGTATGTATGTATGTATGTATGTATGTATGTATGTATGTATGTATGTATGTATGTATGTATGTATGTATGTATGTATGTATGTATGTATGTATGTATGTATGTATGTATGTATGTATGTATGTATGTATGTATGTATGTATGTATGTATG
Organism: Flabesymbios commensalis; assembly: GCA_964017125.1. Classification (NCBI taxonomy): domain Eukaryota; kingdom Metazoa; phylum Annelida; class Polychaeta; order Terebellida; family Flabelligeridae; genus Flabesymbios; species Flabesymbios commensalis. Next base: position 67,015,738 of record OZ024912.1, on the reverse strand, counting down.
TATGTATGTATGTATGTATGTATGTATGTATGTATGTATGTATGTATGTATGTATGTATGTATGTATGTATGTATGTATGTATGTATGTATGTATGTATGTATGTATGTATGTATGTATCAGGCTTGGGGCCAAAGTACTCGGTACTTCGGTACTTTGGTACTCGAGTACCGTTTTTTCAGTACTCGTCGGTACTCAGTACTCGTACTTTTCAAAAGTACTTGTACTCGTACTTGTACTCAAGTACTTTTAAAAATGAAAGTACTTTTAACGGGTACTTACGAGTACTTTACGAGTACTAGTCATCTTAAATTGATTTAAAATAGCTCACAGACAAATCATAAATCATTATAGCGGGATATGGAACATTCAGTTAATGATTCGTTTACCATCCATCCTTGTAGCTATTATATTGAAAAATGATTCAATCAATACTTTGAAATTATTTAAAAACTAGTTCAATTACCAACATCAACTTTTAACAAAAGTGCAACTTTTTTAACA
>OZ024912.1:66825235-67010235 GCA_964017125.1 Flabesymbios commensalis | reverse complement strand
GTATGTATGTATGTATGTATGTATGTATGTATGTATGTATGTATGTATGTATGTATGTATGTATGTATGTATGTATGTATGTATGTATGTATGTATGTATGTATGTATGTATGTATGTATGTATGTATGTATGTATGTATGTATGTATGTATGTATGTATGTATGTATGTATGTATGTATGTATGTATGTATGTATGTATGTATGTATGTATGTATGTATGTATGTATGTATGTATGTATGTATGTATGTATGTATGTATGTATGTATGTATGTATGTATGTATGTATGTATGTATGTATGTATGTATGTATGTATGTATGTATGTATGTATGTATGTATGTATGTATGTATGTATGTATGTATGTATGTATGTATGTATGTATGTATGTATGTATGTATGTATGTATGTATGTATGTATGTATGTATGTATGTATGTATGTATGTATGTATGTATGTATGTATGTATGTATGTATGTATGTATGTATGTATGTATGTATGTATGTATGTATGTATGTATGTATGTATGTATGTATGTATGTATGTATGTATGTATGTATGTATGTATGTATGTATGTATATGTATGTATGTATGTATGTATGTATGTATGTATGTATGTATGTATGTATGTATGTATGTATGTATGTATGTATGTATGTATGTATGTATGTATGTATGTATGTATGTATGTATGTATGTATGTATGTATGTATGTATGTATGTATGTATGTATGTATGTATGTATGTATGTATGTATGTATGTATGTATGTATGTATGTATGTATGTATGTATGTATGTATGTATGTATGTATGTATGTATGTATGTATGTATGTATGTATGTATGTATGTATGTATGTATGTATGTATGTATGTATGTATGTATGTATGTATGTATGTATGTATGTATGTATGTATGTATGTATGTATGTATGTATGTATGTATGTATGTATGTATGTATGTATGTATGTATGTATGTATGTATGTATGTATGTATGTATGTATGTATGTATGTATGTATGTATGTATGTATGTATGTATGTATGTATGTATGTATGTATGTATGTATGTATGTATGTATGTATGTATGTATGTATGTATGTATGTATGTATGTATGTATGTATGTATGTATGTATGTATGTATGTATGTATGTATGTATGTATGTATGTATGTATGTATGTATGTATGTATGTATGTATGTATGTATGTATGTATGTATGTATGTATGTATGTATGTATGTATGTATGTATGTATGTATGTATGTATGTATGTATGTATGTATGTATGTATGTATGTATGTATGTATGTATGTATGTATGTATGTATGTATGTATGTATGTATGTATGTATGTATGTATGTATGTATGTATGTATGTATGTATGTATGTATGTATGTATGTATGTATGTATGTATGTATGTATGTATGTATGTATGTATGTATGTATGTATGTATGTATGTATGTATGTATGTATGTATGTATGTATGTATGTATGTATGTATGTATGTATGTATGTATGTATGTATGTGGGTGGGTGGGTAGGTAGGTAGGTAGGTAGGTAGGTAGGTAGGTAGGTAGGTAGGTAGGTAGGTAGGTAGGTAGGTAGGTAGGTAGGTAGGTAGGTAGGTAGGTAGGTAGGTAGGTAGGTAGGTAGGTAGGTAGGTAGGTAGGTAGGTAGGTAGGTAGGTAGGTAGGTAGGTAGGTAGGTAGGTAGGTAGGTAGGTAGGTAGGTAGGTAGGTAGGTATGAATGTCGTTGACTGTAGATATGCTTTCTGTGTCTGTGTTGAATGTATATATGCATGCATTGTTTGTATTCTATTGTATGTATGTTCATGTATGCATGTGTGTATTGTATATACATGGTTCATACAAACATAAGCTCATGAAATGCAAGGCTTTTCAAACTTATTCAAGGCCAAATAACCCCATTTTCAAGGTCCTATTACATATCACGAACATAAAAGTAAGGAGTCATGACAAAAACCTAGAGAATTCCAAAATTAATTTTCCATATGATTTTCACCTACATTCTGACTTGGAGGAAAATAGTAATAATAGCAAGAACATTTCTATCAATTATTTAAAGACTTTGATAAAATGAGCGACAATCAAACCCCGAAATCAGGTGTCAAGGCTTTTCAAGATATTTTTTTTAAATTCAAGGCTTTCCAAGGCCTTGGAAACTATTTTTTGTAATTCAAGGCTAGTCAATGGTTCTCAAGGCCTGTGCGAGCCCTGGTATATATGGCTGCATTATATGTATGTTTTGTATTATATGTATCAAGATGTATTATTTATACCAACCTGAACAGTGATACGTCCAGCCGTTCTTGTTGCATATAGATTCCAGCAACACTTGTTGATCTTTATCTTGTATAACTATCGTATACGTTTTAGCTTTTTGCTCCATTTTGTTATCCGATTATTATTATTATGCCTTCTGTAACTATAGTATATGTACGTAGATCATGAGTGTGAGTACACGAATAAATAGCACAGGCTCTTTACACCTCCCTGCTTATACCATGCAGCATCACTGCTTGCAGGTCTTGCATGTGAACCCTTTGTGGACTGATATCAGCAGCTGTTGTACGAACGAATGTACGAACGAAAATAACAAATACAGTTTAGGTTACCAATTATAAATTTTAACACAATAAATAAAAAACGCCAGAAATGAAAAAGGTCATGATTTGTTATTACTGGTATAACTTATAAACATGGATATAAAAAGTAAAGTGTGTGCGCGTCACCTAGCATCCCAGCATCCCTAATCACATTCATCTTGTCAGCGACGCGTGTTACTTGGTGCGGAATTTATCCTATACCTAACAGGTTGTAGTATCACAATATATTTAGGCGGGCATTTCGAATTTGAAAAAAATCCCGCTATAACTAACAGACGTATATAGAGAAGCAGAACAATTTATTCATCACGCCAATTATGCTGTATATGAGTGCATTAGAACATATTGTCATATTTCCATAGCAACGGACAATGTGATATCATTTTCGGATATAACCAATATGGATAGTATGAATAAAGAAAATATTCGCACTGTAAAGAAGAGAACTGCCGATGGTAAGATAAAAATTTATCATTACACAACAAACACCCGGACGAACCCTCGGAAACATTTGGAAATTGTCTTTGAGAACGAAGCAGAAAAACTAAAGTTTGACAACCGCATTGAGGCACTACAAAGACTTTTCAGCTGTAAAAGAAAGGCTGATCTGATTAAACGATTAGTTTTTAATAATTATGATCATAATCGTTCATCTAAGGCGCAAGAACAGGAACATCTGAAGCAGCTAAAATCAATCAATAACGTTACGGAAGACCAGCAACACGGTTTACAACAACTCAATGCTTCGCATGAACAGTTCTCAATTCCTCACCAGCAGCAACAACAGAAACATGCAACCGCTCTACCTGAGCTATATCATAAACATTATATTCCTCGACAACTGCAATTGCAACCGCAGCACAATCAAAAACAACCAGTGCAACTACAGCGTCAGCAACCAGTGCAACCACAGCGTCAGCAACCAGTGCAACCACAGCGTCAGCAACCAGTGCAACCAAGATCTGTTCAATGTCATATTTATCCAATTGAACACCAGAAACAAAACCAATTATCATCCCATTCTCCTGAATATTCTCACGGGCAGCATTATCAAGAGCAGCAGCAACAACAGTTTTTATCCCATTCTCTTGAACATTTTCATCAACAGCATTATGAGCAGCAACAGCAGCAGCAGGAACAACAACAGTTTTTATCCCATTCTCTTGAACATTCTCATGGGCAGTGTCAACAACAACAGCAGCAACAACAGTTTTTACCCCATTCCCCTGAGCATTCTCATCAGCAGCATTATGAGCAACAACAACAACAGCCGCAGGAACAACAGTTTCCATCTCATTCTCCTGAACATTTGCATGGGCATTATCAACAACAACAGCACCAGGAAAAACAACAATTTCTATCCCATTCTCCTGAACATTCTCATGAGAATTATCAACAACAACAACAGGGGGAAGAAAGTCAATCGACATTGCATAATGCAACTGCATATAACAGTAAGCAACAACACAAAGCAACGTATTCGATTAATCACAAATATCATTTTATAGGCCAATTTTCTAGTTTGATAAATTTGACCGACCGCATTTGTAAACACCAGCAACAATGCCCTGAAATTATTGTTGTCTCTGAAAACAGAATGATTGGTCATGTATGCGTAATTGTGTTCACTTGTCCAGCTGGTCATACTGTGCGGTGGTCATCTTCTGAGAACATGGGCAGCAACTATGTTGTAAATTACAAGATGATGCAAGCTTATTTGTGTTCAGGAATTACTCCCATACAGTATGAACGCCTCTCAGATTTTGCAGATTACGGCATGTTATCACCTCGCTTCCGCAGCCAAGCACAGCTACCATTATCAGCAATCATATCGTTTATGAAGAGAGCTTCCTTATTCCAGGCTCGGGCTGAGGAGATGCGTCTGACTGGAAATGGAAAGAAAATCTCTATAATGACAGATGCTCGGCATGGCTGCAGGAAGAATCCGTTCATACGGATCATGTCGCTATCGGATGTCGCTCACATAAGGTCGTCGATATCCAGCATGTGAGTAAGAAGGATGATCTGGTATCCCAGCGACATGAAACGTTGGGCGTGAAGAGGATGTACGATGAATTCGACAGGCAGAACATCACTGTCGATATTCACGTACACGATGACAATGCCTCGATCAACAAAGCGATCAGAGAGAAATCCTCTGGGATACGCAACTGCAATGAGAGGTGGCATGCCACAAAACCCATAACTGCTGGCATGAAGGCCATCAGTATTGGGGCTAAGAAAAGAGAAGGGATTACGTGGCATGCCCAGCTGAGAGATAAAGGAGCACGGTTACGCAATCATGCTTACTGGGCGCTTGGAAATTGCAACAACGACCCCAGTATCCTTCGCCAACATCTGGATAATAGCGTCCTCCATTTCCAGGATATTCACGATGGCTGTGACACTGACAGCGAGTGTAAAGAACAAGGTTATGTGCCTGATTTTACAATTGTGAGAGATCCTGTAGCAGTTCAGCTTCTTAGAAAGTTTATCAAATCTCTCACATTGTACAAAATGGCAGGTAACTTTGTTCTGAACATGGATACATATTATGATGAAAGTTTCAACAACACATGCCTGATATACCCAGACAAGAGGATTCACTACAAAGACGTCATGTATGAACTGCGTAGTGACCTTAGTGTCATTTGTTGGAATGAGCATGTGGATCGTCCGTATACCTCCACCAATCGAGCTATGCGTGCAAATTGCCCACGGAGACTTTCTGGTAAAAAAACGTATAAGAAAAAAACCTATAATTTTATCAGCGAAATGTGGGGCCTTCTATGCGAAAATATAAATATAGATGAAAGCAAGAATACACATCTGGTTCAGAATCAATTTACGAACTAGATTATGTATGAGACATTATATATATTTATATTTACATATATTTGTATATAATTATTTTAAAATATTTTTCAATTAGTTAAATATCATAACCACGGTATTTTTTGCAAAATAAATATATAATCTAGATGTTTAATCGCTATACATATAATATTCCGCAGTTGACCCGATTATTTTGTTATTATTGATTGCGGATTGTAAGAGGTATTCAGACGATCCACATGCGCATTCCAACATATCCAGTATATCAGCTGTATATTATATTCTGGAGTTTGCAATTTGTATGTTTCACATTAATGCCCAATATATAATTTATGATGTATATGTTTCATACTCAATGAAAGCAGAATCAGTACTCTCAAAGTGTAGTCTGGATATTTCACAACGATATCATGCCGCATGTTTAATAACTGCTCTCAAATGGTAGCTCTGTCGTATGAGACCAAAAGGCAGTATGTGCTTAGTGCACAGAACAAGTAAGCAGATGCTGCATTTTGGTTTCAGCCGAGTTGTATGTTTCACAACCATAATCAGACTACATCCTGGATGTTTCACGATCATATTATGCTGAATGTTTCACAACTATTGGCAGTGCTGTCTACAGATGTTTCAGAACCGTGATCAGACTATATCCGGCCTTGGTCAACAAGCTCCTACAGTGGCTGTTCGTGGAGATATGGGTATGGTACCTCCTCTAGCCCGTCAATACAGAGAGGTGGCTAGGCAATATAAGCGACTGAAACTATTACCACCGGATCGGCTAAACAATAAAATTATCATGTGGGCTAGTAATTTACAGGGGCAGAGAACCCGTGGCTGGCCCGGCCGGGTGACTAAAGTGTTACATAAGCTGGGTGTGGCTGATCAGGAGGAACAGCTGGATTTTGTACAGTTAGTCTCCACAGCCTCTAGTGAACTTTGTACTGATGATTGGCGGAAAAATCTGGAGAAGGTCGAAGCTAAACGGGGAAACGGCCTAAATAAATTGAGAACATATAGATTGTTTAAAAACCAGTATGCACCAGATTTGTATGTTAAACAGATTAAAGCACCACGAATACGCAGTGCCATGGCCAGGTTCCGCTGTGGCGTTGCCCCAATAAATATTGAACTCGGAAGATACTTTAACGTGCCTGCCTCTGAAAGATATTGTAATTTTTGTCCTGAGAAATTCGAAAATGAACTTCATGTTTTATTACACTGTACAATGTATACTGGTGTCAGAGAATCATTATTCAAATATGCATCGTATATCAGTAGTGATTTTATGTCGATGGATGATGTTATTAAGATGACATTTATTTTTACCAATAATGCTATGCTTTTAAAATGTGCCAGAACCTGCTATCAGATTTTAGATACTAGGAAAACACTTGTAACCCAAGTGTAAAATGAATGACCATAGTGGATACGGGTCGCTGGTTCTGCCTTGGGTCAGTGTTGGGTAGAAGTTGAACAAGCATGTACTGTACTTGCCGAGGTGGGGCCGGCCCCTTGTGATCAACGTGGTGGCAGCGGGCGTGTGACGTTGATCTGATGGTGGTTTGATGTTGCGACATTGACGGTGGACTATTGGATCGATGTCTCGTGTTCGCTGCATAACTACCCGGCAGACACGTGTACGTTCGCCCGGTGCTGTTTTGGTGTTAGTCCAGCATCATAGACGCTGGGCCGGCATTGAATCGGCATTGGGTCGACGTCTCGTGTCTGCTAGACCTGTACCAACCCATTTTACGATATTATCGGCATTGTGGATTGATGATAATGTTGTAAAATGGGTAAATAGTATGAACTTTAACTGTTTTTTCATAATCATTTATATATCATTTCATTTCTATCATCTCATATTATCATAATCAGTTTTCATCATACCAACTATTCTATACTCATGTCTTTTTAGGTTGATATATTATTTTACAGTCTCTTGTAACTCACATTGAGTGACCAGTCACTACATCAGCAAACTGTCATTTATGTATGATTTGTATTCGTCATGTAAACTGGATGAGACATTAATAAATATTTACTACTACTACTACGTTTCACAGCCACTTTAAAAGTTTTATAATTGTGGTTCACAATCTTTCCGAGTTGATGTTTCACTACCACTAACATATTTACAATATTATTATGTCATCCGCCAACACCTGAGATCTTTTTTGAGAGGCGTTAGCACAACCAATGTGGCTAATTTGGCCAATGTTTCATAATTAGTTTACACCATTTTTATTAACTAAAACTGCCGGTATGTGTGTACTTCATGACATAAAAAGTATTGCGTGATAGAATGACTTGGAATAAACTGAGATATATTGTTGAAATATTCCCTAAACAGGAATCACGAAAAGAAATACATATAATAAATAACTGGCTGGTGTTGGTTTGTTCATAGTGCGAAGAGGATATTCTGAAATCTACTGAACAATTGTCATTTTAGTGATAAATTCTTATCAGATTCCATGACGCTATAAAACTATAATGATCAAATGATTATTCACGTAGAAAAGCTCTATGCGAAAGTCGTTGCATCATTAAATCCATAGTACCCGGGATATTATATAAATATACCAGAATATAATATCTATATACGTGTACATATTGACAAAAGTATTGTGTGTATTAAACCAGTAGGCCTAGTACATTATATTTAATGATTATGTAGGTTACCAGAAAATATCAATGTTTTCTTTGTATGGAACTGTTTGATATTGCATAAACGTATACATGCACTGCATACTTTTTCCTGCATTTTACTTATTCGAAATATTTAATAAATTCACCTTGTTCAATAAAATATTTTTTGGTTGATTTAATGCGAGTGACATTGATAGCCAGAATATTTGTACGTCATTAATGTCCAGTTTCACGTTTGTGGTATATGGTTGTTAGTGTCAACTTCGATTCGATTAGGAGGTAGTCAACAAAAATAATAATGTGATCTCAGATATATGATATGAAACATCTCGCAAATATTACGTATAACTGTATATATATCTTATGATAATATTCTGCTGATGTTTGTAGAAAAAACTGTTGATTTGAACAACATTTTAATATTTGGAACAGACAATGATTATGTGTTTGGAACAGTTAATGTTATAACTACCAAGTAAACATATGATAAACGTTCAATTAGAAAACATGTATATGTGTAAATATAAAGCAGTGGATACACATGTCAGCTGAATTTTTGCCCGGATTTTTTGCTATCGCAACAATGCAAAAGTATAATTTGGCGCCGGAAATAGTGTGCAACAAGAGCAGCTATTTTGTGATGATATGATAATGGTGACGAATTCCACTAGTTGTTAATTTGCAGATGTATATAGAGAAAGACAGAGGGAGAGACCATGCTAGCTATTTATCGCGCAGTCATCGACAGTGGAAATGTATGCTTTGATAACTTTGAAAAAAATGATCAAGAACTTATCTTTGTTTATTAAGACATAGCTATGACACATTTTTAATGGCTATGTGTTCGTGGTATTTGCCCGTCAATTATATTATTAATACTATGTATGCAATTGAGTTTTAATTGAACAAACAAATTGGTATTGCTTGGTATTAGTCCTGACTTTCTTTTTGAAACCCACTAATAAACTTATTGTCTTGTCATGCCTTGTCTTTTCCCATTGTTATCTATCTTTTTCTGAGCTTTATCTGAAGGTATGGGTTTTTTATATGAATGTGTGCAAAAGTGACAGTGTAATGATATAAACTAATCAAAACGTGTATACTTTTACCACTACACTAAAACAGCAGGCCCTATAATGACTGCTAGCTTCTAAAGTGAACTGTCGCGGGCGTTGAACTGTGGCCATCTGATCTGTAAACGTACGTTGAATAATCAAGATAAAGCAAATTATTTGATTTTTAGTAGCACGTTTATAGCATGTTCATAATCAAGAGAATATAAATTATTTACACTTTATTATTACAGTCCCTTGTTATCACCCCAGTGTATAAGATACATTGATTTAATGCTGGTTCAATGGTGGGCCAAAGCTGTAAACGGTTGGCCAACATCGATCCAGCATTGGGGCAATGGCTCGTGTTTACTAGCACCCGTCTATATTTCCTGAATAACTCTTGAACGACATAAATGTGTAGGAAACGAGTTTGCCTGTTTTTTCGCTGTGTATTTGCTATGATCAGAAATAGATAAGAGATATTTCTGGTATGATACATGTATGCTGTTACCAGGTTACAGTCGTCCAACGATCCCGGCGGCTCCCGGCTCCATGTGTGTTATGTTGGCCGCTTATCAGTCAGAGTACCCAACCCCGTCTCCGTGATGACAGACGAAGTATTTAACGACCGTATTTTCATCAGGTCACCGTGTCACGCAGTGAAACTCGGTCTTTAATGAAGACATTATTATTATGCTAGGCAAGGTCTACACACAGCATCTAATATGAGACATGAAAACACTGGCCATTCTTGGTGTCATTTAAATTATGAATTTCTTATTTTTGTCAGAAATTTTAAATGAACACTGGCCAAATTCGCATTGATGAGGAAATTAAATTTCAAGATCTGTGGTAGTTTGAAAACCTTTTCTTGATTTTCACGACAAAACTCATTTATTAAGTGCTGATGACATCTTTAAAAAAAACAATTAGTATGTGTGTATATCGAAGAGGTACACAGTATGATTGACACTTGTCGGCTACATTTATCAGACAGCAGGCAACCTTTTTGTGAATAAATATAACCTAAATATACTATACGGTACTACAGTCTAAAGATCCTCGCACTGCAAGAGTAAAACTGTTTATGATGCTTTCAAATTAAAAAAAAAACGTTTGGTCTCCATTGCGTATACATAAATATTTCAGGGCTTTAACCCTTCAACCGCCAAATTATTCAATCTGAATTTTCACCCACTAGAAGTTGTGTCTCGCTGACGCGATCCACAACTCCAAGTGAGTGAAACTTATTCGAATTTGACAGATTGGAGGTCAACTGTTTTCAAATATTGCTGATTGATGTCGTCAAATTTTATCTTTAACATGTTTCAAAAGTGGTACTTAATGTGCTAATAAAAAATGAAAACCCGAATATATGCGGCACCGACGGTTAAAGGGTTAATACCACAATACCAGAATGAATTATAACAAATTACTGATTCACAGTCTTTGTTACTCACTGTTCGGTATATACATTTGTTTTCAATTTATTGCAAAAATATCAGTTTATTTTACTATTTAACTTTTTCAGCACGGGGACCGACTTTGTGCGTTAGAATCTGACGTCTGCATTATATTAAGTGTAATACCAGTCGAGAATCTACAAAGAATCAGACATTCTAGTGAGGTGGCTAAGGGACAAATTTCACCGATATATTTACATGCTAGACAAAAGTGTAAAATTTGGCGTGCTGTTGGATAAATTAAAATACTTGAAAAAAAACCGTTGCTCCTAAGAATTTGCCCATTATTTTACCATAAAGATGTAGAAAATCCCACATGGCCGCCATTCCCCCAAAAAATGTTGATTATGTCATAACTAAAACTGACAGTCATATTTTTTCCATGTTTAAAGCAGCTGGCATAATCTATTATGATTACAAAAACTATATTGTATATTTATTTCCAGAAAAGGGACACTTAATTAGTCGTAAATATGTAGTTTATTCAAATAGTCAATCATTGGAAATGTATTGAAAATTAAAACGGAATTTATCCTGTATCGGCCTACTTCACAAAGAGAGGTAGTAGAGTTACACTACCCCTTCACATAAAGTGTAAACCTCAGATGAGAGCAGATTCAACAAGTCAATCACGAAGAGCATGGGGAAGCTGAGTGGGATAGGGTCAGCATGCTCATTGGTTTTCTATAGTAGAAGTATAGACATGGCAGTTATTGTCACCGCATAGACACATCCCGATTTCCCGTGTCGTATATTGGCAGGTGGATTGATTTGTACAGATTGTATTGTGGTGTGATATGGTGCCCATGAGATGTATTGTCCCGTTCCAAGCCTTATACGGATCTGCTGAACAGCTATATTAGCAGCTTTCATGTACACAACAGGAAGAGCAAGGAGGTTATACTAATCATTAATCAGTCAATTTGCTATTATAAACTGTCCTTACATTGTTTCACGTAGTGATCGATGCTTGTGGTGTTATTCAATAGAATTATTGTTTGAGGTTTTCGCGTATAGTGGTACCAGTGTTGTTATTTGTTAATTGTTTTCACGTAGTGGTAGTAGTATTGTTATGATCTTGTTGTCGTTCCACGTCTACCACGAACTGGTGCAGATGTATGTGCCAGAGATGAGGTTGGTCCACGTAGCAGGAGTGGTCAGAATCAGGGAGACAGCACAGTGATGACTGTGGCAGATTCTTCAGATGTGTCCACATGGCTTTACCCCTACAAGCGTCCTTCTCTCCGTACATCACCAAGGTGGGAATCTGGCACCTCTGATAGACGTCCTTATCATGGTCTGGTGTACCAAGGGGAGTAATGGCCACCCAGCCTGAGGCACATACATCAGAGGCATCCTTCATGAGGTGAGCCAAGGCAAAGCGTCCGCTCATTGAGGGACTCACAATGAGGGGTGTAGTCAGTCCCAGGGCACTCACCAGCCCGTCCATGTAGTCACCAGGATCCACCTCGCTGTATGGAGACTTCCCAAATCCCGGTAGATCAACGGCGACCACCCTGTGACCCATAGCCGCCAGCAGTCCCATAGTCCCCAGATCACGCCATGTTTGTGACGTAAAGCTCGCTCCGTGTAGCAGCAGTAGTGACGTCTGGCGAGTGACAGGGGCAACAGCTTCCCTGTAGAACACCTTACACGGCGTGGTCCGCGTTGGCACCTCAGTCCATTTACATTCTGTCTCAATGGCTTCCCCGATTCTCAGCAGATGTTGTAGGTCGTTGCCGTTGTTGTACGTCAGTTGCGCCATGTCCTTACACCGATCTGGATCAATGCACTCCTACAACAAAAGTAACATCGCAATTTGAATTAACTCTTAAGGCGTTGAAATATTGTTGTATAAACCCCTGGTATAAACCATTAGACCAAAGTTTTTTTTCAATTTGAAATCATCATAAAATGTCTTAGTTAGCCCTTTCCGCTCCATCTTTCCGCTTCATCGTCATAACCTACGTTATGTGTTTGCGATCATAATACATATTTTAATTATTTCAGTGACATATTTATGCGTCAGAATCTGACGTATAAAGACGGTTTCTGCGCAGAAAGTATGTTCGACGAAATATTTTGTTCTATGACGTGACATTTAAAACAAAAAATGGCATATCGTACACATTATTTATATATTAAAATATCTTGCATAAAAAACTGCACCTGGTTTAATTTCCACATTGTATTTTCTTGGTTTGAAATGTGCAAATGTGTAAATATTATATTTTTGTAAAGAAAGTTAGAGAACGCTTAGATGGCTAAATCAATATATGCCTAATGCTGACCGGTCAACGTAAGCGTCGCTCGCACGCAAAGGGTTAATATCATTTGTTGAGGATAATAAATGAATTCTTCGAAGTGAAAGAGTTAAGCCTTCAGCTGTTGAATTTTTAAAGGCTTTTTTATTCAGTTGAAGCTGGAAATGTCAAGTTCTTCTTCATATGAAGTAAAATAGTTATATTGATGACCAGCAGACACCACCCAAATTGATGTATATTTGTTAACCCTCTAATCGCCAAATTATTCAATCTGAATTTTCACTCATCTGAAGTTGTGTCTCGCTGACGCGATCTTCAACTTCAAGTGAGTGAAAATTATTCAGAATTGACAAAATGGAGGTCAACTGTTTTCAAATATTGCTGATTGATGTCCCATTTTTTCTTTAACATTTTTAAAATGTGGTACTTAATGTGCTAATACAAAATGAAAACCGAATATATGCGGCACCGGCGGTTGAAAAGTTATCCGCTGATCACGACTTTTCGTTTTTAATCTGTTTTATTAGTCCATCAAATCACTGCCATTACGAATGAAATGTATGTCTAAACATAAGGATTTTGACATATTTGTGCTCAAATTAAGTGAATTTGATTATTTTCAACCACTTAAGGTTGTGGATCGCGATAGCGAGATACAACGCAAGTGGTTGAAAATGTAAATACATTCACTTAACAGGATACGGGTTTATTATCATTAGTCTTGGATGCGTCACAAAATATTCTCATCTTTTTTATTAGTTTTTTGGCAGCACTATTAGTCTTAGTGCTTCTTTGACCACTGCGGTCAAGCTAATCAAGACTAGGGGCATGATATACCATCAGGTCATCATGGACGTGACAGCCAGTGTGAGATGACTCATAGCAAAATGTCATGTTTTTAACCTTATAACAATGACAATACACCTTTCCCAATAGCAACACGCCACACACTACAGTGACTAAAAGCTGAACTATTTAGTTGGGAGTCCTGTCACACTTCTATTACAACACGCCACACAGTGATTAAAACTGAACTATTTAGTTGGGAGTCCTGCATATGCGCAAAATCGTGCGAACAGTGTATTACTGCCCATATGTCATACAAAACAAACCAGACTGATACAATTGTTATCCATATCGTCGCCTCGGAGCTAAAGGATCCTATCTGCCACTCTGACGAGTGTCAGATAGGATCCTTTAGCTCCGAGGCGACGATGTATACATTTGTTTTTTTAAAACACCTATTACAGCTCGGATTTCAACCAACCCCTCATATCTATCAGTGCGGGAAAGATACTATATCATATTTCACTTACACAAACGTGTATATATTTATAGGACCGGTCAAATTTTTTTTTGCATGAGTTTGTGTCATATTTAGGGGAAAGAGGGGTGCTGTGTGTGGGAAACGGTTGACATTTCTGTACACCAGTCCTTATGAACATGACGAATATAACGTTTGAGGTCGCTAGGTCGGACAGTTGCGTTTTGAAAAAGTGTTGGGAAAAAATAATGCTCACGATTATATTTTGTGATTAAACCTTAAAGGGTTTTGGTTGAGATAATGTTGGCCCAGCGTCGCAGATGGTGGCCCATCATTACATCAGAATTGGGCCATACAATGTATCGTGTTATCTGGGTAGTGGATTTGTTTGCCGACGAGAGGAGGAATGCGTCACCCGCATACAGTGTAGGGGCATATGTAGCTGAACAGAAGTCCGTGAGATTTGAATGGCAATTTATCATGCGATACACCAAAATGTTCAATTGGAAAATCTGAATCAGAAAAAGAGGGTGTCAATTTATTTTTCAGTTTTAGTGACACCTTCAGCACCATAAAAATATAATTTAAAAAACATCATGTTTATATAAAATAACACACATAATTATTGCACATCAGATAGTCCTTTGCTATACCACAATGAAAATAATATTACACATAATGTTCAGAAGAGCACATAAAAGTAAGAAAATAAATTATTTTCAGACATATTGACACTTTAAGCTCGATGAATAAAAAATAAAAAGACAAGATTTTCACACCACCTTAACACCATTAATAAAATCATTATCATTTTTCCAGTGTATTTAAAACAAAAATTTGCTAGATCGGGTTGCGATTATTCATTTCAGTGAGAGTTTAAGCTCAATAAATGAAAAATTAAAATATCATCATTTTTCACAGCAACGTAACGTCATCAATACAACTAAAATAAAACATTAAACCGGAAAATAGTACATGATTATACTTTTCATTTCTGTGCTATCCTAAACTAACTGTAGGTCTTGTCAACTATTTTAAGGGTGTTTGTTTACCGAGAAGCTCTAATGGTTCTCTCTTCAGGTTTTGAGGACCAAAATGACTAGTCATAATATGGCAAATAATCGATTATATTGTATTGTTATTTCGGTATTCTTCTGGGTAACTAACATCTTGTATTCTAGAAGTAGTTTAAAATGGGTTCGTAGTTTACATTATCCCTGAAGTGGATAGATGGATGATGGCTGAAAAAATGTAGATTCTATCAGTTTGATAGCAGATGTCTGCATCAAGTGCAGATTGAATTCGATTGAAAACTTCTTAGTAGCTGTGCGACAGAGAGTTGAATATGGTGATTCAGAATATATATCTTTGGCGAGACAATTATAATAGATGACAGAGGTCCGGCAGAGATATAAAAACTGTGTTTCAATGTCCTCAAATCTTGCGTAAAGTAATTCAGACGTCTCACCATGAATATCAATGGACATTCTCAGGCAGTTTAGATGGGGGGGGGGGGGCGGGGAGGGGGGCATGTGATTCCTCAGTATCTTGAGTTACTGCTTAATGATAGGTGGATAATAATAGAACCATCGATCTGCATCGTTGAAAACTCAACACCGAAATAAATCCGTTGGTTCTTGGTATTAGACTTTTGGTACACTTGTACATCAAGCAACCGGGAGCAAGACAGAAGAAGTTGATATGATGCATGGACTAAAATATTCTGTTTATTATCAGAGAATTTAGCGATTAGAAACACAGCTTGCTAATGCCATCATTAGAAAAAAACGAAAGAAACAGATGACGTTTATACCCCGTCTAATCTTGTTCAAGACAAATTCATTTTTTTTGCAGCTGACAATGTGGATTTCTGTGAAGACACAATCGACGGAAAAAGTACATTACACGCTACTGCATTAGTTGTGTTTCAACAGATATATTTAGAAAATCCAAAATAGAAAACAAAATGCAGATATATCATCATGTCCATCCTCTGATCGGTCTCTTGTCAATCTCCTGAGTTCTATGAGGGACCTCCTGACCTGTCCAATAACGGGACCAGGAAAATCATCCAACAATAATAAATACGAACAGTTTGTTGTTGGACAGAACCAGGACTTTCTGATCAAACTCAAGCGCGATGATATTTTTGGCTTCTAGTTCGAGCATCTTTGCGCAGCAAGTCAATTTCCCTAGAAGCCCAAGAGATATCTGACGAACAAAACAGCATAGAATCAAATATATCTTCATGGCCAGGATACAATTCACTGTCCTGTACATCTACTAAACCACAGACCTGTGACCACCCATTACATTTAATAGCAGCTCTATCAAATGGATAACAAGAACTGTTAACTGTACTTAAAAGAGCCCAACATAGCATTGCAGTCGTGGTAGGTTCAGACAAAAAGACAATAATAAAGACAATAATACAATAGGACAATAATAACCTTAGACATGGCATTAAATGTTCTTTATTCGGTCCGGGATCTGGGGAGAAGAATGCGACCAGACCACGTTGGCAGATGTTCAAAAAGAATCAGTCTGCCTCTGAAAGGCTGCCTCCAGTAAGAGAAGCACTTTAATATCATGTTATGAGAGCACACTACTTGTCGATGGCAGATTGTGCAAATCCTGATCTGCCTTCGCCCGCACATTATGGGTGGGTGGAAGTCAACGGCCAGTGGTCTCCGATGATAACAGATCTTCCACCAGCTCCAAAGGAATAGTGGAATAGCGTGAGTAGGTGCTCGGGTGACACATGTTCGTGCAGGTGACAAAGTTCATTGTGCACTGAAATTTGTAAACGTGATGCTGACGCAGACATATATGATAACTTTCTCAATCCATTAGATCCCGGGGGGGGGGGACTCCCTATAAAGCTGGCGTCCTATCCGTGAATATGAAATTTGCAAACAACCCCTAAACACTGCAAGTGAAATTGAAAAAATGACCCCCTAAACATTGCAAGCCCATTTGCAAAAAGTCCTTCATTTGCCATTGAGTGAACGTTGAAAAAATGACCCTTAATTCTGTATTTCTGTGTTTTCTCTGTTACGGATGGGACACCACCTTTCTGGGGAGCAGCCCCCCCTCCCCGGGCATTATAGACACTGGCGATGTTGCCTATCCAGAAGCTGCAGAGGAAGTGTAATTTTCCCTGGCCTAGTCCATCATATATTTGCAGCGAAGTATTGTGCATTATCATACTCAGTATGCTTCACATGTGCGTCATCTTACATAGCACATCTAGTCAAAATATAAATCAATGATATAACAATCAGAAATGTAACCTGACAACTTTAATCTGCGTAAATTATAGTTTTACTAATAACATAGTAATAGCAAAACAGGTCACCAGGGCAGTGGCTGGATTTGTCGTTCCTTAAATGTATTAATGGTTCATATTATCTGTAGTAGGCCCAAGGTAATATATTGCAAGACTACATGAGATGCAATTAATGGGATTATTTGTCAGGGTGAAACTTACACAGAGCACTGTGTATATGTTGTCCCAAACAGTGTAGATGAAACTATGTTATATTACTTCATTTATTTATTCAGTTCGAAGTGTCATAAAAAACTGAGGACAGTAACCCATACACATTTTATGATTATGTGTGGCTTTTATGTAGAAATGATTGCTGATGTTGGTGGAAGGAATAAACGTTGGAGATATATATTTAGGCTCGGCCAGCCTAGCATATTAAAATTATTCTGCCTGAGTTTGTGTCCTATTTAGTGGAAAGAGGGGTGTAGAGCCGTATAATGTAACCAGACGTAAAATGTAACCGGTTACATTTTACGGCACCGTATAATGTAACCGGTTACATTTTACGGTGACTGGTTACATTATACGGTCACAGCGTCAACGTATAATGTAACCAGGGTAAAAGGTACCATACGACCGTAAAATGTAACCAGTACCGTATAATGTAACCAGAATAGTTGTCTAAAACGTATATGTTTTGCAGATTCTACTCTGGGAAGTTTTATTATAACTATTATGTTTAAATTAAACTGAGTGAGTGGTTATGTCTTCAAGCGGCGTCTGTTCGTTCCTTTTCCATTATACGCTCGTGCTTCCAATCGTTCGTCCGTCTAGCCCCGTCCGTCCGTCCATAATAAAGCGACGGACTTAAGCTATTTAAATTGTTAACAATATTCCTATGCTTTATTACATTATAAGCCAAAGCCGGGTTATTGTAGCGTAGCAAAAATAATTTGGCTTAATGTTTCATATTTACTGGGAGGGTCCAAAAGTGGAGCATAGGTTCCCACGTATGTTCAGCGAAAATGACAAGTCGGTCCTGAAACTAAACTAAACAAAACTAATTACGGCTCCTTTTTTCTGAGTGTTAACAAATGTCATTGTACCAATCAATACATATCAATTTAAATATCATTTTAAATGTTTGAACTTCCTATTTTAATTACTTAATGACCTTATTCACCAGCTAAAGCCGTTCTACGTTGACATGCAAAACTTTACAGGGAAGTGATCATTATTGCCTCTCAGATTTGCAAAGCAGTACGGTGCTCTTGTGACGAATGACGAAATGAAATGAAATGGATGGGGGTTTAGGCCACGTTTGTGCACATATAGGCTGAATTGGGCAAGGAGAACCTCCTGAGGATGGTGAGATGACTGAGCTGACACTGCCCTCCAGACACAGGATTTGAAATTCGAGCCCTGGTGGTCTGAGGCCGGGCACGCTACCTCTCGGTCACGGAAGCTTCCCACAACATTTAATCTTTGCGAGTGAGCGGAGAAGAAACATTCTGTTTCTTTGAACCTTAAAGGCCAGAGTGGGGTTCGAACCCGCGATCTCCGACTTTCCAAGCAGGCAGTTTCACCCACGGCACGAGGACCCCCGCTGTGACGAATGACAGTCGATATGTAGGATATACACCAGCCTATAATGCCATTACGTGGAAAAAATGTGAGCTATCAGACGTGTTCACAAACCTGATAAGCTGATTTTGTGAAAACAATCAGGTCAAATTATAACAGAAAAATAACAATTTGGCCTAAATCTATGTAAATATAAATCATTGTTGACATTCTACTCAAAATCAGTGACTATTCAATCTATCAGATCATGTTTCTTCAATAAATAATAACAAAAACACCCTTCAAATTTTTCAATGTGGGCAAATGCGTTCAGATCCCAAATAAAGCACCGATTATGACGTATTAGGCCTAACATTATTAAGGTATTTGTCATTCATTTGAAACTTGAATTTGCGTCATCAATGCCAGTTTTAAATGAATGAAAAATGTTACATGACGATGCAACACTTACATGTAAACAGTTAAACAACTTTAGTTATTTAGATAAATAGATCTCTTTTATGGACTCTCTCGTCTCCGTCGCTGTTCATCACGACAGGAAAAAACACTCTTTGTTGATCCTCTTTTTCTACAATAAAAATATGTTGTAGTATCGGCCTGTAGCTGTGCCACCCTTCCTGTCCCAAATGAACATTTAACAGCAAGCTCTTTAATTTAAAAAATGATTATGCCCTATCCATGCCAGTTTATATTTCATCGACATGGAGGAAGTCATTCTTCGATTGCAGATTGATCAAGCAAACAGAATGACATGAACAAACGAAACAGGGAATACCAACAAACACAGGCCGAATGATAACGATCCAACGGGCAAACGCTTATTGAACCAACGAATAAAAGAACGCACGAATAAACGAGCGAACGAACGAATGAACGACCGAACAAACAAATAGACATTAAAACATATCAAACAGACAGTGAAAATGAATGATTGGGGTTTAAGAATGAATGGGATTTCAGGTTACAGTTGTCCATAAGCTAAATCGGGTCAGGAGAACCTGAGGATGGTGACATGAATGAGATCAAATATTGTGTTTCTTTAACCTAAATGTCAGAGCGAGAGACGAAACCCGCGATCTCCGACTTTCCAGGCAGACACCTTCAACCACTGCACCAGGCCACCCGCAATTATTTGACATCGAGTCTGAAGTGCAAAGTTGAGTCTACTGATGATGAAAATATTTTTAATGCGGCTGTTCCAACCTCTGCTGAATTAAAAATAAATGCAAATTTAAGTACATGGTGTCTCCTTCGTGCCGGATATCAGATATAACTATTTCGTGATAATCTGGCAGGGATAAAGTGGGTTAAAAGGATGTGCGTCTGGTCTGTGAAAGATGGTATGAAATTAATTTAGCCTAATTTGAACTGTGATGTCATTTTTACACGCTAGGGGGTGTAGCTTAAAATATGTCTGGGTAGCAAACCCATATCGGACCTGTTTTTGAAAAAGCATAGCCAATGTTTTATCATGATATACGGTACTACATCGTTGGGAGGGCAGAAAGAAGTAAGCTAAACTGTGTAATTCAGGCAGTTTACATGCATTTGAATGGGACTGGCATTTCGGGTTGTGAGAGCATAATTATGATAAGTTGATTACAGAAATTCGGTATCAGAAATAACTAAAAGAAGACATGTCCACCCAAGTCTCGTATTCTACCCCCTAATTTAAATAACAACTGAATGACGGTGGTGATTGGCCGATTTCGTCATGTGACAGGTTGAGCCACTTTCTGGTTGGTCGGAGGTAGAATACAAGACTTGGACCGACATGTCTCTTTTAAAAAGAGTACTAAGGCTTCCGCGAGCATCGGCGTGACAGGCGCTGCGCTAAGCCACTACACGAGGTCGAAGGATTAAAGTATTACAATGAAAATATTTATTCCATCAAATAGTTTTAAAAAGTGATATTTTATATCAAGATTATTTTCCCTTGGGTAAATTACGGAAAATAAAAAGAGCGGTTACATTATAGGTCAGTACTGGTTACAAATTACGTTTTTCCCTGTGACCGCATAATGTAACCAGACGTATAATGTAACCGGTTACATTATACGTCTGGTTACATTATATGGTGCTACAGGGGTGCTGTGTGTGAGAATCGGTTCACATTTCTGTACACCAGCCCTTATGAGCATGTGCAATGTAACGTTTCAGGTCCTTTGGTTAAGTGATTTGGCTTTAAGAAGTGTTCAGAAAAAAATATTCACGATTATATATGTGGTTGGGAGCATAAAGGTTTTTAGTTGGAATAATGTTGGCCCAGCGTCGCAGACGGTGGCCCGGTATTACATCAGCATTGGGCCATTGTATCGTGTTACTGGTGTTTCTGGCGCAGGGATTGAAACGGCATCCGCATAATGCAGCATTCAAAAAACTTGAGTCAAGGACGGGCCAGCATCGAAGACTGTGGGTCAACATTGAAACAGCATTGGGTGAATGCCACGTGTCTGCTCAAAGTAGCCTATACAGCAGACCCAGTGATGGATTAGTGTTGGGCCAGCGTTGTCTAGCGATTGACCGGCAATAAACCAGCAATGGGTTGCAACGCTGGCCCAACATTGAACCGGAATTTAGTGGGTAGGCCTACATCCTCGAGGTACGAGGTACATCGTAGGCAAGTATTAAATGAATGTTGGCCAGCACCATCCTGCAATATTCTGATGTATTCGTTCTCGTCGACGATATATTTGAACTTGTCTCCTTGGTTCTTTCCTTATATAGGCCTATCCTGGACATTTAGGATTCTGGCCCATGAGGAAAACAAATACACTGATTTTTTGTCTATATCACTGAAATAGACTAAAGCCGGGCCTCGGAGTTCGGTAACTCCTTTTCTAGTTTATTTATTTTTGTACTTGCTCAATAATAATACTAAGCAATAGTTTAGAAAAGCTGCCTTATTTGATAATGAATTATTTTTTTATACTGTAGATCTGGTAATATTCGTGAGGTTTTATTTTTCGCGATTGTCTAGAACAGGACAAATTCGCGAATTCAAGAATCTCGCGATAGTCATTTTTATAATAGCACTACTGAAGAAAAAAAAATTGCGAATACTAAAGTTCGTGAAAAGTATCAAAATCTTATTCGCTGAAATTTAAACACGCGAAAATGACCAGAGCTGCAGTAGATATATATATAAGCTTAAGTACATCCACTGTTTCTTAAAAAAAGATATACACACGTGAATAGAAAGTATTTACCCATTTGAGTAAATTAAATATTTACACTGTATGACATTTCCCCCTAGCTATGGTACCGCCAGATAAGCCATGCTCGCATTTAATGTAGTATCACATTTCAGTGTAAAATGCAATTTGTCCAATTTGTTTCAATTGGCACTCTCGGTCGATGCACAGACAAATCAAGATTTATGTGGAAATTATGATTACAAAGCGGTCTGAGCATGATAGCCAAGGTCGACCAGAGATGTATAGTAATACCAACTGGTAAAAGCAATTTGGTATTTAGGTAGCTATGTTAGCATGTATAATACAGGCCGAACGAATAGTTAAAGGGGCTGGCCCAGGCTAAAATCTTAAAAAAATTTGTGATTTTATTTTGGCTTCTTAATATGACCATATGATGTAAACATGTCCATAGACTAGAACTGCAAAAGTTTTTTTATTTTTCTGCTGCGCCTTCACCAGTTAGACTAGATATAGAGAAATTCCCGTATTTCTAATTGTTGACATAGTTGTCAATAATTAGGAATCAGACACCAGTGACAGTTAAGCACAGACTTATAATGACATCAGTGACAGTTAAGCACATGCTTATAATGACACCAGTGACAGTTGAGTACAGACTTAAAATGACACCAGTGACATTAAAGCACAGACTTATATGACAACAATGGCAGCTGAGCACAGACTTATAATGACACCAGTGACAGCTAAGCACAGACTTATAATGACACCTGTCACAGCTAAGCACAGACTTATAATGACACCAGTGGCAGTTAAGCACAGACTTATAATGACATCAGTGACAGCTAAGCATAGACATATAATGACATCAGTGACAGTAAGCACAGACTTATAATGAAACCAGTGACAGTTAAGCACAGACTTGTAAGGACACCAGTGACAGCTAAGCGAAGACTTATAATGACACCAGCGACAGTTAGGCATTGACTAATAGTGAGACCAGTGACAGTTAGGTACAGACTTATAATGACAAAAGGTGACAGTTAAGCACATACTTATAATGTCACCAGTGACTGTTTAGCACAGACTTATAATGACACAAGTGACAGTTAAGCGCAGACTTATAATGACACCAGTGACAGCTAAGCACGGACTAATATTAACACCAGTGACAGTAAGCACAGACTTATTGTGATACGAGTGACAGTTGAGCACAGACTCATAATGAGACTACTGACAGTTAGGCACAGAGTAGCGCTGGTGATATTTTACCTGATGATGCTGATTCAGTGACAGTATATTTGTTGATCCAGGCTTGACTGATTCCTGCACGACAGCTACAGACGGACTGATCCTGATGACGATAATCATGGCTGATACATCATGTCTGGGGACGCTTGAGGTCCCAGGGCGAAGCAAAGTGTATTCCACGATTGACACTATAAATAAATGACACTGAAACAAGCCAGGCAAACATGACATGTTGGGGCGGGGTTGTTTTTACAGTTGGGCCACCGCCTACGATGTTGGCCCAGCATACAATCAACACCGGGTTTGAAAATCGTCTTTGAAGCAGGTGTGACGCGGATTTTGTTTGTGTTGTGTATCTCAGATAAAACGTGACATCTACCTAATGATGGGTTATTGTTGTTCCACCGTCTACGACTCTGGCCCAATGTCATATCATGAATCACAAATACAATGATAGAGGCAATATGATTCATAATGAGATATCGATTTGTATTCAGAGATCAAATCATGTTTACGGTGTTCCTTCTTCATTAGTTCGATCTAATACATCGACTCTGATTGGTGGACATCACCACATCGACCAATCAGCAGATAAAGTCAATCCGAAAAAACCTGCCAAAAAATCGTATCATAAAAATGACACACACGATTATATAATTTATCGGTTCTATTTGTATTTTATGGAATACCATTTATGACAGCATCAGTTTACCTCAGCACCCAATGCGCAGTTCTGCAAAGATATAAATAAAACAGATCGATTATGTGGCTGTTCCCTTACGTATCGTCACTACAGGATGGTATTTGCCTGGATCCTACTTGGGCGTTGGTCGTGAGAAGTCAGTTACAGGTGTGTCTGACAGGTGCCATGTGCAGAGTACAGCCATACACCTTATACACGGAACGTCTGCTACATTACCTGCCTCACATCATTGCCTGCCTGCCTGCCTGCCTGCCTGCCTGCCTGCCTGCCTGCCTGCCTGCCTGCCTGCCTGACTGACTGACTGACTGACTGACTGACTGACTGACTGACTGACTGACTGACTGACTGACTGACTGACTGACTGAATGACTGACTGACTGACTGACTGACTGACTGACTGACTGACTGACTGACTGACTGACTGACTGACTGACTGACTGACTGACTGACTGACTGACTGACTGACTGACTGACTGACTGACGGACCTGCTGGTTTTTTGGCTGGCTGGCTGACTGCTGGACTGGCTGTCTGACCAATGGACCGACCTCGCTTGACTGAAAAACTGAGTGACAGACCGACTGATTAACTAACAAAATTCATTCATTCAGCGGCAATTTATCTGGTCAATTTTCATTTTAACTTTGCTTTCATTTTGAATCACCTTGAAACTAATATTAGTTACTAACATGTACCTATTGGTAGCTGGATTGGAAGATCAAAATATATAAGATTACTTTTGTTTTTTCATTCTCATAGAAATATCTAGGTGAATGAGAAACACCCTGAATATATATAATACTCAAATGTAACATCACAACTTTTAATATCTGCAGCATGGTGTTCAGAGAGATAGAAAAACCTGTAGAATGGTGTCCAGTAGGTAAACGAACGTTAGTGGAACTGCACGAAAGTCAGAATTTAATTAAATGATAAGATGGTTTAATTATTTTGTTTATTTGCATGATGTTTAAAAAAATCTTGACAGTCACCTTATCAAGGTTAAACTTTAAAATAAATTAAATAATGAGAAGTGAATCACATCATATCTATATGATCACTGTTAAGCAAAAGCTACAAATTTCTCATCGAATCGAAAATTAGTTACATATGGAAATACATCACTATACCTTATGGACATAAGTACTAGAATGCTTTTATCTGGTTCTTCGGTATTATGCTTTATGTAATCAACAAGAAGTCATGCAGTCTGAAGGCACATTGATATCTGAATTTAGCCTTTCAGCATGCTGAGTCATACTTGAATATACACTTCTCTTATATTGTGAGAAATCATATCTGGATCTAAAAAAGTAAGCTTACTTGACCTCGACCCTTTAACCGCCGGTGCCGAATAAATTCGTTTTTTTAATATTTACTACCACATTCAGTACTACCTTTCAAACATGTTAAAGATAAAATGTGACATGAATTAGTAATATTTGAAAAGAGTTGACCCTCGTTTTGTGCAATCTGAATAATTTTCACTCACTTGAAGTTGTGGATCGCGTCAGCGAGACACAACTTAAAGTGGGTGAAAATTCCTGTTGAATAATTTGGCGGTGAAAGGGTTAACCCAATACAGTTTTATTGTTGGTCCACCGATTGTGACGCTGGCCCAGCATTGAAACAGCAGTTGAACAACATATCATGTTTCCTATCACAGCTTCAGAAATAGGAAAACTGTTTTATTTTAGTCTGAGAATCACTATCCTCGCACGACATGGTGAATAAATGAATACGAATTGTTTAATTTAATTTTTTATAGGCATTCCATATCACCAGTACAGCATGCGACAGGCATACAAACAGTGATCACATCTACCAACGTTACCCATAGGTGGGGTCGGCGGGCAATACGTTGCCCAAAGATTGCGAAAACAATTTTTACATTAGGTTAGACTCTGCATTATTTATTTACTTTTATTACTCCGAATTAGGCGCCTGTGCAATATTTTGATTGTATGTTTTGATTCCTCTGTGCAGATACTAATAGCATCTATTTCAGTCAGATTTGTTCCTCTCATCAGCAATGCTCACATTTTTTTGTTAACCCTTTAACCGCCGGTGCCGTCTATGTTAGTTTTTTTTACATTTTCTATGAGCACATTACATATCAGCTTTAAACCTGTTAAAGATAAAAAGTTACATTATTCAGCAAGATTTAAAATTGTTTTACCTCCATTTTGTCAAATCTGAATACTTTTTACTCACTTGAAGTTGCGGATCGCGTCAGCGAGACACAACTTCAAGTGGGTGAAAATTCCAATTGAATAATTTGGTGGTTGAGCTTAAACATAATGCCAATTATGATCTCTCAGACGTCAAAGTGGCAACCACGCTACACATTGCTAAAAAAACATAGCTAAAATATAGACACGGGCAAAATATATGTTTTAATAAGTCGTTTCCATTGACGATGTTGACCAGTTTGCATGGTTTGTTTTGTCGTTGATTTTGATTATTTTGTAATAAAAATTATATTTCAATTGAAGGTGAAGAGATAACTACTTAGTGCAATGTACAGTGCGATATATCATTTACCGTTCAAGAATTATTTTTATATGGCATATTGCATGTGTAGATTGGTAAATAAGAACAGCAGCGATAGACGTTAATTTCTCCTGGCCCAGTTTAGCCTATATGTGCACAAAGGTGGCCTAAAGCCCGATTCATTTCATTTCATTTTTAGACGGTAATTACGTGACCCTATCCATTAATTCTAGACAAGCTTGGGGGTACCCTCATATAAGCGAGCAAAATATAAAGCTCGTTCCTATTCTTTACTTTTGCTATCTCATTTCATTTTTTTGGACATGCCAAGCCTAACAAAATGGTGTGGGTAAATGTGTGGCGATGTACGTAAGGTTGTAGTAGCCCATGGACTAATATTATATTGCGTGGAATGATGCTCTCACATGTAAATCTTTATAGGCGACAGTGGTGAACGTCGACCCATACAACATTCTTATCTTGCAGCTCAAAGTCCGCTACGTAGATCAACGCTACATTGATGAATGTGAAACACATAGCACTATTATAGTTATTATTCAGCACATTTACGCAAGTGTAGCCTATATTATAGCAGTGGACCTATTGCATATCCAGTTGGTGTTCCATTCTTGAGAAGATAATATGGCGGAGACCACATTTGATATATTAGCGTTTGATGATATCCCATCATCCATGCACGAGTTATGTGCTCATATAGAGATCAAACAAGGTCGAGTGGACGTCACGTCAGGCTCACACAAAATAGCCGTGTTCTACCAAGAACCTAACTGCCTCATCACCAAGAAGACATCTCTGCTTCTGCTACATGGGATGAGCTTTAAATCACAAACATGGTGTGATTTAGGAACTCTTCAGCTGGCTGGAGCCATGGGGATAAGGGCTGTGGCTGTGGACCTCCCCGGCTTTGGAGAAACGGCTGGTAAAGTGACAGACACTGCAGCCTTCCTCAGTGAACTGATCAACCAGCTGGGATTAGATAGACCGGTACTTGTGAGCCCTTCGATGAGCGGAAGCTATGCGCTGCCATTTCTATTGGATAACCCCATCAACGCCACCAAGAAAGTGCGCGGGTACATCCCCGTGGCGCCAGTGATGACTGGTCATTATCAGCCTGAACAGTATAAAGCATGTCTGGTTCCAACTTTAATTGTTTACGGAAGTGAAGACACAAGGACAGGACGAGTATCACTGGAGCATCTACAGCTAATGCCTTGTTCAAGGCCTCACTGTTTCCAAGGAGCAGGACATGCTTGTTATATGAATCAACCCAAGCTGTGGCACAAAGTTCTCTATAATTTTTTCAACTTCACAGAAAAAAATGAAAAGATGGTCTAAGGCCTAAGGGTATAAGAAATGTTACATCAGTGGAACCAACAAGGCTGTCCAGACTAGTTCCCGGCTGCATTATTTTCCTTGTGATCAGCGTGAGACATTGTACTATGTCACACTTGTGTGTGTTAACTTGATCCACCCTGCCTAGTAGTTTTCAGAACAGGTCCTGGAAAAGTGGGTTAGCTTATCAATCACGTCGTCTGGGTAAAGACACTGGTACCTCGTACACCTTGTTATATGGATAGATGAATGGATTGACAAATAAATGAGGTACCGGTACCTCGTACACCTTGTTTTATGGAAAGACAAATGAATGGACAAAGGTACCGGTAACTCGTAAACTTGTGATCGTTTTTTACCACCTTCGTTATAGGTATGCACCAAGAGGCATGCTCTGAATACAATTGCTCTGATGCTCTGAAGACTGACTGACTGACTGACTGACTGACTGACTGACTGACTGACTGACTGACTGACTGACTGACTGACTGACTGACTGACTGACTGACTGACTGACTGACTGACTGACTGACTGACTGACCTGCTGGTTTTCTGGCTGGCTGGCTGACTGCTGGACTGGCTGACTGACCAATGGACCGACCTCGATTGACTGAAAAACTGAGTGACAGACCGACTGATTAACTAACAGAATTCATTCATTCAGCGGCAATTTATCTGGTCAATTTTCATTTTTAACTTTGCTTTCATTTTGAATCACCTTGAAACTAATATTAGTTACTAACATGTACCTATTGGTAGCTGGATTGGAAGATCAAAATATATAAGATTACTTTTGTTTTTTCATTCTTATAGAAATATCTAGGTGAATGAGAAACACCCTGAATATATATGATACTCAAATGTAACATCACAACTTTTAATATCTGCAGCATGGTGTTGATAGAGATAGAAATAACTGTAGAATGGTGTCCAGTAGGTAAACGAACGTTAGTGGAACTGCACGAAAGTCAGAATTTAAATAAATGATAAGATGGTTTAATTATTTTGTTTATTTGCATGATGTTTAAAAAAATCTTGACAGTCACCTTATCAAGGTTAAACTTTAAAATAAATTATATAATGAGAAGTGAATCACATCATATCTATATGATCACTGTTAAGCAAAAGCTACAAATTTCTCATCGAATCGAAAATTAGTTACATATGGAAATACATCACTATACCTTATGGACATAACTACTAGAATGCTTTTATCTGGTACTTCGGTATTATGATTTATGTAATCAACAAGAAGTCATGCAGTCTGAAGGCACATTGATATCTGAATTTAGCCTTTCAGCATGCTGAGTCATACTTGAATATACACTTCTCTTATATTGTGAGAAATCAGATCTGGATCTAAAAAAGTAAGCTTACTTGACCTCAACCCTTTAACCGCCGGTGCCGAATAAATTCGTTTTTTTAATTTTTACTACCACAATCAGTAGTACCTTTCAAACATGTTAAAGATAAAATGTGACATGAATTAGTAATATTTGAAAAGAGTTGACCCTCGTTTTGTGCAATCTGAATAATTTTCACTCACTTGAAGTTGTGGATCGCGTCAGCGAGACACAACTTAAAGTGGGTGAAAATTCCAGTTGAATAATTTGGCGGTGAAAGGGTTAACCCAATACAATTTTATTGTTGGTCCACCGATTGTGACGCTGGCCCAGCATTGAAACAGCAGTTGAACAACATATCATGTTTCCTATCACAGCTTCAGAAATAGGAAAACTGTTTTATTTTAGTCTGAGAATCACTATCCTCGCACGACATGGTGAATAAATGAATACGAATTGTTTAATTTAATTATTTATAGGCATTCCATATCACCAGTACAGCATGCGACAGGCATACACACAGTGATCACATCTACCAACGTTACCCATAGGTGGGGTCGGCGGGCAATACGTTGCCCAAAGATTGCGAAAACATAATTTATATTAGGTTAGACTCTGCATTATTTATTTACTTTTAATTACTCCGAATTAGGCGCCTTTGCAATATTTTGATTGTCTCTTTTGATTCCTCTGTGCAAACACTAATAACATCTATTTCAGTCAGATTTGTTCCTCTCATCAGCAATGCTCACATTTTTTTGTTAACCCTTTAACTGCCGGTGCCGTCTATATTCGTTTTTTTTTACATTTTCATAAGCACATTACATATCAGCTTTGAAGCTGTTAGAGATAAAAAGTTACATTATTCAGCAAGATTTAAAATTGTTTTACCTCCATTTTGTCAAATCTGAATACTTTTTACTCACTTGAAGTTGCGGATCGCGTCAGCGAGACACAACTTCAAGTGGGTGAAAATTCCAATTGAATAATTTGGTGGTTGAGCTTAAACATAATGCCAATTATGATCTCTCAGACGTCAAAGTGGCAACCACGCTACACATTGCTAAAAAAACATAGCTAAAATATAGACACGGGCAAAATATATGTTTTAATAAGTCGTTTCCATTGACGATGTTGACCAGTTTGCATGGTTTGTTTTGTCGTTGATTTTGATTATTTTGTAATAAAAATTATATTTCAATTGAAGGTGAAGAGATAACTACTTAGTAAAATGAAATGAATCGGGCTTTAGGCCACCTTTGTGCACATATAGGCTAAACTGGGCCAGGAGAACCTCCTGAGGATGGTGAGATGATTGAGATGACACTGTCCTCCAGACACAGGATTCGAAATTCGAGCCCTGGCGGTCTGAGGCCGAGCACGCTACCTCTCGGTCACGGAGGCTCCCCACAATACTAACTTTCACACGTGGATGGGGAAGAAGCAATTTTGTTTCTTTTAAACCGCCGAGACCGGGAACCGAACCCCGGACTCTGGCGTGAAAGGCAGCGGTGCTAACCACTACCCTAGGGCCCCCGCCCAACTACTTAGTGCAATGTACAGTGCGATATATCATTTACCGTTCAAGAATTATTTTTATATGGCATATTGCATGTGTAGATTGGTAAATAAGAACAGCAGCGATAGACGTTAATTTCTCCTGGCCCAGTTTAGCCTATATGTGCACAAAGGTGGCCTAAAGCCCGATTCATTTCATTTCATTTTTAGACGTTAATTACGTGACCCTATCCACTAATTCTAGACAAGCTTGGGGGTACCCTCATATAAGCGAGCAAAATATAAAGCTCGTTCCTATTCTTTACTTTTGCTATCTCATTTCATTTTTTTGGACATGCCAAGCCTAACAAAATGGTGTGGGTAAATGTGTGGCGATGTACGTAAGGTTGTAGTAGCCCATGGACTAATATTATATTGCGTGGAATGATGCTCTCACATGTAATTCTTTATAGGCGACAGTGGTGAACGTCGACCCATACAACATTCTTATCTTGCAGCTCAAAGTCCGCTACGTAGATCAACGCTACATTGATGAATATGAAACACATAGCACTATTATAGTTATTATTTAGCACATTTACGCAAGTGTAGCCTATATTATAGCAGTGGACCTATTGCATATCCAGTTGGTGTTCCATTCTTGAGAAGATAATATGGCGGAGACCACATTTGATATATTAGCGTTTGATGATATCCCATCATCCATGCACGAGTTATGTGCTCATATAGAGATCAAACAAGGTCGAGTGGACGTCACGTCAGGCTCACACAAAATAGCCGTGTTCTACCAAGAACCTAACTGCCTCATCACCAAGAAGACATCTCTGCTTCTGCTACATGGGATGAGCTTTAAATCACAAACATGGTGTGATTTAGGAACTCTTCAGCTGGCTGGAGCCATGGGGATATGGGCTGTGGCTGTGGACCTCCCCGGCTTTGGAGAAACGGCTGGTAAAGTGACAGACACTGCAGCCTTCCTCAGTGAACTGATCAACCAGCTGGGATTAGATAGACCGGTACTTGTGAGCCCTTCGATGAGCGGAAGCTATGCGCTGCCATTTCTATTGGATAACCCCATCAACGCCACCAAGAAAGTGCGCGGGTACATCCCCGTGGCGCCAGTGATGACTGGTCATTATCAGCCTGAACAGTATAAAGCATGTCTGGTTCCAACTTTAATTGTTTACGGAAGTGAAGACACAAGGACAGGACGAGTATCACTGGAGCATCTACAGCTAATGCCTTGTTCAAGGCCTCACTGTTTCCAAGGAGCAGGACATGCTTGTTATATGAATCAACCCAAGCTGTGGCACAAAGTTCTCTATAATTTTATCAACTTCACAGAAAAAAATGAAAAGATGGTCTAAGGCCTAAGGGTATAAGAAATGTTACATCAGTGGAACCAACAAGGCTGTCCAGACTAGTTCCCGGCTGCATTATTTTCCTCGTGATCAGCGTGAGACATTGTACTATGTCACACTTGTGTGTGTTAACTTAATCCACCCTGCCTAGTAGTTTTCAGAACAGGTCCTGGAAAAGTGGGTTAGCTTATCAATCACGTCATCTGGGTAAAGACACTGGTACCTCGTACACCTTGTTATATGGATAGATGAATGGATTGACAAATAAATGAGGTACTGGTACCTCGTACACCTTGTTTTATGGAAAGACAAATGAATGGACAAATGTACCGGTAACTCGTAAACTTGTGAGCGTTTTTTACCACCTTCGTTATAGGTATGCACCAAGAGGCATGCTCTGAATACAATTCGTTTAATTAAATATGGTGTATTTCATTTAACAAGGGCGTTCTAAACTTTCGTTTAATAGTTCTTTCGTATTTGGTTATTTTCATCCACCTTAAGGCTGACATTGCGGGAGCAATTTCCACCTTAAAGTGAATGAAAATGAGAAATTTAGTCTTAGATGAGTACTTTGTAAGCTAGAAAAAATCATTTTAATAAATAGAAGGCCTACTAAGTGTGCATGTTGTTAATTTTTGTGTCAGGTCAACCACCACATAAGTATTATAGATGTGTAATATTAGACAAGCAGTGACACAAATGTACACTAGTACAATCTGTTTATCTTGGCTATTTTTTTTACTATACATACGTGATTCTCACCTACACAAGGACGTCGTAAAGCTGAGCTACTGTCTAGCTGCCTGATTCATTGAACAAATCGCGATGTCCCCAGCTTACAAGGGACATTGAAACAATGTTTTTCTAATGTTGGGCCAGCGTCGTAGACGGTGGTCCAACATTAGAAAAACATTGTTTTAATGTCCCGTGTTAGCTGGGTCAGGGACGGTGGCAATGTTCTCAATATCTTCGTTCTGGAAATTATTTGGTAATTCTTGCAATAATTTGGGCGGAAAAACTATGTTTTGATGTATTGAATTCCATGGTTACCATATAAAAGCGGCCAAATAGATTCTGGAAGGGTGGGTTAGCTTATCAATCACGTCATCTGGGCAAAGACACTGGTACCTGGGACAGTGAATTCGCGTGTATTTAACATACTTCGTTTATATGCCTCATTTACATTTATTACTTTTATTACTTTTATTTATAATAGGTCGTGTTGACTCACAAAACTAATTAGATTGCTTTATTTTAAACATCGTAACACTTGTTGTGATAGGGTCATTGCTAAACTGTTATTATCTGATAAATTAAAAATAAATTGCATTTGTTTCGTCGGATACAGGCCTACATAAAGTAAACAAACAATACGAATGTTATTATCAATACTTTTATTTCGATTTTTTGCCTATATGTGCACAAAGGTGGCCTAAAGCCCGATTAATTTAATTTCATTTCCATGCACCGAACAGTCTCAAGTTCAAGCTGTTATAATCTAATATGTTGTTATTTACTTATGAGTATCATTTTTTATTAGAATGCAAAACCATAGTTATTATTGGAAGAAATGAAACGAATCGGGCTTTAGGCTACATATAGACTAAACTGGGCCAGGAGAACCTCCTGAGGATGATTAGATGATTGAGATGACACTGTCCTCCAGACACAGGATTCGAAATTCAAGCCCTGGCAGTCTGAGCCTCTGAGTCTCGGTCACGGAGGCTCCCCACAATACTGACTTGCACACGTGGATGGGGAAGAAACATTTTTTGTTTCTTTCAAACCGCCGAGACCGAAGAAAATATATGTCCGAAATGTATCAGACTAATCATTCAAACTGAAAAAAAAAACTCTCATGATGAGAAAGAATTACTCAGATTATCCATTTACATAAAAAAAAGGTATGAAACAAATAAATTGAAACATTCTCTGCATTTTGCTTATTTTAACTATTTCTTATTTGTTTTTGTATTTCTGACGCACGCCATATTATAATGATGATGTATTATCTCTCCTATGTTTTTGCACAATTCATGGAGATACAACAGATTTGTTGAAACTTGTTACCACGCATGCTCACCTGGTATACAATTGTCTGCTTGTTCCTTTGGAATTTTTCAAAATAAATTACGTGTTGATGGTTACTTGAGAAAATCAGTTCTCTAAGCTGGTGGTCGCCATTGATGTAATGATCGTGATCACCCTGAGTGCCGCTGATTGGCCGGTGTATTTCTTGTCGGCTACTTGACCTAGATAGACTGGATACAGCAGACCCCCTGCTAAGATAACGATCAAACAAAATTAGCAAGGGTGTAGGCGACATCGTTGGAATTTCTTGAGCCCTCCTAGACAGAGGTGTGAGCGCAACTGTTGACGATAGCTGTGATGATGCAAGTTTACATGTAAGTATGTTGAATGATGGCTGGCTGATGAGACGGTGAAGATTTTTGCCCCTGGCAACTCGACTTATATTTGAACAATATATCGTTTCAAAAGTTGTTTTCTTGAAATAAGGTTTTTATAATGCACATCTCGATGCTACAAATGGTATATTAATAATGTTATACGTACTATAATTGACGTTACAAAACAAATAAGACTACCGATTTGTTTTATGTCGAAGTATTTGTCATTTCTTTTTTATCAAAGTAATTTCATGTCCGAATATAAGTGCATGTCTTTTAATTAGAATATATCATGTGTTGGAATATAAGTGCATGCACCTGTTTTCGAAAACTAAGTGCATCTTCATACGGTAGGTTTGGAAGAATGATCAGCTTTCAGGTCTATATCCTAATATTAGGTCATGAATGGATTCTTGCAAGCAACTTCACCAAACTAGTACACTGTAATACATGTACTATTATAAGTACATGCCCCATTCGAGCTTAAAGGGACTGGCCCAGGCTAAAATCATAAAAAAATCGGTGATTTTATTTTTGCTTTTTAATATGACCATATGATGTAAACATGTCCATAGACTAGAACTGCAAAAGTTTTTTTTAATTTTTTGTGCTGCGTGTTCACCAGTTAGGCTGGATATAGAGACGAAATTCCTCATTTCTAATTATTGACAACCATGTCAAAAATAAGAAATACGGGAATTTCGTCTCCGTATCTAGTCTAACTGGTGAAAGCGCAGCAGAAAAATTAAAACACTTTTGCAGTTCTAGTCTATAGACATGTTTACATCATATGGTCATATCAGGAAGCAAAAATAAAATCACCGATTTTTTTATGATTTTAGCCTGGGCCAGTCCCTTTAACAAAAGGCCCACTAGTATTATTAAATCGATTGATGATCAGGATGATAGGGCATGGATTTAATCATAAAGACAATAGCTTGCAACAACTTGCAATAACTCATCACGTGTCCTTTAAAGTCAATCAATAATTCGTTATAAATGAGCGGATGTAAATTAAATGTGCATTTACACCACATACTCCAATCAGTCATGTGTGTGCGGGTGCCGACATACACGATATACCGATCCCACAATGTTTTAATGCTGGGGCACGGTCTGCGACGTCGGCCCAACATTCAACCGGCATATGACAGGCGTTTGGTGTTTGCCGAAATATGGATCTGTTGACCAGCAAACGCGAGACGTTGAACCAATGCTGGTTTAATGTTGGCCCATCGTCTACGACGCTGGACCAACATTAACCCAACATCGGCTCAACGTCACGTGTTTGCTGGGTGACTAAGTGTGTCACATGACATTCATTACCGTGCTTGTCATCTGCATGCCATCCAGTGTATGCTTCTTTGTATGGTTTATAGTGTTCATCATATGAGCAGCTGAATCAGACGTAAGTGTGATAGCATAATTAAAATAATATACAAAATTCAATGGGTTGAATTTTTTTTGCATTTTATTCAGTGTGAATATCAATTTAGATTCTAGCTCATACAACATGTATAACGCTAATTGAACTGCATAAAAGTGCTCTTTTTGAATGAGCAGACCATTGTTTCAGTGGTAAAGGGATAGGGGCCAGCATGACACTTAAATAAAAAAAACCATACCAGGAGCGTTATAGGATGTAGTCGTTATGTATCATCAGTCTATTAATATTTGCCCTTCAACCTCTCGCTGTCGCAATTCTCGACTTGTAGTGGATGAAGATAATTTGATGTGGTTTAGAAAGTGAGGAAAAGTCCCATGTATTGGTAAACCAGTTTCATGCACATTTTCGTTCTAATACCCGTGGTTGTAGGAAAATTAAATATGTTTTCAGGGTTGTAAAATGATGCTTGAATGCATCGTGAGGGCTTAAAGGGTAATTGTAGGTCACGTTCTGCTACGAGACATATTTCACATTCAAGAAGAAGTGTTTTGATGTGATAACAAAAAGCTTGATAACGATTTTAGTTGTGCTTATACAAGTTAAAGGGTTGATAATATTACAGCTTCATGTCAAATGTTGATTCTTTACAGACAACAGCAGTTATCACCTCGAATATGGCAGGAAACAAAGTACACGACATGGCTTTTGAAGACATCCCACCATCTCTGAAGGACTCATCTTCCAAGACGGTGATCAAACAAAACATGGTAAATGTCACCACGGAGGAAAACACCATATCAGTATACTACCAGGAACCCGAAGTTTCAGCGACTTGCAAAACATCTATTCTTCTCCTACATGGACGGCGCTTTATGTCACAAACATGGTGTGATTTAGGAACTCTTCAGCTGGCTGGAGCCATGGGGATAAGGGCTGTGGCTGTGGACCTACCAGGCTTTGGAGAAACATCTGGTAAAGTGACAGACACTGCAGGCTTCCTCAGTGAACTGATCAACCAGCTGGGATTAGATAGACCTGTACTTGTGAGTCCTTCGATGAGCGGTATGTATGCACTACCTTTCCTTCTGGAAGACCCCACACAAGCAGAAGATAAACTAAGGGGATACATACCAATAGCTCCGATTGATACAGAGAAATACAGCAGGGATCAGTACGCGAGCTGTTCAGTTCCCACCTTGATTGTCTATGGTAGTGAAGACCACATAACGGGACAGGTGTCTCTTCAAAACTTTCAACAAATGCCCAATTCCACAGCGCACTGTTTCCAAGGAGCAGGACATTGCTGTTATCTGGATCAACCTGATCTGTGGCATAAGGTTCTCTACAACTACTTCAATTTTATTGAACACAAATAGAATGAGGACATGTGGATTTAAGCCGAACAATTTAAATAATATGGGAAATACGAAGGCAAATATATGTATCCCTCTGCCGCCTATCCAGCTTTATTTTTCATGCAAATATGTTGATGTTGCTCATCAAATGCACAGATACGCTCTGCTATCAATCTTAATAATTGATCCTGTTTTTTTCTCTAATTTTCCTTAGAAAATAAAACTCTATCTGAAAATATTTTTTTTAGTGGGATTTGCTACAGATCGCTCTGGATATTGTATCGGCAATATGACAAGTCAAAATAAATGAAATAAGGCTGAAACATAATACTTTTTTAATTATATCACAATAATGCAAGCGGCAACCGAAGTGGGTATTTATATAGGGTCACCCCGGTGGACATCACAAACTTGCCCTAAAAATAACTGGTTACTAAAAGGGAAGCAGTAGTTCGTATAAACATATTCATTAGGATTTTCAAGTAGCACATGGGCTAATACAAAGGAAGGATCTCCGTATTTTTTGTGTAACCCTTTCGGCGCGGGTCCGTCTTCATACGTCAGTATTTGACGTCTGTAGACGTCAAATTATGACGTCTAAAGACGGTTCCTGCACTGAAAGAATTAAAACATTCACAACGGCCTTAGACCTATAACATAGGTATTCATATGAAGCGGAAAGAGCTAACTAAGATATTTATGATGATTTCATCTTTTGGTTTACACAAAAATATTTCAACGTTGTAAGGGTTAAAGTCAGAAATATGCAACCACTGGTAATCCTAAATGATTATAATGGCCTGATAATAACCTGATAATATAGGTTCAAATAAAGCGGAAGGAGCAATATTGTCATATAATGATTTCAAAAAGCCCTCTGAAATTCAATCAATATCGCAGACGTCAGAACGACAAAGTCAATATGCACCGGGTTATCAAAAACTGAAATGATACCCACAGGGCACACGACGTTGATGCGTCGTTGAATCACCGTCATTGACGTTGATTCAACGTCGCTACAACGTCGTGTTTCCAGTGTGTACGAATATACTATAACGTAATGTCCAGCTGTCGATGAACACTACCTAGTGATAATCAGCTGGGTGTATTTTATAATCTTTAATGTGTATTTATCCCACATACATAAGTCGCTCGCCCAATGTTGGCCTATTATAGGCCCAGCTTCTGCGACTATGGGCCAACGATAACTCAAACCTGGGTGAAAGCTTCATCTCTGTCGGGTAATATCGGTTGACACATTTTTGACCCTTTGAACACCACATTTTTCTTTATAACCATGCATCATCATTAAAGGATATCAAGATAAACTATTATTTTCCATTAAAATAAGAACGTTATGATCTTTCTTTGGATACATCACATCAGCGGTGCCTCTAGCTAAGATTTCAGCCCTGTGTCAACCACATGGGCTGAGGAGGCATGCCAAGATTTTACCTATCTTCGGGTGAGAAATTGAAAAAATCTAAGCTCACCTTGTAAGAAATGTCTCATTTACCACAACTCGAATAACTTTTGGTACTTTCCGAACCACTACGATCAATCATGGAACAGTTTATGTTTATAATCTAACATTCAAAGTTATTATCATTTTTTAATTAGAGTTTAATGAAGGTTTTTGTCAATAAAATCATATGATTACACACTGAATGTGTATTATGAAGCTCAATTGCCGTTACCCAATCAGAGCTCGCGTAACATGGTAACAGATTGCAAAACAAGTACGAACAGTGATGAAGACAAAAAAGGCAAAACAAGTACAAACATTGATGATGAAAAAAAGTAGGCCTACGATACATTTCTTAGCTTTCAAGGGTGAAGCTATTCTATAGATTTCCAGCATATCTTTGAACAAACGAATGTATTATCTTGATTATTTGAATATTATATAGTCTATAAGGGTATATTTTTCCTGGGGGTAGGCCTACAATTGTTTGAAATGTGTGTCCCTCCTATGTTAATCCTAGTGATACCTCTTTTGCTATTTGTCACAGTGTGTTTGTCCACATTCACTTATTGCTGACATGTTGAGCAGCCAAACTATGTTAAAAATATATGATAAATACATGTTCCCATAGAGCTACAATATACTGTATTTTAAAGCTGCATAACTGTTTTGCTTATTTCGACCGAAATAACCTAAAATGTTCGACACAATCAATCATATATTTTTAAAGGCTTTATAAATGGACAGAATCGATGTAAATGTAGCTGGATTAGATCACGACGCGATACACCATCAAGTTATATGGTGTGGTAAATCGGTCCGTCTGTGTACAATATGTGCGTAATACTAATAGTGGTTAATTGTGGGCCAATATAATGTTACATTAGACCAACATCAAACCCCTTATTAACAAACACGAGACGTTGAGCCGCATTGGTCTAACGCTGGGCCAGAGCCGTAGACGATGGCCCCGAATTAGTTTGACATCGGATCAATGCCTCCCCAGCTAACACGAGGCACTGGCTCAATGTTGTTTTAATGCTGGGCCAGCGTCGCAGACGGTGGTCCAACAGTAAACAACATTGGATCTATGTCTGGTGTTTGTTGGGTCGTGTTGGCTGCGATGCCAAGCTCACACAAACCACCGGTTGGTGTCCTAAGACTAGGTCAGCCCCTAGGACTCAGCAGGCACGAGTCACTGACCCATTGATGGCTCAATGTTGGTCCAGCTTCTCTGACGCTGGTACAACATTGACCCATCAATGGTTGAATGCCTCTTGTTTGCTAGGAACTCAGCTACTGGTACCGTAAAGGATTCCTTTTTACAATTATTTTATTTTACCGAATTTCGCTATTTATATAGCTGTATGTGATGACTAACGATGAAGTAAAATAGTCTGATATTTTCGAATAGCATAGTCACTATAGATCGTGTTTCTCTTGTCATTCAAAATTCACTTTGAATTCACTCATAGCATTGCCACTATATTTTGAATTACCCGTGAGGTATCAAATAAAAGACTGCGCAAAAAAAGATGATTTAGGCCTACACTGAATTTGGTGTAATTCGGCCTGCAATTTCCCACGGTCGGGGGAGAGCGTCTTAATGGCGGGCCAAAGGCTCAGATGCTGGCCCACACTTAAAAGCACCATACTAAAACAGGGTCCTCTTTTTCAATTGAGTGACATTCTCTATACCGGTACCGAAATTAAACATGACATTATATGCAGATATCACTCATATCACACAAAGTAATAACTTCTAGATATGTCTAACTGACATGAGACAATACACTTTGTACTGTGAAATGTATCTATGATCACTTAAAAAATAGGAATAATTTTAAAAGTCTTCCACTCTTTTTTAATGATGACCGTTATCTGCCACTTGGTACTTATAATGTCCTGGTTATACAAACAGTGTGTCTTACTCCGCTGTGATCAGGTCTTTGTTTTGGTGGGGCAACAATATCAAAAAACAAAAAACTTAAATCCTTAATAACTCAGTAACCGGAGAAGTAGAATAAAAAAATAAAGCACCATTCTCCATGGATTGATCTTTTGATTAAAATAAGCAAAACAGTTATGCAGCTTTAACTGTTATGTATGCTCTAGTGGCCACAACTAGGAGAACAATGATCAAATGGTAACAATTTGTTCGAAAATGATTTAAAAGTTGAAAACATTGAAAGCCTGTCCCTAACTTGTTCAAAACTCCGTTACCAGCATGTTTACTACCACCACCTTGTGTGTAAACCTAAACTACGACCTTGTGAATAAATGTGAGTTGTCATTTCAAACATCATGCAAGCGAAAAAAATTCTGGGTAAGTTTTGCAATTGTTTTGAACAGTTTAAAAACTGTTAAAAACGTATATAAACTATGATAAAACTCTGTTACCACTGTTTGTTGACAAAGCTGTCAAATTTGTATCAACCCTATTACAGTATATTAAAGAGCTGTTAGCCCAGGCAGCATTTGCAAATAGAAAAGCCTTCATTATTGCCACCTGACATTGTATTTCCAGCTGCAACACAGATTTAAAACTCCGTTACTAAAACTACATTACTATTAGTCACAGAGTTTGAAGGCTAATATTTAAAAATTTGATTCTAGTAACAAGAAATATGATTGCTGCGTTGGGATACTGACAGGCACCAAGATTAGCTTATATTAGTCTTCTCAGGGGAAACCAACATTAGCTCTTAAGTAATACTGTACA
Source organism: Flabesymbios commensalis (assembly GCA_964017125.1). Lineage (NCBI taxonomy): Eukaryota > Metazoa > Annelida > Polychaeta > Terebellida > Flabelligeridae > Flabesymbios > Flabesymbios commensalis. The sequence continues at coordinate 66,968,700 of OZ024912.1, read as the reverse complement.
TGCAACTGTTTCCATTTTTTTAACTGCGTTACTAAAACTGTGTTGCTAAAACTGTCAATGCACTGTCAATGTATAAACAACTCTCAGTTCTCATTGTAGGAGCTTGATTTGCATGTTTTTTTATTTATAACTCGTAACATCTACCAAACTTCTTATATGGAAATGTTTTTTGCTACTTTTAAAAATACAGTTATCATATTTAAATTGTTTTTACTCGTTTAATCTGCAATATTAGAAACACCCAAAGTGATCTCAATAAAACAGCTTTACATCCTTGTTTTTTATAGCTAGTAAATGGTAACGGAGTTTTATTCACAAGGTATTAATTATTAATTTGCCTTTTTATGTTTGCATAGTTGTCTCGCTTAGGCAAATTTATTGTGACATATAATGAGGTTTAAACCTGGAGTGTCCTTGGAAATAGTTTGGTTAGTTAAATTTTCCCTGTTGAGAGACAGCTTTGTGAAGTAAAACTCTGTTACCATATCTTCTAGATACATCTATCCTCATAATATATCTGAGATTATGCTTTCTGTACAATTTAGGACATAATATGGACTTCCAAGTCAACTGGGGGACTGCAAAAAGAGTATAGTTTCTAATAACATTACAGGAATTGCAACGGAGTTTTAAGGTGATTTGGGGGTATTGTTTTTCAACCCTTATCAGTAAAAACAATAAAGCCCTGTAAGCTCCACTGTGCTTGATTTTGTCATTGTTATAATGCCATTTTAGGATATAAAATGTGTACCTTTAGTTTAAGCAACAAAACTATCAGTTCTCAGACATCTGAAATAGCTCTCTGATGAAAAATATTCCCATATATATAGCACTGTTGAATATTTACTTTCTTGTATTGGCTAATTTAATTAACTCAATAGGTGTAAAATATAAAAATATTTAGTTGTGACAAATGCCAGTCGTTTCGGCCCATTTCCTGTTCGACCTCTGTCCTGTTCAACCCCTTACCCCTTGTGCCCCTTAGAACATAACAAGTTACAAGCCTATAGGCCTATGTGGCGTGAGTGACGTGACATGTTGACCTGTTCGGCCCCCAACAGCGATAAGCTGTTCGGCCTCCTGCCCAGCCCTGATAGCCTAGGCTGTAACACTTATATGATTTTGTTTTAATTGGCACTTAATGACATTTTTATCACACGTGACGCCATGAAAAAAGAACTGACTTTTGCAATGCAGTGCAGGGGCCGTATTCTCGTACATTGCTAAGATAAGAACAATTCTTTTCTTATTTAAGATAAGAAGTGGCGAAACTAAGAAGTTGCGTAAGTTGCTATTCTCGAAAAAATTTAAAACATTCTTTGATACTCAAATTTCTTTACTTTGTTGCAATAGCAACAGCTCCAACATCGTCATCTTACTATGACGTCACAAAGCTTGCCTAGTCTATCAGTCATGTTGTGCAGATTCTAGGCCTATGGCTATGCCCAGTCTATGGCGACAGCTCCTTTCGCATGCAAACTTCAATGTCGTTTATCTTAATAAAAACATCAATATGTACTGACGGTCTTTTGTATAGTGTTCAAATAAGTGTAAGTTTCACATGTGTGTAGTTTTTGGCTGTAAACAAGGCTTTTCTGTGCTGTTTTGGCACAAAATACACTGAGTTGCGTAAAGTTACGGCACCTTTGAAGCTGCCGTAAAGTTACGCAATAAAATACTCAATTTCTTATCTTAAAGCTGCTCCTTGGGATGACATCAATTCTCGTTTTTAATTCCGTACTGAAGTAGTGTATCCCACGAATCATGTTTTTATTTTTTTCGGAATTTTCATATTTTTACAAATATTTTTAATCAACATTTCTATAAAACCAGAAGTAACCCAAACAAACTATTTTGTATACCTGAAGGACGATTGAATGTTTTCACAGCATTGGGCCACATGCTGATGGCATCGGCTCAGCGTTGGATAGACAATCAGTGCTGCAGGTGTGTCCTCCCGTGTCCTGACTAGCAGACATCAATTAGCGGCGACTGCTCTGATCTTACCGTCTGATACGTGGGAATATGTGATGTAAAGTGCTGAATATTGCTGACTTGTTTTGTTTACATGGCAATATACGAGCTGGAAATACAACTATTTCACTCTTTTTTGGTACTTTAAATTATTTTTTGGACTTTTTCGTATTTTCAGCTAAGATCAGTAGGCTATATAGCTTCATATGAATTAAATTGTCAAAATTGACAACATTGAAAATGTCTCATCCAAAGGGGTCCCTTTAACTATTTCGAGAATAGCACTTAAGAAAAATTCTCAAAGTTACGCAACTTATTAGCCTATTTACGCAATTCTTAGACTTACGCAATTCTTATCTCTTTCGAGAATACGGCCCCAGATTTTTTTTTATAGTGGATCGAGAGTGCATTCGTGGTTATATACAGTGGGGTTCACATGTGAATTACAGGCTCGGAAGGAGATGGCGGGTTGGGCCTTCCTTGAAGGCCTGCACTGTAGTGGCAGTGAATTCTAGTCTATGAGTGTTCGTAGGAAGTATCTGTATTTGTATGTGTCTGTTGATGTGCTGAGTTGTCTGTATCAGTAGCTATTTTCGTTTATGTTTGAGGTGTGGCGTGTAGTTCTGTGGAGTATTTGTAAATATGGTGGGATAGGGATGGAAATTTTCCAATGGCAAATCTTGTAGGAAAGTACTAGTCTACTTTGTAGATGACTAACCGAAAGAGAGGGACATTTAGTTGTTTTTGTAAGAAGGAAACGCTTGTGTAGTGTGAATAGTCATGATGGACCCATCTTACTGCATAGTTTTGTATTTTGTTAATGTTGCCGTGTGTGGATCCCAGATGGCTGATGCATAATCAAGCTGGGGTCTGACTAGTGTTTCGTATGCCTGTGATTTTACAGTTGTATAGGCTTGTTTAATGTTACTTATCAACATGTTTAGTATCTTCTGTGCTTTGTTGGTTGTGTTCTGTATGTATGTTGTCCATCTGAGGTCTGACTGTAGTTCATGGTTTTGGTGAAAAACACCAGTACTGGGCCATTACCTTATTGCCATGAACGGTACGGTACAAACGTTACATGCCAGTGAAAAACATTATACCGGCCATCATCAGAATGTTTGTTGGGTAGGGGGCGTCTGTTGTCAAATATGATAGACACCTGGTTATAAATAATATGATACTGGCACCAGTTACCACATCTCTACAGGGCCGGTACCGCAATTAGGGCTATATAATTATGTGCTCCTAACATTATGCCTGCGAAACACCGTCCCAGTATTGGCCCGCTACGGTTACCAGTAATTATGGTTGTGGTGAGCCGCACCCGTACTGGACCATTACCATATTGCCATTAATGGTGTAAACGCTACCTGCCAGTACAGAATATAATATGGCAATTTTAGAAACTATGAGGTCAAAAACAACATCATTGCTTGTGTGATAAAATTGTGGAAGGCGTAAAGTAAAAATGTCCAACTGATTAAACTAAAGACATTTAGTTTAAAACTTGATGTTATTATGATAATATTTAATTTGATAATAGTTGTAGCAAGTTTGTGACAAATGGAAATAACAGTGTCCGACATGATATGTACACTTAAAACCAGGATTATAATTTCTATATTTAAATAAACACAGGGTTTTTAAAATATGCATCATAATTATTTAAAACAACGTAAACACAAAATCTAGAGCTATACAGTCTTTAGGAAGCATATAAATAAACTAAATAAAACCTCTGCAAGATCTACACACATAGGCAAATACATATAGTCAAACACACATAGTCAAACACGTTACATTCGTTATGCTAAGTTATTTTAACAATTAGAAACGCCATAGAAACTCCCACATATTATTTGGTATTTACACAAGAAGGAAAAACCTAAAAACGAGTCAGTTGAGAAAGCAGCTGTGACTAATTCCTTACGTTCCCACCCAGTCCAATAACACAGGCCACAGGAAAGGTCCCTTCAAATTAAAACAATAAAACGAGCCCGAAACCTAAAAGAATAATCCCAAGTTAAATAATGTATGGTGTTTCCCAATTTCCCTTTTTGTGGGCAGTAGGCCTATCATATGATTCATCTCAACATCATGAGGTAGTTTGCCTGGTCCAGCTTAGGTTATATGTGCATGACATATTAACGCCCCATTCATGTATTCAACTGAAAAAATAATTCTAGGCCTAGTCCTATAAAACTGTCGCACTTATTATCGTCTGATATATTTGACATTTCGTGACCTTTGACCTTGGCTTGGCTCGCGTCAAAAGGTTTTATTGATTGTATTAGTCTAGGTGTGTAACGGTAGTGACAATGTATTAATTTTATCAGAAATTTAGGCAGCCATTTTTAATTTAATCATGTATGACACGTCGAATCTCGTTAATTTGAAAACTGTTGTTCTCATTTTCAAATGGACCCAAAGTGACTTTTTGACGGTTCTAGCTATATCCAAGTAGGCCATGTGGGGGTCGTACCAAGGGAGGGGGGATATGATATCCACGAAATGCGTTGTACTTCAGGCCCAAGTTCAGGATAGATCAAAATATGACTGAAAATGTTGGTTAAAATAAGTTCCATTTAGAACCTTGTTTTTGTCCATGTAGACGTATATATGCCGCGCCTCGCTCAGATTAGGGCTCGATCCTTTGTCTTAGTCTGAATATGGCGTTGTGTTCGTGAAAAACAGTGTCAGACGAAGAGGTGGTAAGGATGGAGCAATGGCGGATTCAGGTCTTGACAGAAGAGGGGGCGCCGATTTTTGCAAGAATTTATACACACCACAGCTGGCACTCATATGTCCTAGAGGGGTCCGGGCCATCCGGGGGAGTTGCTCCCCTGGGAAATTTAATAATATAAAGTCTCAAATGACGTATTCTCGACCATATTTTGGCCGGAACATTACGAAATATGAACAGGGGGCCTGAACGGGGGACGCTGGCTGCCCCCTCTGGATCCGCCACTGTGGATGATATGATTGTGACAGCTGTTAGACTATATTACACTGCTAGGTTAAGAATGAATCCTTTATATTAGCCTGTTCAAGGGTGATCATTACGTCATAAGTGTCACGTCATCAGGTAGGCCTAACTAGCATTGCTGTATGGAGAGTAGGGTTAGACTAAAACCACATACCATACGTGACATTGAAATAATGTTATATGAAAAATATGGGGATATTTGTTGTGAAGAGCTTCAAAAAGATCGTTTTACTCGGGTCAGAGTACAACGATCTTTTTGAAGCTTACTATGGAAACATCACATTTTGTCAAATTTACATGATTTGTGACCCTGAAATTCTAACTTATCCAACGATAGGCCTACCTAATGCAGTGATGTGCACAAGAACTCCCTAAATAATTGGTTTGTGACGTTTTGGCTCCTGCACTAGCCTATATATATATTAAGGCTATACAAAAAAAAATTTCTTCAAAACAAAAGAACTGAAATAAATTACTTTGGTTATATACATTACGCTATATAATTTAACTTACATGTACTGCACTTTTTTATCGTGTATTTAAATCATAGGTTATATTACTTAGGTCTATACAGGTCTTTCTAGGCATAACACTTCCTATAATGTGCATAAACTAACATGTGGTTAAAATATGTGACTTTGCATTAATGGTGGGACTTGTCCTCGATGTATACACGTGGCACGTGTGCTTGTTTACATTTTTTGTATGATCACGTGGTTTCTTACAAGGTATCTGATTAGCCGAGCATTTTTTGAAGAGCGGGATCAAAATGGGAGTTCGAGTATTATAAACCGTCGACAATGACCCTTGTTGGATATGCTTGGATAGAGTAATTAATATTAATCTTACAGATCGTTTAATAAGTGCCCGCAGCTGCTTGAATATTCAGGACCATGCGTACACACATAGATACTTGCAGGTGGGTACGATTCCCTCGTAATTTAACTCCACGATAACCAGGGGTCCTGAGGGGTGGGGTTTCTCGCCAGAAGCCTATGTATGCATTTGTGGCTGACCCGTTCCGGGTCAGCCACTGATGGGGCTACGGTGCCTCATACTAGACATGCTAACCTTGATCCTATCTTACCGCTTATCATGCTCATCACAACTATTGTCGTTTTTTTTTTTTTTTTTTTTTCTGTCAATCGAATCACTGATATTTAGAAGAAAATGTGTGTTTAAATATCAAGACTTGCAAAGGATAGATATCAAATTAAAAACATGTGAGTAATTTTAACGAACTTGGAGTTGTGGGTCGCGGTAGCGAGACACAACTTCAAGTGGAGTAGGTGAAAATATAAATACATTAACTTAGAAGGATAAGGTTCAAATGTCTCCACTTTCCATTAGGAAAGTTAGGAGCGATCCTAACTTTTTAATGGAAGATGGAGAACGTTAGGATAAGATCAAAACAGGATTTTGGTAATTCAAGAAAACATGTTTTTTATTTCATCTTGAGATCCACATAAGTTGAATGATAACGATAATACATACCCAGCAAAACATTTATACAATGTTAGACCAACGTCGAAGCCGTTCGGCCGACGTTGTATAAATGGTACACAAATATTTTGTCTTTGCTGAGACAGCTGGGCTTTAAAGGCTTAGGCCCTACTGATATCGCCCTACAAATTTCGGAGCGATGTGATTCACACTGTTTTATTGTCCAGCATCCTATGTGCTGTGTCTGTCCACATTATAGTTCAGTTGATTTAAGTTGTGAAGGAAATCTTTGGTTATTCTGGTCGCGTGCTCAACGCTGTTGTAATCTTTCACAATAAAGCGTGTGTCATCATTTGCCCCGCGTACCATATTGGATAAATCTGAAAATAAAAACATTTTCAGGAAGATAGTCGAAACAAATTGCTCTGATGCGGTGGAAGTGCCCAACAATATACTAATAATATTATTATAACGGCGGCCCCATGGCCTATGATTCATAATAAAAAGTCAACCCATGCGACAAAAGACGAAGTGCTGCAAAATGTCTGGTATAAGGCTGATGCCTTTCAAAATGATTTTCTCTTTCAGAAAGCATAATTATGCATGGCGTCTCATGTTTGCTGATATGTTTCATTTACCTGTTCATTAGAGGTATCTAATTTGAATTGGTGCCTGACAAGCAGGCCCGTTTAATTTTATATATGAACTGAGCCCATTTCACCGGATGGGCATCTTAAGTAGATCATGTGGGGATTTCAATAGCATTTGAAATACAGTGAAGTTATTTATATTTACTAGTCTCCATTATCTATTTCAGGACATGCAAGAGGACAGGATAAAGGGTTCTGCTAGCTACATAACAGTTATTTACAGCGACTTCAAAAGCTCCAAGATACAATATATTTCATCCCGATTTACAATTTTAAGTGACTAAAATTACCTGGGATTTTTTGGTAATTTAAAGTACGAAAATCTCTTTGCCCTATTGGTAAATCAATTTATTGGAAAAATAATAGCTCTGCTCCAAAAATTCGAATAATAAATTTTAGTATATCGTAGACATGTTTTAATACAATACGGCATAGCAGTGGTCATTTAGGAATAGTGATATATTCGTTGTCACATCATATATATCGTCGCCTCGGAGCTAAAGGATCCTATCTGCCACTCTAACGAGTGTCAGATAGGATCCTTTAGCTCCGAGGCGACGATATATAGTTATCTTACGGTTTTCAGCAGATGGCTGGTATAAACAGAGAACTGGTGTCTTTGTCAGCATAAAGTAACCAAGCTCTATTCCAACTCCAAGTGACGGCTGGGTCACCTCAGCTACAACAGCTGTAACAAATCCTTCATTATAGTTTACATTTTAGAAGCCTTTACTAAAGAAGCGATTCTACTTTTTTAAGTAGCACCACAACTGTACCCGAGACCACTCATAAAATACCGACCCATACATAAATTTTCTGATCGACTCCCTCTGCCTTAATAATAATTAGTCCCGCATAACTTACCAATCGATGCACTATAGTTCTACCATATTGAGAACTACTATATATTTAGAAATATTACGAATATGGTGATATACCTACAAATCACCCCATTACTCAGTGTTAATGATAAATCATTGTCCGAACTCTTTTCAATTGTGTATATTTAAATGAAAAACACGAGACTGTCAACCAACGCTGGCTTGTTCTTGGTCCTCCGTCTACAACGCTGGCCAAGTACCAGCCCAGCATTGGACCAGCGTAAAGTGTTGCTGGGTACCGTTCAGACAGTGAACTCAACCTTGGCTCAGCATACCGTGTTACTGGCGGGTACCCCTTGAACAGGAAACACAGCATTGGATCAGCGTACCGTGTTTATTGGGTACCGTTCAGACAGTGAACACAGCATTGGATCAGCGTACCGTGTTTATTGGGTGTCGTTTAGACAGTGAGCTCAACTTTGGATCAGCATACCGTTTTGCTGGCGGGTACCCCTTGAACAGAAAACACATCATTCGATCAGCGTACCGTGTTTATTAGGTACCCTTCAGACAGTGAACACATCATTGGATCAGCGTACCGTGTTGCTGGGTACCATCCAGACAGTGAGCTCAGCATTGTATCAGCGTACCGTGTTTGCTGGGTACCATCCAGACAGTGAACTCAGCATTGGATCAGCGTAACGTGTTTCTGGGTACCATTCAGACAGAGAACACAGCATTTGATCAGCGTACCGTGTCTGCTGGGTACCATCCAGACAATGAACACAGCATTTGATCAGCGTACCGTGTTTATTAGGGACCGTTCAGACAGTGAACACAGCCTTTGATCAGCGTACCGTGTCTGCTAGGTACCATCCAGACAGTGAACCCAGCATTTGATCAGTGTACCGTGTTGCTGGGTACCATCCAGACAGTGAACCCAGCATTTGATCAGCGTACCGTGTTGCTGGGTACCATCCAGACAGTGAACCCAGCATTTGATCAGCGTACCGTGTTGCTGGGTACCATCCAGACAGTGAACCCAGTATTGGATCAGCGTACCGTGTTGCTGGGCACCGTTCAGACAGTGAACAAAGCATTGGCTCAGCGTACCGTGTTTGCTGGGTACCATCCAGACAGTGAACCCAGCATTCGATCGGCGTACCGTGTTGCTGGGTACCGTTAAGACAGTGAACAAAGCATTGGCTCAGCGTACTGTGCTTGCTGGGTACCATCCAGATAGTAAACTCAGCATTGGATCAGCGTACTCTGTCTGCTGGGTACAATTCAGACAGTGAGCAAAGCATTTGATCGGCGTATCGTGTTGCTGGGTACCGTTCAGATAGTGACTTTTTATGTAGGTTACCATGGTTACGTACCGTCAGCCTGTTTCATCCACCTGAAAGCTTTGTCGTGAACGTACTTTGGTTCAGATTTTGCATCTGTTAAAATATACAAAATTATGTAAAAAAAAAATTTCAAACTTAGCAATTGTTTAGGCCACAATTATAAATACAATATTATTTATTATATACTAAGTCTATATATACAACGCGCTGATATTGTCATTTAACAAAATACACACAAATACACAAAAAATGCAAAACACATTATAGTTTACAAATATGTAATTTAACATGTTTTATCTTCAGTAAATGTGTCATTTAAACAGATAACTGTTTAAATGACACATGTACACATGTTTGCTTCAGATGAAGGATATTCATTATGTTACAAGGCACACCTTTTTCGTGACAACCACTCTGTGCAATGTTTTCGTTGATGACTGTTGCAGCTTGCTTAATCTCATCAACAATAAATGGGTGAATATGCTGATACTTCCTACCTCCTGCGACACTGGCACAGAAGTATACCGACAAACTCATGTTTCTGAAAAAAAAATTAGCGAAAATAGTATAGACACCCGATCAACTATTTTACAACACACTTATTCAAAAACCCTTTGATCTCCATGTATTTTGCAAAAATATTTCAGCGTTGTAAGAGTTAATCCCAGAGGTGAGGCACTAATATTTCTGTGCAAAACGCTTTTTTCATATTTAATTTTCACTCACTTGAAGTTGTGGATCGCTTCAGCGAGACACAACTTCAAGTGGGTGAAAAATCAAGTGGAAACATATCAGAGATTCCAAATCTCAAGTCACACCAAAAAAACGTTCCAGTTTTCTCATAAATCAGCTCTGAACATCAGTAGGCCTACTATGGAAAAATTCGAATGAATTTTCACGAAATCACAAAATAAAAAGTACTGCACCTAATTAAATACTTATTTTTTTTAATATGACAATAATATGATAATAAGTTTTTAAAATTTTTGTGTTGCGCATTTACCAGTTAAAAGAGAAATAAAGACGGGAGTTAATTACGGACATGTATGTACAAATACAAATACAGGAATAACTGATAAACGGTTAGGACAGCATCACTTGTTACGTTGCCACAGCAACCCAAAATGTAAACGACTCCCGCAATTCTAGTCTATGGGCATGTTCACATTTTATGGACATATCAAGGAGCAAAGATACAATTCGACTTGGCTGTTTTTCTTTCTTGATTCCATACACATATGAAATACATATAAAATACATATAATTTATGTTAAATGGAACATAGTATAATAATGGATGTTTTTCTTTCTTGATTCCATACACATATGAAATACAAATAAAATACATATAATGTATGTTAAATGGAACATAGTATAATAACGTAGGTCACATAATAGGCACTATAGCTTCTCCTAATGAGCATACATGACGCAAAATTCGTCTGTCTGTCTTCACACCAACGCGAAAAATCAATGCGAAATGTGAAGCGTATTTGACATGTTTGAGGCCAGAATATATTGTGATAGTGATGTCATTTGCATGGATTTCCAATCCGAAAAAATCGAACAATTTGTAAAGTTTTTGCGTTGCCCTACGCGCTCGCATTCACCTTGGCGCTGGTTTTGGCAATCAGAAAACATGTACTAGGAGAGAGCCGTGTATATTGGACCACTTTAGGTAAATCTTGTCCTGTAAGTGAGGTATCAAAAATAATGACATCGAATTTATTTTACGTTAACTATATCATAACAGATAAATATATATTAAAAATTTCTTTTCATATATACACACCCAGTGTGTAAATTGAACCAACTGGTCTGAACCATACTTAGAACAGTTTTAGCGTGATAACAGACCAATTGATCCACATATTTATTATGCGAGTTCATGCAGCAACCACAGGCGCGCCTGTAGGAATTTGGTTTATGGTACGCAGACACGAGGATAGCCGGGGAGTGGGATGGGGGAGAGGTGTGGTCATAACAAAATAAAAAAAACCCGAATGTATCTGTCATGGCGGAGTAAGAATGGGTATAGCTATAATTTATAAGTGCATATAACAGCGATGCGGCTGAACTTTACTAAACTTTACACTCGTTATTTTTAATTTTACAAAAAGTCTCAAGTAAACTAGAAATGATTATAACGATGATCAAGCCTGTTCAATGACACTGAACTGCCACTTGGCTTCTTCTCAGTGTTTTTTTCCCAGGTGGTATGGTGGCTACCCTGTATCTATTACATCAGTACATGTAGGCTTACGTGCTGTTTCAATGTACCTTTTCTCTGAACAAAAACTATCAATATGAATTGCTCATTGAGGCGTGATTATCAGATTAGGCCTATGTATGTCATAGGGGAGGTATAAATGTTTCCTGTACAATTACCCGCGAAAAGGTATTACACTTTATTTGTTGAAAAATCCTATTTTACTTTTAAATAGACCTTTGACCTTGGATTCTGCCCCCTATCCCCACCGCCATCTTAGATTTTTGCCATTACCATGAATGTTATCGTAACTAATGAATTCTCCAACTCTTAAAAACATAGATTATAAACAAAAATCATGGTATAATTGACGATGTTTAGGCAACTTAGGATGGTCTCCCCGATTGTCACGGCCTCATGGCGCCCAGGCGGCCATCTTGGATTTCCGAACTTTTATGGGTCAGATTTTGATTTTTTTTAAGTCAGTCACTATATCCAGTAGGTTAAAAATCCGTTCAGAAACATTTTGTTTTAATTTGTGGGGGTTCGAGTGGCTATTTTCATATATCTGTATATCTACCCGTCTATTCATATAAATTTCTTTTTCAGAATTGACATGTCAACATATGCTGTCCCTTTACAAATTAGAATCAATTGATCTGTTATCATGCAAAAATTGTTTCAAGTAATAGACAGTAATATAATCATGCAGTGTTCAAACAATGAGAAAATTGAAGTCAATATCTCTGATACATCACTCACAGAACAAGATTATTCCTTGTGTGGTGCAATCCGGCTCTCTCCTATTCGCCCCATTATTATGTCTCCCTCTATAGAGGGAGAGACATTGGTTTACTTCTTAGAGGGAGAGATATCGGTTTACTTCTCACTGCTCATTTGTTTGTCGTGTGGTCTCTGTGCGTTCTCTGTGTCGTTGAAGGTCTATTCATTAAAAGAAAGGCAGAGTCGCCAGTCACAAAGGGTCTTTGTTATTTGGACGCCGGGTATAGGGGTGGGTTATGCTGAGCTGAAGGTCGGCTTGACCCTCTGATTACAAGGGGATAATAATTAAAATACATATATACAATAATATTTCAGTGATGGGCCAGCGTCGCGAGCAGTGGCCCAGCATTGAACCAACATTGAAACAATTAAATAACAGCTGTAATTACACAGGGGATGAATTAATGCAGGTTTAGGCCAAATTTGTGCACATATAGGCTAAACTAGGCCGAGAGAACCACTTGAGGATGTTGAGGTGAATGATATGACAGTGGAGGAGAGAGAGGAGAAGGAGAGAAAGGTTAGTCGAAGTACAAAGTCGCAAACCATCGCAAATCGTGACAAACGATCTCAAATGGTAGCGAACGATCGCAAATGGTCGCAAACCGTCACAAAAGATCGCAAATCGTCGCAAACGATCGCAAATGGTCGCAAACGATCGCAAATGGTCACAATTAACCGTTGCAAACGATCGCAAATGATCGGAAACCATCGCAACCGATCGCAAATGGTCACAAACTGTTGCAAACGATCGCAAATGGTCGCAAACGATCAAATACAGTCGCAAACGATCGCAAAAGGTCGCAAACCGTCTCATACAATAGCAAATGGTCGCAAACGATCGCAAATGGTCGCAAAATGTCGCAAACGGTCGCAAGCGATCGCAAACCGTCACAAATGATCGCAAATGCTCGCTCACATTGCAAATAGTCGCAAACCCTCGCAAACGATTGCAAATAGTCGCAAACGATCGCAAATGGTCGCAAACGATCGCAAATGGTCACAAACATATTATTTTACTTCTCACTGCTCATTTCTTTATCTGTGCGTTCTCTCTGTCTATCCTGCAGGCGGTCAAACACGAGACGTTGACCCGACGTCGGACTATTGTTGGCCCACCGACTACGACGCTGAGCCAGCATTGGCCCAGTATTGGGTTAGTGTGTCATGTTTGACGCCACGCTGAATGTGGGCCAGCGTCACAGACGGCGGGCCAACATTAACCCAGCTTTGGTTCAAAGCATCGTGACAGTACCGCCAGCATGCATGCACCTGCAGCATGAAGTACTGATTAGCACTGAATGCCTACTAGCCAGCACCGGCGACGCTGGCCCAACATTTAGCAGACATTGGGTCGGTGTCGGCTTGTGATCGTCGCCAGACCAGCTGCTATACACATTTCCCTATAGCAACACGCCACACCCTACAGTGACTAAAAGCTGAACTATTTAGTCGGGAGTCCTGTCACACTTCTATTACAACACGCCACACAGTGATTAAAACTGAACTATTTACTTGGGAGTCCTGCTTATGCGCAAAATCGTGCAAACAGTGTATTCCCAGCAAACACAAAACATTTGCATAACATTTTGTACAACGCCGGCCCAACGTCTTCGACGTTGGGCCAACATTGTATAAATGTTATACAAATGTTTTGTGTTTACTGGGTTGAACGCAAACCAGCAAACACGAGGCGTTGAACCAGTGCTGGTTTGATGCAAGGCCAGCAGTTTGCTGGGTGTGTAGACAAGCACCAAAACAGAATAATATATTCCGCTTAATCATGTTAATACATAGTCTCTACTGTCCACAGAAGCTATTTATTAACATTAATTACAAAAGCCATTGACACTACATCTATTAGCTATCAACCTTTATGGTTATGCTGCTGGAGGGGAGACATCTCCAGTTTTTTGTCAAAAAAAAACTTGACCCTTCTAGTTTGTGGTAGTGGTGGGTGGGCCAATATACACGGGTCTCCCTATTTTGATAATCTTCGCGTGTGTTGATGTGTTTTGAGCTAGTTTAAAGAACGATTAATGGCATTAGATTATTTGCCTATCGACAGTGTAGGTAAAAAGAGTGTGAAATTGTCAACATACCAATTTAAATCAATAAAGCCGTTAGGTGTGAATGAAACACACGAATGATCCAAACTGACAGACCTTGTAAACGTCCGGGGTAGACGTACACATAACACACGTATGGAGGGGTAGGCCTACACACATTTGTCGATCCCTTCTTGTGCATCCTCACAATATATAATCAGAGCTATACGTTTAATACTCAGTAATGAATACCTCTGAATAACTCGTTACCACAGGATGTTCTTGTGTACAGCGCACACAAACTACAAAGTTCGTGTAAAATCTTCTACAGCTTAACCTGTTAACTCAGACTGTATTTTGCGTACCCGGTACGCCTAATAAGTAACATAAGTAAACAGGTGAAAAACAGTAACACGATAAGTGTGCCAATGTATGTTTATTGTAGGGCCATCGTCATAGGGGGTGGATCAACAATTTAAATCACAATAACGTCTCGTGATTGCTAGGACAGCTCGTGCGACAAATCACGGCGGACTGAGATACAAATAACTAGTCAGGGAAAGTTGAGCGATTTTTCAACAAAACCTAAAACAAATTCCATACCAAAAAATATGTTACCATTGCTTAGTATAGGGCTAATTTCTGACAATATTATTTGTTTACGCTCAACTGTCATAGGAGATTTTTTTCCAGAGCAAAACGTAAGATGGCCGAGATCGGTAATAAAAAAAATTGAAACCAGATATGTTTTGTCATGGCACGCTAATTTATCCTACATTTTGATCAGCGGTGGGTAGACAGTTACGTTAAATGTAGTATTATTTTTAAAAGAAAATGATACCAACAAGAGAAAAAACAACAAGGCCGCCAAAAACAGCAAAGCACGATAGTGATCAGTAAATGTTCACGCTTGACGTTTTGTTTTGAGAAGTGCAACATGCAAATATTATGTTATCGATATTACTATTCTTAAATGGAACCAGGTCTGCTTTTTGTTATTAGGACCAATATTTTATTTTGTCTCTATTACATGTATTTGTAATAAATATAGTGTATGTGTAGTGCATGTAAAAACGTAGATAGAAATAAGTTAGAAGCTTTGTTGAGTGCTAAAATGCTCCAGACAGTCGAATGTACTACGTGTAATAACATAGATGTTGATCTGATCTGGGAATGTTGGCTCTAGTGCTACGATGATGTAAGAAGATCAAATGTACCCCCAGTAATTTACCACCTTGGTTTGACTCTGAAGTGAGACGTCTAACAAGCAAGCTTGGACAATAGCTAAGAAGTTTAATAAATTGGAATTTATTTCGAAAAGTGAGAAATTAATTACATAAATTATTGCAGTTCAAGCACAACCAGTTCATTGCTGAAACACATTGCCTGAAACACTAAAGGGAAACCCTGAACGATGCTGGTCTTATTGTAGATCGAAAACCAAAAAAATATACATAAAAAAAAAATTGTCATGGAGGTCTGAGCGTCACCAATTCCAATTATATGGTTTGTATGTGGTCACTTCTACAGTGACCAATATCACTTTTGTAGTGAATGAGACAATCTTTAAAGTGGCTCTGATTACTTTTTCAGTGGTAAAAATAATTTTTGTAGTGACCGAGATCATTTTTTGTTGGCTAACACTAGTTTCATAGTGACCAAGAGCACCTTTGTGGTGACTGAGATACGTTTTAAAGAGGCTGTGATTACTTCTTCAGTGGTCAAGAACATTTACGTAGTGGGTGAGATAACTTTCAAAGTGTCTGTTATGACTTATTTGGTGGTCAAGTCCAGTTTGCTTGTGGCCAAGGTCACCTTTGTAGTGGCTCAGATAACTTTTAAAGGGGCTCCACTGGTTGACATCGGTTTGTTAGTGACACAGATCACCTTTGTAGTGGCTGAGATAATTATTAAGGATGATGTGATCATTTCTTATGTGGCTAAGATCACTTTTATAGTGGCTGAGATAATATGTAAAGTGGCTGTGGTCACTTCTTCCGTGGCCTTGATCACTTTTGTAGTGGATGAGATTATTTTTAAAGTAGCTTCAGTGGCTGCTATCAGTTTGTTTGTAGCCAAGATCACCTTTGTAGTGGCTGAGATAATTATTAAGGAGCATGTGATCACTTATTCGGTGGTTAAGATCACTTATGTAGTAGCTGCGATAACTTTGAAAGTGGTTGTGGTCACTTCTTCAGTTGCCAAGATCACGTGGAGGAGACAACGTTTAAAGTGGCTGTGATCACATTTTTCAGTGGCTAAGATCATTTTTATAGTGACTGCGATAACTTTTAAAGTGGCTGTGTCTTCTTCGGTGACCAAGATCATTTTTGAAGTGGCTGAGATCACTTTTAAAGTGGCTTCAGAGGCTGACATAAGTTTGTTAGTGGCCAAGATCACCTTTCCAGTGGCTGAGATGATTATTAAGAAGGATGTGATCACTTTTTAAAAGTTCAGTGAATTATCTGTGATATTACCGAGCTATAAATCAATAAACATTTTTCGGTAATGGCACGTGGGACACATTTCAGCTTGTTAACATAGCTAATCGTTTTCTATGGGTTTTTTCCAAGCTACACCAATTAGAAGTACATGTCTATTTCCGAGGGTGCACGGGAATCCCATTTTTTTGTCTAGACTAATAAGCTTATCGAAGCCACATCCAAAGGTTATGAAAATAATTTCTAATAATAGCAAAAATAATATGAAAAAAATAATATGAAACATAACAAATTCGAAAAACACAAAATGGAAAGTGAAATGAAGTTTAATTTGAGACAAAGGCTACAGACAGGCACAAAAAATGTTCCATCAATGAAAAATTTGGCGGCCATTTTGATTTTTTATGTCGTTTATTTATTGTAAAAGAACTGCCAATCCTTTAATCAGCTCATTTGTAAACAAATTTATGATTAATTATCACTTCCTATGTTATTTCTGTGAGATCTTTGGCCATTTTGGATTTTACCCTCATAAAAATCCTCCTATGAATATCCAGAGTAAACAAATTCTGTGCGACTAGTCCAGACCTCGTACAAGATCGTGGTACACAAATATTTTGGTAGAAAATTTGTTGTAGGTTTTTTTCTAACTTTTTCTGACTAAAGGAGATGGATCTCGTGTAGGCATACATCCATGTCACACTGGAGCGGACGAGTGCCCATCTCTATTTTCGTCTCCCCAAGAACTTTAGGCCCCATTATAGATAATAGCAAGAATTTACTAAATTCTTGATACTACAAAGCAAAATGTAAGATGGCCGTAATCGGTAATGAAAACAATCGAAACCAGACATATTTTCTCATGGCATTCTGATTTACCTTACATTTTATAAGCAGTGGGTACACAGTTACGTTAAATGTAATATTATTTATAAATTATGATATCAACAGGAGAAAAACCAACAGCAAAGAACATTAGTGACCAGTACATTTTCACGCTTGACTTTTTGGTTTGAGAAGGGCAACATACAAATCTTATGCTATCGATATTACCATTGTTAAACATGTGAACATGTCTGCTTTTTGTAATTAAGAACAATATTTTATTTTGTCTCCATCAGATGTACATGTATGTGTGATAAATATAGTGTATGTGTGGTGCATATAAAAACGTAGATTGGAATAAGTTAGGAGCTTTGTTGAGTGGTAACATGCTCCAGATAGTCAAATGTAGGCCTACTAATAGCATATATGTTGATCTGGTCTGGGAATGTTGGCTTTAGTGTTACGATGATGTAAGAAGATCAAATGTACACCCAGAAATGTACCACCTTGGTTTGACTCTGAAGTAAGACGTGTAAAAAAAGCAGGCTTTGACAAAAGCTAATAAGTAAAAAGGCCATCATTGGAATAAATTTGGAAAAGTCAGAACTTCATTACATACATTATGGCAGTTCAAGCACAACCAGATCATGGCTGATTTTCCCGAAACACTAAAGGAAAACACTAAACGATTCTGATCTTATTATACATGTAGATGAAAACAAAAAAATATACATAGAACAAATTGTTATGAAGATCTTAGCGCCACCAATCCCAATGATATAGCTTGTATGTTCAATAACTATTTTGAATTAGCTTCTAATAACAACACTCTGGTGAGTCATCAGCTTTTGTAGTGGCTGAGGTAGCTTTAAAATGGCTGTGATAACTTTCTCAGTGACCAAGATCAGGTTTTGTGTGGCTGATATAACTTTTAGCGGTTTTGTTAAGTTAAACAAATCCGAGAAAAAAAAGTCGGAAGTGGGTGGATCAAGCCCCAACTGGATTTTTTTTTTTTTTGTGTTGTTGTACATGTTTCCAAAAAAAATAAAATTGGATAGGATGGTGGGTGGCTGTGATCTGGCCAATCCGTGTTTTTCTCGGATTTTTGGATTTTTTGAGCTTGACAATATCCGTTAAAGTGCCTGTGATTACGTCTTCAGTGGTTAAGATCACTTTTGTAGAGATCAAGATTACTTTTTAAGTGGCTGACATGTTTGTAGTGGTTGAGATAATTATCAAGGAGGATGTGAGCACTTCTTCAGTGGCTTATATCACTTATATAGTGGTTGAGATAACTTTTAAAGTGGCTGTGGTCACGTCCTCAGTGGCCAAGATCACTTTTGTAGTGAATTAGACAACCTTCAAAGTGGATGTGGTCACTTCTTCAGTAGTAAATTTTTGTAGTGACGAAGATTGTTGTTCAATTCAATAGTGACCAAGATCACCTTTGTGGTGGCTGAGATACTTTTTTAAAAAGGCTGTGATTACTTCTTCAGTGGCCAAGATCATTTATGTAGTGGATGAGATAACTTTTAAAGTGGCTGTGATGACTTCTTTAGTGGTCAAGTTCAGTTCAGCCATTGAAGCCACTTTAAAAGTTATCTGAGCCACTACAAGGGTGACCTTGGCCACAAACGAACTGATTTTGGACACTGAAGACGTCATCACAGCCATATTAAAAAAATTCTCGGCCACCACAAAGGTGATCTTGGCCACAGCTAATCAGTTTGTTAGTGACCAAGATCAGCTTTGTAGTGGCTGAGATGATTATTAAGGAGGATGTGATCACTTCTTATGTGGCTAAGATAACTTTTATAGTGGCTGAGATCATTTGTAAAATAGCTGTGGTCACTTCTTCCGTGGCTTAGATCATTTTTGTAGTGGATGAGACAACTTTTAAAGTAGCTTCAGTGACTGACATCAGTTTGTTGTAGTCAAAGTCACCTTTGTAGTGGCTGAGATAATTATTAAGGAGCAAGTGATCACTTCTTTGGTGGCTAAGATCACTTATGTAGTGGCTGAGATAAATTTTACAGTGTTTGTGTATCTTCAGTGGTCAAGATCATTTTTGTAGTGGATGAGACAAAGTTTAAAGTGGCTGTGATCAATGACCAATATCATTTTCTGTAGTGGCTGCAATAACTTTTAAAGTGGCTGTGTCTTCTTCGGTGGCCGAAGATCATTTTTGAAGTGGCTGAGATCACGTTTAAAGTGGCTCAAGTGGCTGACATTAGTTTGTTAGTGGTCAAGATCACTTTTGCAGTGTCCAAAATGATTATTAAGGAGGATGTGATCACTCTTAATGATCAGTAAATTATCTGTGATAATGACCGAGCTATAACTCAAAATACATTTTTCGGTAATAACGGCACAAATTTGCATTAAAATGGCACGTGCGGCATTTTGTCAGCTTGTTAACATAGCTAATCGGTACCACGGGGTTTTCTCCAAGCTAGATACGCCAATTAGAAGTATATTTCCGAGGCTGCACGGGAACCCTATTTTTCGCTTAGACTAATAAGCTTATCAAGGCCACATCCACTATTATAACAATAAATTCAAATAATAGCTAAAAAATGGGGGAAAAAAATGGAAAACACAAAATAAAAAGTGAAATGAAATTTATTTTGAGACTACAGACAGGCGCACAAAAAGTTCAAGTAATGAAACATTTTTTAGGCAATTTTAATATGTCGTTTATTTATTGTAGAGCAACTGCCAATCCATTAATCAGCACAGTTGTAAACAAATTGATGATTAATTATTACTCCCTGTGTTATTTCTGTGAGATAGCCGGCCATTTTCGATTTTACCCTCCTAAAAATCTTTCTATGAATATCCATAGTAAACAAATTTTGTGTGGCTAGTTCATACCTTATACAAGACCGTGGTACAAACATATTTTCGTAAGGAAATTTGTTTTAGTTTTTTTTCTAACTTTCCCTGACTATAAAGTTCTTGGTCTCCCACAGTAGGGGCCAAAACCATGATTCCAATCCGTGACCAACCTTCGGCAAGTAAGTGGCTTTGGTAGCCTAAGGTTTTTGTCAATATATTAGCTCCTATGCCTTTCGAGAAAATGTGGGCGTATTTTTGTAGAGCGTAAACTCCAAAATGACCGCTATTGATCACAGTGAAAAGCAAGTAGTCCTATTCACTTATTTTGCCCACCGGTCTCCCAGTGAAACTCATTTTTGAATACATTTAGAATGTTTGAAGAGCAAATTAATTTATGGAAATCAACGAATTAATATTTAAAGAATGCATGTCGCGCTTGGCCAAAAATGGTGAAAATCCAAGATGCCCGTCAGCTGCCTTTTGAACAAAGTATATATTTATACCTAATAATCCCATAATTAATTGTGATATGTCATGTCCGACTAATTTTGGGGCGTGAAGCCTATTTCTGGACCTCCGATTACAATGATAAGTTTTTTTTTTAATAACTGACGAGTGACGCAAAATCCATTTCTCAAATAAATAATTACCAGCATCAGTGACCTTACAAACCTTATTATGTAATCTTCAAACACCATATACAGGTAAAAAATGTCCAGTAGAGACACGGTGAAAATATAAAAGTGGTCCATTTCTGGTATCAATAATGTTATTCTAGTCATCATATATGTGATAGGTCAATTCTGATTAACTTTGTAGCGCTGAATCCTTCTCTGGTATCAGAAATGTTATTCTAGACATCAGTTATCCGATACAAATTATTTGTGATGTTCATTGTAGTAGAATTTGGTGACTGTGAATCTATTTGTGGGCATAAAGGTTATTTGTTTTTTGCACATTGTTTATTTCACACATTAGATGTGTAACACATTAGATGCAAACTGGATATGGCTGTATTGTGTAAGGATCGGCGAGACCTGGAGATAGTGGTTCCGATCGTCAGCCAAACTTGGAGCTTATGCTCAAGGGCGCTCAAACGTAGCCTATAACCGGTTGAAGCAGTAGTCCTGAAGCTAAGCCAAAATCGTGCATTTTGTGATACAAGTATGAAATTTGGCACAATGCTGAAATAGCCACCGATGACTTATTTTAGGGTAGGACACGAACCAGATTTGACCTGTGCCAAATTTAAATATGGCATAATTGTCAACGTCCCAGTTTCAGTCATCTTGTTTCACCATAAGCATCATTTTACTCTGAAAAGTTTAATAGTATTTTTATCAGTATGAATATTCTAATATTAAAAATATGCCTCTTAGTTAATCAATCTAAAATAGAAATAAAGTGTCACTTGTGTTCAACATATTCAACACAATACGAGACCTAATCTATTGTTCGTGTATTTTATTTTGATTGTTTGGTGGACTGTTAATTTCACTTAAGAGTATTCGGAGAAAATAGAAGCACACAAATGTAAATCAACCGCATAATTTATGCTAAAATATTGTATATTTAATATTTTTACTCTCTATAATTCCATATGAATATCACTTGTACGCCGTCATCCGCATTGTTTTATGCATCACCATAATCGCCAGCTGGTGGGAGAGTTATCTATGTTATTTGCCATTGCTGGACACTGGTACTTTCGTCGTAAACAGTTTTTCTACTGTCAGCCATGACACGTTCATTGTTCTGTTCACGATCTTTTACAGTAAAATTGCAGATTTCAGCATACATCATTGAATGTTCGTTGGGTATTATCAATATTACCGCTAAATGTTCGGCAAGTGGTGTAGCATAATTGTAGTGGTCGATGGAATAAACAAAAAAAAACTCAGCGACGTATAATCTACATCCTGGATGTTACTGTTATATATATGTGACCAGGATTTATTCAGATGTTGCATAAATGTTTTGTTTTTGCTGGGGATATTAAAATATCAACCGAAAGGACGAGTCGAGAGCCGATGTTGTTTCAGCTGGGCCAGCGACGTGGACGGTGGACCAGTGTTGAACCAGCTTTGGTTTGAGCTCTCGTGTCTGTTGGGGTCGGTCCTGTTTTGCCCTATGTTTAGTTGACATTGTGTTTGCCTTGTCAGCCAGCGCGGAGTGTCTGGTCGATTCCGTCTCAAGTGTCAAGTTGATATAATACTGTGACGGCACTCGCCCCTCGCAACTCTCTAACTATCGGGTGCCGATTAACCCGTTCGCACACTGCCCGAGCGGTCAAAAGGATGGGTGCGCGAACGGTCACATAATTAAACTTAAATGACCCTCGGTCAACTACTCTTCTCTATACTCTCATCCAAATAAAATAAGTAGAAATCACTCAGGTCATCATTGTCCAACCTAATAGCTGCCGTCTTCATATTGAGAGAGGTCATCATTGTCCAGCCTAACAGCTGACGTCTTCATATTGAGAGAGGTAGAGATATCTTCAATGGCAGAGCTGAGGGAACTAACTGCCCAGAACAGTAGTAGAGGAGCACGCAGCGCGAGGGCTGACGCGAGATTATGCACTAGTTCTGGTATAAACCTTATAGTGCCTCTCTCTTTTCACCTGCCCAGAACAAGCCTGGCTCGCTCATATTTATACACAGGGTCACGGGACGTGACGTCATCACCAAAATATTCACCTTAACTTGCTAAATACTGAGAACTAATAATATCCACTAATCTAGTATCGTTTGATATCATATAAAACACCAAAAAACGTATTCACAACCGATAAATAACACTTCGTTATCAAAATAACTCCACATTCTGCAATGCCTAGATCTAGCAAGATGGACATTTCTGACCCGACCTACCCACCTATCACATCAAAATATGAAACAATTTCAAACAGTTAAATTACATCACTTATATCATAAAACGGCAGAATAAACATAGATTATCCTACCACAAAGCTCATCCGAATATCTCAACTAAAACTAAAGATACAGCCCTCGGAAATAATGTAAACAATGTCAAAACTCCGGAAAATCGTGACCTGCCCGGGCCAACAATGGCCAAGTCTCACATTTCACAAAAAGATGTCCAATTATTCTCAAGTCTACCCTCGCTGTATAAATCACTAAAACATGCTAAAATATATACACAAAATAATCTAATAGTACGCTGTACCTTTCACAATATAAATCACTTCGTTTACAACACTTATGAAGTATAAAACGTGACTAATCGTAACTCCTTCTATTATCGCTCACTGCCGCGATGTCGGTCCAAAGAGACCAGGTAAATAATACAAACTTTCAATTACTACAGCATAAATAAACATCGTCAACATATGTAAATTACCGGAATTGAAAATATAAAAACAATAGTACATCAGGGTATCAGTTTTAGCGTGGAGAAAATAAGATTAACAGTCAAATTTCGTGTTTAGAAAAGGGTTGTCTAAACTCACACTGACACTAGTACTGGCACTGTCATTTATATGCTGACAGTCTGTACGTTTCACGTCCTACTTAATCATTATCACACACATAACACATGAAAAAAGACACTTGTCAATAGATAAATGAAATATAAGAAAAATACAACTCTAAAAATGCAGCAATTATAACTAAAACTGCAGTCACGAATTTTGTACTTTTAATGAGAAAAAAAACATGAACAGATACAGTGGTGTCTCACCGCAGGCGTCACAATACTGACGCAGAATTGGTACAGGGTCGGCTCGACGCCCTGTGCTGGTGGGAAAATAGCCTATTGACTGTTAATTATTATCAACCTGTGTGCACTTGCACTTTTGCCACTTTAATTAAAAAGTATCTTGTAAATTTAAGGGTGGCTCCCATGATAGCGACTTTGAAAGTCTTAATGGGGGTCTCCCGGCCTATACCATTTGTTATCTACCTATTCATCTGTTGTTCTTTTTTTATTTGGCAAATAAATACTTTTCTGCTCTGTTTTGTTCTGTTCATTCGCATTCAGCTTAGCAAAAATAAAAGAGTAAATTGAGCAGTATTTTTTTAAATTGAACGATCACTTTAATTTGCATGCTTTGATAATCTCATTGTTATGATTTTTCGTCTTGTAAACTGTTGAAGTTACGGCATCAGGCCATGAAAAGTTTATTTATTGAAACAGCAATATGCTCCATGCAGCCTGTGTGCATTTAAAATCAATGTCTAAAAGGAAGTATGTGTGACTTGACGAGGGTACTATATCATATAATATTTATTCCACAATATGACCCTATGGTTCAGATAACAGCTTAAAACTTTCTTAATACAGGCCTAAACACTAAATTGAGAATGATTTCACGACGATCTAATCTTGAGTTGCAATGATAGTTTCCGCCATTAATCAGTTAATAAGGTGGCAAATATTTACGTCTTATATTCTTGTTGGTTTAGAATTCCACAACAAAATGATACTCCTCACTATAAGAACATTACATACGCTCATTCTAGAATTTTCCGTGATGGCATTTTCCGCCAACTACCGGGATATTGCAGTAAAAAATAATATCCGCATTTTTTTGATATTGTAAAAAACATTCAAATATTAAAGGCAAATTCGATAATATATATTTTCAAATCCTCTATATATTTTTTCTTGCTGACACAGAATAATTATATTTTGATACATATTGATTATGTGATAGCTGATTGCACAATTTAAGAAACATTTAGGTCCTATGAATATTTAAATTTACCCAAGTATAATTAAAACCTGCGTTTGTTAATATTGTAATGACTTTTGTAGTCCAATCATTGCCATTTTTAAATCGCATTCTATATAAGTCAAACACTAAGGGATAAGTTTTACGTGTTAAAAATGTAACCAATATTTTAATTAACACGTAAAGTACGAGTTCAAAATTGCAGTTGAACCCTTCTATAGCAGGAACATTATACAGATCCCATACACAAAAATATACAACCGTAGTCACAAATTTTATCAAATTATTAACATTAGAAATATATTGCGAATCTTTAGAAAAATTAAAAGTAATCAACAAGTAGCTTTTTGCCACGCTATTGCAAAAAATAACACAGTAGGCCTAGCCTGCAAAATATACTGTCACATCATGAGTATAATAAATAAGTATGGTAAGAAAATGAGATTAGATTTAAAGTTATGTGCTTATATGACAAATGTTATAGGCAGGGTAATTATCTGCAACTCCATGAAAATGTAGAATTATTTAGCTTCATAACATAATCTAAAACAGTCAGTCAGAACTGCAAACCTCCACCGCAGTGATTGTGTATTGGATCCGTAATCCGGATCACCCCGAAATTTAATCGATTGTCCCATGGCCCCAGGCACAATCTTTTTTTTTTATAAATTCTTGATCTTGATCATAATCCGTGTTCTGAATCCAGATCATAACCCGGGGCATCCTCAATGTGAGCGTGATAGCTCTAAACGTTTTCCATGTATCATTCTCAAACCTGTTATGCATGTTACTAATAACCAGTTCTCGGGCAAGTTCAATAATGGCTAAAAAATGACCTGGTAGGTGTGATAACTTGAAAAGTTTTTCATGTATCCTCCTCAACATTGTACTGCATGTTGCTAATACCGATTTATCGGCCAAGTTCAATAATGGTGGCGGGCTATTGTCGAATGTGCTCTTGTTCAATTTCACTTGCAGTGCTAAGGGGTGGTGTACAAATCCTATTATATATGTTCACGGATGGAATTTATGGGGAGCTGCACCCGCCCCCCGCCGTCCACGGGAGACAAATTGATGAAGTGTGTGAGTTATCGATCGGCGATTATAAAATATAAACAAACTATTCTGTATGTATGGATGCAACTACAAATAGAACGGAATGTTTGCAAATATTCCAACAAAAGTATTATTTGAGGGGGTGAAGTGGGGGGGGGGTTAGACTCAACTTCCAGGACCCATATCTGCTAATAGGCCTGTTATTTAATTCCTTTTGGCTTTACATGGTAACGTTTATTAAAATGATAGGGAGCCACCAGGTGATTACACTATCGTATGTTTCCCCCTGGTGACTAACATTAATAAAGCTCCAGTGGATGTAATAAGCGAAAAATAGTTTAAAATAATGATAAAGTTCTGAAATTTGGACACAATATAGGTATGATGATGTTATCTCAGTTTGAGATCGGAGCCAACGAGGAATTTTTTGCGATTTTTAAATTTCATGTTCAATGTTTTTGTTTTTCTAATAGATTAAAAATACCACAATGCTCTTTAATTGTATATTGTAACGCAAAAAACAAATATTTTGTAATGTTGGGTTTACTAAGAGGAAGCCAACATATTGTGTTCCCGAATAAAAATCAAAATAATCCTAATTTAAATTTTAAATAATGTACACTGCCCCCATTTTTTTTACTTGTCCCTTCCCTTGCAAAATATAGATGTGAACTTGTAACTTGCATGAGAAGATAAAATGTTGTGTCAAATAAACTTTTTTCTGCATTTTTATATACAAAAAAATGATAATATCAAAAATAAATATAATACAATTCATAGAATTGTACTGCATTGACAAAATGACGTTGATAATGAGACGCTTTAATTATTATTATTATATATATATATATATATTTATATATATATATATATATATTATTTGGTTAATTTGAGGCCTCGCTTATTATTTTAACATTAACAGATTAGCAGGAATAAATACAGTATATATCTGGTAATATCTGGTAATATTCTTGTCTAGAAATGAAATATTTGGACCAGTACAACAGTACAGCGTTTAATAGTAAAAATGAAATGAATCGGGCTGTAGGCCATCTTTGTGCACATATAGGCTAAACTGGACCAGGAGAACCTCCTGAGGATGGTGAGATGATTGAGATGACACTGTCCTCCAGACACAGGATTCGAAATTCGAGCCCTGGCGATCTGAGGCCGAGCACGCTACCTCTCGGTCGCGGAGGCTCCCCACAATACTGACTTTCACACGTGGATGGGAAACAAACATTATTTGCTTCTTTCAAACCGTCGGGGCCGGGAACCGAACCCGGACTCTGGCGTGAAAGGCAGCGGTGCTAACCACTACCCTAGGGCCCCCGCCCCTAAAATAATAATGTTCTCATAAATACGTTTTGCATTTTGCACCACCACAATATAATAGTAATACACAATATATATATAAACAACACTTAACCCTCTAACCGACAAATTATTCAATTGAAATTTTCACCCACTTGAAGTTGTGTCTCGCTGACGCGATCCACAACTTCAAATGAGTGAAAAATTATTCAGATTTGACAAAATGGAGGTCAACTCTGTTCAAATCGTGGTGATTGATGTCACATTATGGCTTTACCATGTTTAAAAGGCGGTACGAAATGTGGGAATATTTAAGTAAAAAGAAAAATATATATGCGGCACCGGCGGTTAAAGGGTTAACACAGAAAATGGAATAATAATCATGCATGACGACACATCATGATGAGTAGCATGAAGAATGGCAATTCCCCGTACAGCATGTTTAAAACGCTAGTGCATGTTGAAAGTGTGTGAGGTGTAGAAAGCAGTGGATTTTTAAAACACGTTTAAAACAAGTTTGTAAGTGTATATAGAGATGATGGTAGCTGCTTTCAGAGACGTGGTGAATGAGTCAACATTATTATGTGTACCACATAGGTAGACACCATTGTACTTATACTGGTGTGGAACAGTAGTCAACCAGTGAGACGTAGAACTTGATGTGGAATTTGGAGTGTTTGTGTATCAGTCGGTTAGTCGGTCGGTCGGTCGTGCGATGGGTATGTGGTTGGCATCACCCTAAATAATTTAAAGGGACTGGCCCAGGCTAAAATCATAAAAATATCGGTGATTTTATTTCGGATTCTTAATATGACCATATGATGTAAACGTGTACATAGACTAAAACTGCAAATTTTTATAATTTTTGTGCTGCACATTCACCAGTTAGGCTAGATATAGAGAAGAAATTCGCGCATTTCCTATTTTTGACATGATTGTCAATAATTAGAAATCAGGAATTTCGTCTCTATATCTAGCCTAACTGATAAATGCGCAGCACAAAAATTAAAAACTTTTGCAGTTCTAGTCTATGGACATGTTTACATCATATGGTCATATTAGGAACCCAGAATAAAATCACCGATTTTTTAATGATTTTAGCCTGGGCCAGTCCCTTTAAATTGAGGATTCTTCTTTGAGAAACCACTGGAATAAGTTGTGTGTGTGTGTGTGACTAATACCGATGTTTGGACTATTAAGAGCATAGCCATAGCTTCTAAAAGTGGAGTCAGAATCAACCTGACCTCCATTTGGATCAGACACTGGTCCTCACGAAGACATAACTTCTTTCAATTCAATTCAGTTTATTCAGTGTACAAGATACAATATTAATAACAGTTTGATAACATATACAAATAACATAAAATTTTATACATGAGGCACATAATATTAAGTAATAATATCACTGGAATATAAAAAGTAAATGTACACCTGGGAGAGAAGCTAAACAGGATCCATTGGAGCCTTTGCTAATAGTTCCCACCCAACATATTTTTCAATTTCCACCAGCCCTTTATAATATGATTATGACAACCGGCAATTACAACACATACATTTAAAAAAACCATGAACAGCAATCACTACTGACAAAACTAGTATTCATTTTTTTCAAACATAAGATGCTTTAAATTAGATATGAAAGAAGAGTAATTAGTAATATGACATACATTAGATAGTAATGAATTCCACATAGGCGCTATTCTATTGAAGAAGTTACGTTCGAAGCAGTCTGTACGACATAATGGTGGTACCATCAGAAATACAGAAGCGATCGTGTTACGAGTGGAGCATCCACCATCAGAGAAAAAACTAACAAAATCATTACCATGAACATCATAATTACCGTATAAACACTTCCCGAAGAAAACAATATCAGTATATTCACGACGCATAGTTAAAGGTAGAATGTTCGTCATTAGATCTTTATAATCTACTTCAGCATAATTAAAAACATATCGGGTCATTGACCTCTGAATTTTCTCTATATTTTTTTATATTTTTACGACTAGTACCACTCCATACTACAGTACAATATTCCAGTAATGGGCGTATTGGTGAACAGTACATTATATATTTAGTTTGCAAAGATGTATGCCATCCTAATGTACGTTTAATTAAATCACTTATACGAGTTGTTCTGCTTTAATTTAAGCATAGTGAAAAAAAAACTAGTTCACAAAAAATAAATAAGTGTGCAAAATGGAAAACTGATACTCGCTACACAAAATGACCAATGAGATATTAGCCCATGCACTAATGGATGACGACAGCACCCTATACAGGTAGTGGGATTCACCATAGTTTCGCAGGGATATTTGCAGCATGACTAGCAAATAGTGCTTGAGAAATGTAATTAAAAATGATCACATGATCACATATTGCACAGTATCACGGGGGTGTTGTACAACGACTTGGGCTAAAAGAAGACAAGATCGACAAAATGGTGTTCTCGGGTCAGAGAGCACGGCGATGAAGAGGTAATCTAACGGGAAATTGCCAGCATCCCCAGCTATCAATGACCCACCGATGCACGCAACGATCCTGGCAGAATCCGATGTCAGAATCACTAGTAAAAATCTGAGGTCCTCAGATAGATGTGTCACAGTGCTGGGCCGACGTCATGCGCAGTGGAAATGTAGTGATTGCTTAACTCATGCAGCGCGGGGATTGACTTTAGTCGTCAGAATCTGACGTCTGTAGTCGTCAGAATCTGACGTCTGTAGACGTCAGATTCTGACGACTAAAGTCAATCCCAGCACTTATTTATAATGGCCGTTGACCCATAACATAGGTATTCAAATGAATCGGAAAGAGCTAACTAAGACATTGATAATGATTTCAAATTGAAAAAAAAACCTTTTTTCTCCATGGTTTATACAAAACTAAGGCAGCGCTCCAAGGGTTAAGTTCTGCCTCTTTGCTTCGCAGAGAAGAGCAGACAGATGTCATCGCCCCTTGCTTCAGATCCGACACGGTGGCAATGGAGCCATCTTGATAAAATGCATTTATCAACAGCAGTGATTCTTCACAAGAGCTGAGGGCTGAGTTATTTGTTTAAAGATGGGTATTGGGGATTTTCGTTTAGCTCTGTCTGATTATGTCTGTTCATTCTTTGTTAAATGAATGAATGATCGAGGATTTGGCAACTTTAGTGCACAAGAAGTCTACACTAGGCCAATATTACGATCTACCTCTAATCAATTAATTAGCATTCAGACTCGAAATGCGAGTCTTGGTGGTCTGAAGCCGTGTAGGCTACCTCTCGGTCACGGATCCTCTCACAACATTAAATCCTTACAAGCGGGCGGGGAAGGAACATTTTCTTTCTTGGAAACTTAAATACCAGGGCGAGCGATGACATCGCGAGCTCCGACGTGGCATACAGCAAACACAGCTGTTTGTAGTGTGGGGGCATATGTCGCTGAGCAAAAGTCCGTGGAGTTTTAACGTTTATTGACCATGCTATATACTAAAATGTTCAGTAGAGAAATCTGAATCAGATCAAATAGGGTGGCAATTTTTTATTTTAGTTTCAGTGACACTTCAAGTCCCATAGGAAAAAAGACAAAAAACGATTATTTTTATGTCGACATAACACACATAAATATAGTTCACGAATTAAAATTAAAGATAATATGATACACAATGTTCAGAGAAGCACGTAGAATCTAAAAAAAAAAAATCCGATACAGTGACTCTTTAAGCTCAATAAGTAAAACATAGAAGAACTCAACAAGAGACAACTTAGAATACAATCATGTTTTGCAGCAACGCAATGCCATACATCCTACTCAGTTCACATCTGATAGTGATGTATGATGTAACACACCTCAGAGAGGCCTAGATGGTAATATCATGGACATATATTGAGACAATGTAAATTCTTGACAGTATCTAGCCAATATAGCTCATTCGACAGGTTTTCGTCCAGTTGTTAAAGTTTTCCCTTCATATGAGTATTAATTGTTGATATATTCTTAAATAATGTATTGTAATGACAATAAATGATGTGCATTAAACCGCTTTTGTGGTGTTAAGATAGGGTAATATAATGTTATCCTAATTAATATATTTATTGAGCCCGAAATATCACCCAAAATGAAAACAGTTACCGATGATTATTGTTATGATTATGTGACCTTTTTCTGACTTTTACTTGACCTTATATAGGCCTAATGTAGATATTATGATATTTTAATTATATACTCACTAAACGGAAAGTGTCACTAAAACTTGAAAAATACCTTGTTCTATCATGTGTGGACTTCTTTCTCTTTTCGAAGGCATTTATTAGATGACCATCTGATATTTTTAGTACAAAAACAACAGTAAAAAAACAATCACATTTTTTAGTATTAAATGTGAATAATGATGCTACGTTCAGGTATACATTATGGTATTTTAATTCTATATTTATTGAACGTCAAGTGTCATTAAATCTGAAAATAAAATCCGAAAATTATGATTATGTAATTTGGCATCACCCTAAATATCGTCTGCCACTTCTGTTGTATTTTTTTTAATATTCGATTTAGAATAATTGGCGTTACGTTGCTGTAAAAAAATATTATTTATTATGTCACTTAATGAACTTAAAGTGTCACTAAATCTAAATAAAATATTTTCCACCCGATCTCCTAGATATTTAGCATTATGTCACTTGTATTGAGAAATATATAGTATTAAAGGTTTTACAGTATTTTTTATATTTTTTTATTGATTGAGCTCAAGGTGTCACTATGTCTAAAAATAACGTTTTTTTTATCTAACTATGCGTATACTTCTGAAGATTGTATGTATCATCAAGTTAAATGTTTTACATTTCATGACTATCTGATGTGCATGAAAAATAATTATATGTGTTACGTTAGTATAAAAATCATGTTTTCTTTGTTTTCCATGGAAATAAAAGTGTCACAAAAACTGAGAAAAAATGTGTATAGGAATAATCGCCATCCGATCTTGCGAGCAATTTGTTTTGTATTTATCCTGGGAAAATCGGTAGTATTAAAGGCGTGACGCTAGTGTTAAAATAGTGTGCTTTTATTTTTTACTCATTGAGTTTAAAGTGTCACTATATCTAAAAGTATATATTCAAATCTGCGTGCTCTTCTGAATATTGTGTTTAATATTATCTTTAACTTGGTATATTATGCATGACTATCTGATGTCCATAAAATGTAATTATGTACGTTATGTTGGTATAAAAATGATGTTTTTCCTCCTTTGTTCATGAACTGAAAATGTCACTAAAACTGGAAAGAAAAATTGACACTCTATTTTTTTCTGATTCTGTGTAATCTTCTTAAAAGTATGATGTATGGTTTTATAAATTACCAAAAAAATCCCACGGCTTTATACACGCCCCTACACTATTGTTTATTCAGCTAAAAATAAACCAAAAATGATGAATATAACAACAATAACTTGCCAGTGACATTTTTTTACCCAAAGGATGTTTGCAAGTCTTTCTTATAGACTAAGTAAATGTATCCTAACTAATTTTAGGTAAGTACTATTTATCGTGAAGATTATAGAAAGTATATAAATATACCGTACTTTTCAATTCAAAATCAATGGAATGTCATCTCCATTGAAAACATGTAACTTTTTAAGAAACAAATGTTTAGGTCTATCAGTTTTTTGTAATAAGTTCAGTCACATTGGATCACTTCTAGGTGCAACAGGCACTTGCGACGTAGTATCAACATGTATTTTTTTATGCACAAGGTCACCACCCTTTAATGGGGCTTCTGAATTTGTATTCGTTCGCAAAGGTTTATTCGTTTCAAATTTTCGTTCCTCGGAAGTTCTCTTATAACTTATAATAACTTATTAAATACCTATATAATAATTAATAATAAACAAATACTACTACCATAACTGAATACCGTCATGAGACCGGTGCCCGTTCACTTCTTTCATTATCTGTTCATTATTAGCAAACAATCGTGTTTTGCAGGTTGGTCGAAGGGAATGATTGGTATAGTGCCCTGACAAACCGCTTTTGGACATTAATTTAGACACAACGAATGAAAACGTGTCTCTATCAGCCGCCTTTCTGTTATACTAGACATGGATTTCATAGAGGCCACAGGTAAAAAGCATTGTCATCTAATGAACCAGGAGGACAGTGTGAAAGGTAGACATTATACAAAAAAAACAGGGCACCTCGACAAACATTCTGGATTTTCATAAGCGCGACAATTTTTTTTTTAGATTATGATGTGCCCCCACTGTTTGTTTTGGATACTCTTCCATGTACTCTACTCTCTAAGTATTAACCATTCTTTAATCTGTTAATGAAATTTGAGAATTTGTCATCCGAAATTTCTTTTCTCTTGACCAGCTCTCAAAGTGAAATTCAGGCCAAAAATCCATACAATGTATCACTCAATTTCTCAGGGGTTACCGCTCCCCAGAAACCCATGATCCCATAGCAAATCTTACTATTCAGCTGATATAACTTCAACTTTTTCAACTTGAATACCCAATCCGCGCTGCGTTGCGTCTTTCATGTGATAATTTAAAGCTGAATTTAGTTACTAAAAGTAACACCGTTTTTCTCAATCAAGATAATGTTTTTTCACTATGTCTTAGTTGAGCCTGTAATGACGAGATAATTTCGTAGGGCGTGTGTCCGGGATAGTCTGAGCCATTGAACATTTTTATTTATGCAATGAATTTTGTTCAACATCCGTCATAGCATCAAGACAGTTTGTAATGAGATCTTCACCAATCAGATGTCAATGGAAGTTGTTCCTTTCTACACACCAGTCAGTCAGTCAGTCAGTGTAGCCCATTTCCACCTTTTTTATTGTATTAGGGAAATCCCAGCTGTCACCAAATTTAGATATAGATGTAGCAGGGAGGAAACGCCATTTTGTTTCTAAAAGTAAAAGAAAACGTAATGCTCGCCCTATGATATTACTACAAGTGAAAGGGTCCCTATTTCGTGTGCTATTTATAATCATGATAATAGACTGACGAATACATAAATTTTATTAACACAAATACCCTTAGTCACCCTCTTTTGCACAAAAAAGAACTATATTCAATCATTTGTAGTTTTCTCTCCTCATAATAGTTTATTTTAAAACCAAACATTTATAATTATTGGTGAATAAACATTTTATATCCAGGAACGTTATACAAAAATACAGATTAAAATTATTTTAGTCGTGATTGGGTGAGAAACTAAATCTTACTTTTGCATAGCAAATATGAAAAAGTCTCCACCTTCCACAACTTACACAATTAAAAGTTTACTGCCAGTACAGTAGCAATGGGGCTATATGACAGGAGTGCCATGGCTGCCATCTTGGATATGCAAATTGAATAATTTTTAATCACAAACCATCAGAGGGCTGTGTTAAAAACAATTTGAGAGGATTGGATATATAGTGGCGACTGGAGAGCGTTTGGGTAAACGTCATTCTTGAATATGCAAATTAGACCATGGCGGTCATCTTAAATATGCAAATTAGCTGATTTTCGAGCACAACTAGGATAAATCACCAGAGGGTGTTCAGAAAAAAATTACAAAGATCGGATGAATATTAACAACTGGAGAGCGTTTACTTGGATATGCAAATTAGCCCTAAAAAAAGAAAGAAGAGTTCGATCAAACCAGGCACCTTACTTAAATAAAAAAATAAAACAGGCTATCTGGAAAAAAAGGCTTTTTTAAACAATTCCTTAGAAATTGAACGGATACAAACTGGGAAACATACAGAGTACAAAGAAACATGTGTGACGAAATTAGAAGAAAATCATTACGATCTTATTTTAAATCGAAATTTTCCGATAAACAAATGGGTCATCTTTTTGGAAAGTAGTTTAACCTTTTATTACCAACAAAGGACACTATACTGGTTCGAAACTATTTTTTCTTTGGCACCTAACTAATCTCCCCTCACGTTTAGGCATACTACAGAAGGAGAAATTACTAAAATTATAACATCACTAAATCCCAAAAAGGCTACTGGCCCAGACCAAATTCCACTGAAATTGATAAAAATTGCTCGGCCTCAAATTTCAAATGTTCTGACTGGAATGATCAACGATGCCATCTACGAAGGAATTTTTCCTGACAGCCTCAAAAGGGATCAAGTTACACCTGTATTCAAAAAGCCTGACGACCTCTCCAAAAAAAATTACAGACCAGTTAGTATTCTGCCATGTCTATCTAAAATATTTGAAAAGGTAATGGCGAATAGACTCAAAGAATACTTTGAAGGTATATTCCATGAATCACTGTCAGCTTCTAGGAGTGGTTACTGCAGTCCGGATACTTTACTAGCCTTGGTGGAGAAGTGGAAATCAACTTTTAGAAATAATAAAAGTGCTGGGGCCATTCTTGTCGATCTCAGCAAGGCGTTGACTGTATGCATCATGATTTGTTGATACCAAAGCTTAATGCATATGGAATAACCACAAACAGCTTAAAACTATTCAAATCGTACCTCACTAATCGACAACAGAGGGTCAAAATTATTCACACTACAAGCAAATGGAAGGACATTTTAAAGAGGGTACCACAAGGCTCTATTCTTGGCCCGATACGTTTTAATATATTTATCAGTGTCATGTTCCACTTCATCACCAGGGCTGATCTAGTCAACTATGCTGTCGATAATACCATATGCTCTGAACAACCAGCAAAACAACAAGTGGTTGAAATTTTCCGGGCTGAATCAAATTTTGCAATAGAATGGTTCACCCGCAATCTAATGCTTGCTAATCCACATAAGTTCTAGGCTTTATTCCTGAACTGTAAAGAGGAAAATTTCACATTTGATCTTGATAATGTTACTATAATTCCAGACAATGTTGTGAAACTTCTTGGTGTACACTTAGACTCTAAAATAAATTTTGAAAACCACATATCACACATTTTCAAATAAGCTTTTATTCTAATCCACTTTCAGTTTTGTAGTGTAGTCTGGCACTTCTGTGGATTAGGCAGTATGACAAAGATGGAAAAAATACAGGAAAGGATTCTTAGATTAGTACATGGGGACTATACTAGTGAATATAATGGTCTCCTGTCCATATCTAAGTTGCCCTCTTTGAAACTTGGTAGAGAAAGAAGCATTGCAACTCTTACTTATAAAAGTATGCACAGCCTTGCACCCTCTTATTTAAAAGATCTAATCACCCCAACCAAAAATTCAAAATTACTTTTGCCTTATTTTAAGTCTACACGACATGGTCTAAATTCATGTATGTACAAAGCACCGAGGATTTGGAATACACTCCCCATACAAACCAGAACAGCTTCATCTCTACCATGTTTCAAGGTCCTTATTAAAAAATGGAGTGGGTACACCCATATGTGATTCTAAAATGTCACTATCCAATGTACTATAATGTACTTTTAATTTAATTTAACTAAATTATAAAAATGTAAGTAGGTTAATTTGTATGCAATAACAATTTTTAAATGTAAATAAATAACTTTTTATATAAATAATACAAATGTATTTTAAATTAATATAATATAACCATAAAGATCAAAATGAAGTTAGTAGTGATAAAATGCAACTGTGGAATGACAAGTATTATTAAATTAATCTGATGTGTATTTTTAAGACTTATAATTTGAATCCTAAAGAATGTTAAGTGTTTTATATGTGCGATTATCTGTGATGTATTATGTGTTATGTTTGTCATATTATTGATTTTTAAATAACGATCGGCTGACCAGCCTCTGGCAAATGTTTTCTGTGAAATGAACCGATTTAAAATAAAATTTATCCTATTTTATCTATCTTTTTTTCAAATTCAAGCAGGATAATCCATCAGAAGATGCTCAATTTTTTTTTCGCGAAGATCGAATGAATATTGGCGACTGGAGAGCGTTCAAGTTGATCTTGAATATGCAAACTAGCCCATGGCTGCCATCTTGAACAGGATATAAGTAAGGAAAGAACCAAGAAGTTAAAATATATCTTCAACGTGTGTTCCTCCCATCACCATCGCCGGAGCTGACCAACATCCAGTCATAACTTGGAGTGAGTCGTGCTGCTCCGTGTCTCGTAAACACGATGTAGGACTACCCAACCAATTCCGGTTCAATGTTGGGCCAGAGTCGCAGCCCATTCCTGGTTTAATGCCAAAAAATTGTCTACGACGCTGGCCTGACACTACTTCAACACTGTGTCTGCTGTACACTTAGCGGCAGCACCCCTGCAAAAACGTGCCATTCACCCAATACTGTTTCAGGTGGGCCCAACGTCATGAAACAGCATTGGGTGATTGTCCCGTGTTTGCTGGGACTGCGGCGTTACTGTGCGGGTGACGCTTTAACCCCCCCCCCGTCGCCAGAAAAGCCACTACCCAGATAACATGACACATTGGCCCAATGCTGATGTAATTCTGGGCGACTGTCTGTGACCATGGGCCAGCATTATTCCCCCTTTAAGCTCTCAATCACGAATGTTCACGTGAATATTTTTTTTTGTGCTGCGCACTTACCAGTTAGACTAGATATAGAGACGAAATTCCCGTATTTCTTATTTTGGACATGTTTGTCAATAATTTGAAATCGAGGCACAAAAATTAAAAAACTTTTGCAGTTTTAGTCTATGGACATGTTTACATTATATGGTCATATTGCCAAAAAAAGCACAGATTTTTTTAATGATTTTAGACCTGGGCATGTCCCTTTAATGAAGAATTATTGTAGTGAGTGTTCGGCAGGAGAAGCGGCAAAGATGTAGATGGCTTTTTCAGATAAGCTATGTCAAAGGTGGGAAAACCCAACCATGATCCGACGACAACTTGTTGATTGGGTGCGTAAGGAGACCCCGCTGTTAATTCCACGTGTCATATTTTTGTCAGTGGATAACCAGGTCGTGATTTAACCTTCTCAGCAAACACAAAGCGTTTATCCGGTGTTGTTTTGATGCCGGTCCAGTGTCGCAGTCCGCACTCACTGTTTGATGAAAACAGATTGTGTTTACACACCTGCCCTCACCCGTACCCGCACACTTTCTCCTCTCCGCACAAATCGCTCTGGGACGGATTTTAACGGAAGCGGACAATTTGTGTGGATGGAGAATCTTTAAAAATGACGTCACACAGAGGTTTTTTTCAAATTTTAACCAATCACGATCTTCTTACCCCCCCCCCCCCCAAGGCGAAAATAAGGAATACTACGGACGAGACGGTTCGGGAGTGGACAAGAAAATGGATAGATCCGAACGCCCATTAAGATTGAATAGCCGCGTCTGAATCGTCACCTGGTGAATGGTGCGAAAACGTTTATCATCATAGATATTTTGACTTCGCACACGGGCCAGAATTGTTACCAGTAAAAAATAGGGACAAACTATATATTTTGACCGTTTATATAAGGGTACCCCCAGACCTGGCTGGAATTAGGGGGTCGGGTTACGCAAACGGCTGTCGCTGCATTTCTTGCTTACCAATCTAAGACACAATCTACACAATATACCATATAAAATATAACTAAATTTCCGTTTTTACTGATGTATTGCAAGATGCAGTTGAATAAACAGTAATCTCTACAGATACGCTTAAACGTTTTTTATTACAAATAATCAAAATCGACAACAAAACAATCCAGTCAACATGGTCAATGGAAAAGACCTAATAAAACATGATTATTGACCATATATATATATTTGGCCGATTTTTTCTGAACCCGATGTGTATATCCTTAAAAATAAGTGGTGTTTAGATTTGTAGATGGCAAATATATTATTAAATGAAAAATATAGCAGACTTTTTTGAAAATGTGTGTATTTATTCTGGATTGAAATATGAAACATTGAATTTTGCTTTGCATTTATGTCTATATTTTTTCTCTCGCTTGTTATTACATAATTTGTGTGTGCCAAATTGTGTAATCTGTAGGATGAATTCTACATGTGGTGTCCTCCACATTTAAATAAGCAACACAACAAAATGGCCGTCAAAACAACATAAAATTATTTTCTATATTTTTGTTAAAATTATTGCATGATTTCTGGTTTATGCATGGTTTGGTTTGATCAATTTATGGCTCATGTTCTTCGATCATAATGACCTATATTTGACCTTCAAATTTAAAATGATCACCGCCAACACACAAATAAAAAAGATTTTTATGCACGTGAACAATGATATCATAAACAACATTTATTTAATGAAAGGCGGAGGC
This sequence comes from Flabesymbios commensalis, assembly GCA_964017125.1. NCBI lineage: Eukaryota > Metazoa > Annelida > Polychaeta > Terebellida > Flabelligeridae > Flabesymbios > Flabesymbios commensalis. Next base: position 66,929,096 of record OZ024912.1, on the reverse strand, counting down.
TATTGACAGGGTGACCCCGTCAATACTGCAGTTTCAACTGTTATTGACAGGGTCACTCTGTCAATAGTGCATTTAGAACTACTGCTGGCAGGGTCACCCTGTCAATAACAGTTAAAACTGTAGTATTGACAAGGTCACCCTGTCGATACTGCATTAACAAACACTGCTGACAGGGTCACCCTGTCAATAGTGATAATTTATGCATACTTGACAGGGTGACCCTGTCAACAGTGCATCAGAATATGTTGTTGCAGGGTGAATAACAACCAATCAGGAGCTAAGAAGTGCAACCAATCAGAGTCTGTCTTACATCGGTTTTACCTTGTCAGCAGTGGACGTGATTGTGTTATTGACAGGGTGACCCTGTCAGCAGTAGGTGTTGATGTCTTATTGACAGGGTCACCCTTTCAGCAGAGGGGGTTGATGTCTTATTGACCATGTTGACAGGGTCACCCTGTCAGCAGTGGGGTTTGATGTCTTATTGACAGGGTGACCCTGTCAGCAGTGGGTGTTCATGGCATAGGATACTTAGTGTATGGGTGATAATAGACGGTTTTGAATACCCCTAATTCGGTTGATTTGGGCGCAGTCCTGAGCTTCGTTCCTCGGCTTGCCCGAATGGATGCAGCCATACTGAGCGTGAGCGTATACATTATTGTGATTATGTGTGATGCACAACCTTCGGCGATAGCCTTCTCTTTGCTGAAGCAACGTTGTTGCCGCAGAGTAGACTAAGCTCTACTAGTCTTGATGGCTAGATTTGAAGTTTTTCAATGTATTATTCCACTTTTCCCACTTTGAAAAGGAGGCACCACCCTCTATTCTCGCAGCCATTTTAACAACGCGTGTCCTTTTGCTGGGAAGATGGAGGCATCATGTGTGGGAAGCACTGATTGGCTATTCATCTCCCTGTCAATAACGCGTATAAATGCACTATTGACAGGGGTGTCCCTGACAATAGCCATTGCGTTGATGAAAATCTAAAATATAGACTGGTAATACGGGAGATTAGGTTAAAAGGCATTCGAAACTGTGTTTAGGCACAGTATATTGTGACATGCTTTAATGTGCTTAGTATTTAGAATAACGTCATTATTTCAATAGTACATGTGTAATGACGTCCATCTTGGATTTTACGATAAACTATAGGTCAGATGATGAAAATAAACATAAGAATTGTTTGTTTCGGCTCCAAAGCCATACAAAATCAATATATTGAGCAATTCCGTGTCACAAATAATAAAAGAGGTTTAATTTATATTTCTACAGCCATTTTGTTTCTTGTTCATATGAAGGTGAATTTAGCGGCCATTTTGTATTTTTTCTTTCAAGTTTACTCATCAGTAACGTTTATTCCTAATCTATTGTGTTACCATAAATACGTCATATTATCGTCAACATGTTTAGAAGTGTACTTATAGTAGCAGTAAATACATCTAAAACGGCGGATGTCTTGGATTAAAAGGTCAAAAAAAGGTTCTCTCCAATGACACAAGAAAAAAAATATCAATTAAAAACATTGCAGAAACCATAAATTGTGCTTTATGTGCAACAAACTATAACAAATATGGGGTTTTCTCAACATTTTGGTGGCCTATTTTGTGTTTTGCTAATTTGAAAGTGAAGGTCTTCAAATATAGAATGTTATCAGATTCGAATTCAGCACACACAAATTATGTAAAAACAAGTGGATAAAAAGTATACACTAAAATCCCTCGAGCAAAGTTTCATGTTTAAGATTTCAGCCCAGGTTAAATATACATATACTTAGAAAAGGCTGCAATATTCTTTCATTAAAAATACGTATGACATTTATAAATATAAATATAAATAAACAATTTTAAGCATACACATAACTGGGTTCAGATAACATAGGCCAGATATGGATATGTCCTACAACATTATGTCGTTTTCTTTGACCATGTCGACTAGTTTGTTTTGTTGTTAATTTTGATTATTTACTAATAAAAAACATGATTGAGCGTACGTGGAGAAACGACTATTTACTCTACAGCAATGTAATTATCGGTTATATGGTATATTGCATGTGCTGATTGGTTAATCTGAAAATCAATGACAGACGCATACGTAACCCTACCCCTAATTTTAGACAGGCTTGGGGTTACCCCCATATAAGCGGTCAAACTATAAAGTTCGTCCCTATTTTTTACTGGTAACAGCTCATTTCATGTTTTGGACAAACCAAAGCTTACAAAAAGTTGGTGTGGGTGAGCAGTGGGGGAGGGGGGCGGTGCACGGTGACCAATTCTGGCCCATGGACTCAAGCAGAGAAATTAAAACATCTTAAGTAAAGAGAATTCCAATTACCGGAGAAGAAGAAATTATTAATAACTTCCAATCGAAGAACTCCCACATACCTTTTATGCCTGTTATTATTATTAGGCCCAATATTCTCCAAGAACTTGCTATTATCAGCGCCTGCATATTTACCATGATCTTCCACCGCTCATGGAGCTTATCTATCCTTAGCAGTATCATGACCTTTGCAACAAAACATAACACAGGCCTACTGCATCTGCTGCAACATGAATTTAGAGAGAAGCAATCGTGTGAGAATCAATTGCTTGAGGTCAAACAGATGTAGGGGGCTACTGATAAGGCTAATTGACTTTTCCATGACATTTGATCAAGTGAAAAACAAACGTCTTAGGTTAGATCATTATGATATATCAGAGTAAGGAAATTAATATATAACCTCCTTGGCTAGAGGTATGTACGAAGCTTTGGAAACGACACGCATTAAAAAAATCCACAATATAACTATATTTTCTGTGGATTTATTTTAATGCATGTCGCGTCCAGTGCTTCGTAGGTGAGATTAATAATCATGGATAAAAGCTATCTTACTAACGGTAAGCAAACAGTGGTTTTAGAAGAAGGGGGGGGGGCTAATTAAGAGGTAGAAGTGTTGTCACTAAATTCGTCACCTTGGATATGAAAAGGTGTATCTGCCACTTTGTGAAGTGGCAGATACACCCTCTCATATCCAAGAGGAAGTAATATGCTGACAGAGTTTGACTGGAACTCACTGCACCGTGGATACCAACACCATGGACTGGCCATGCTTTATACAATTAAATATGGTCTTGTAGCAGTGGATGGAAGTACACCTCTAATCACCGTTAACCCTAACACCGCTAATTGTAAGGGACTCAATAAACCCAGCGTTAAGCACGACTATCGCCGTTTTTAATCCGTTTCATTAGCCTAACAAATCACTGTTATTTGGAACGAAATAAACGTTTAAACATCAATATTTAAAAGTGCATAGTCTCAAATTAAAAAAGAGTAATTTCCATCCACTTGAAGTTGTGGGTCGAGGGTAGCTCTACCAAAGCGCCACGTCCCCTTCTCACGTTGCTGCAATGCCAATGCTAGAAATATTTAAAACTAAACTGCAATGAATATATACATTTTATATGCATTTATAAATTACACGTAGTCGCACCTTGTATATGTTTCCATAACAATTATTTAAAAATCAACAAACTCGGCATTACTAACGTTGCTTGGTAAAAGCGGAAGATGAAGAAGATAATTATTATGCATAATATATTATGTTATGCTATTATGTTAACTTGTTGATACAAGTCCGTCACTGAATGTGTGGGTGTTTTTTTAGTCTATCCGACCCAATTTGACACCGCGTGTACAGAAAAGCGGTCGCATTGCCCCCAGAAAACGGACGCGGACATTCGGCCAAACTTAAATCAGCATTGGCGCAACGTTTCCTGTTTGTTGGAACAGACGACGTTATAAGATATTTTTCTAGCAAACCTAAAACCCATTTTTCTAAAAATCACAGATTTTGAAAAAAAAACAGAGCATGGCCCTATACCCACCAGGCACACGACGTTGATGCGACGGTAAAAGCAACGTCAATGACGTTGATTTAACGTCGCAACAATGTCGTGTGCCCGGTGGATACCCGGAAGAGCTGCCCGGCAGACAGAATACGTTGAATCAATGTTGGTTTAACGTTTTGTCCACCGTCTACGACGTTGGACCAACGCTAAGCCAACATTGATTCAACATATTGTGTCTGCTGGAGTCCAGTATTACCGACGTTTTCAGACGTCCATGTTGCTCGTTATTTGACCATCCAGATTGATGGGTGTCATGCCCCCTCGCCGCCCCATCCCGCATGCTATTGGCAATCCACACCCGGAAATCACCTAGATCCACATTGCCATTAAAAATGGCAAGCGACGACGCTTTATATATTGGCTAAGAATTGGCTAAGAATTGGCCCAATATCCCAGACGTTGATGTCACGTGTTCTGTTACGACCAATGCAAAGGCAAATAACTGTAACTACTAACTATTCAAATGAGCAGTTACTGCTGTTTGCCTTTGCATGATTAGTGTTATCATGCTGCCGTTCAAAGCCAAAAGGAGATATCTGCTTACGTTACAGGTGAGCAGTTACTGCCCTTTGGCTTTGGAGAGCAGTTTAGTCGTCGCCCGCCGCAAAGTGAGAAGCAAGCACTTCGCGGACCCCGATCCCCTCCTCCTGACCCCCAGAGTCCCTTTAGATCCCCAATCAAAGCCACGGAGCAGCCTGCCAAGGTAGCGACTGCATCCCAAATTAAACGTTTGTATTCCGCGGCCATCCCCTGGCAGGGCTACCCTAAGCCCTGTTTAATCACTGCCCCCAATCATGCCGGAATTTGCCGCTCGCCACCTAAGTCGGATCGATAATTTAATCTGCGCCGGGATACGCCCGGACTACTGACGGGACGCTCCTGGTTATGACGGCCGGTATGTGGCAGCCAAACAAACACGAGTTATTCACCCATTGTCGTTTCAATGTTAGGCCAGCGTCGTAGACATTGAACCAACTCTGGGTGAGTGACTCGCTGGCCAGCGCAATCCAGCTGTGCACAGACAAACAGTAGCAGTAGCCTGATACCAGCTTACTTGAAAAGTAAACAGTTAATGTATTTTCCTTATCCCGCTGTGCAAGGCAAGCAGGAATACTAACTACCTGAAAATATATACTTACTTTATTTTGTCACATTCTGCTGAAACCATAAAGCGCTAAGCTCGACCATTGTCGTTTTTAATCCATTTTATCAGCATATTAAATCGCTGTTATTGGGAATAAAATGTGTGTTTCAACATCAACATTTGTGGGTTTTACATTAAACGTATATGAGTAATTTTCATCCTCTTGGAAGTAGTGGGTCGCGGTAGCGAGACACAACTTCAAGTGGGTTAACATTTTAAAAAGGATAACTTAGCAGATAACGGGTTATGCCAAACATCAGTAACTGCTGACTGAAAATAAACAATTACTGCATTTTTTTCCTTATTCTTCTGTGCAAAGACAAACAGCAGTAACTGCGTATTAGAAAAGTGGACAACTACTGCCTTCGACATCACGTTGCTGTGCAAAGGCAAACAGCAGTAACTGTTTACTGGGAAAGTGGACAGTTACTGTTGTTGTGACCACAACAGCAGTGACTGTTTACAACCCAGCAAACACGAGACCTTGACCCAATGCTGGCTTAATGTTGGGCCAGCGTCGAAGACGATGGCACAACATTAAGCCAACAATGGGTCAAGGTTTCGTGTTTGCTGGGAATGAGCGTTATTTCTGTTTGCTTTTATAAGAAAGGACACTTTAATCCAACGTTGCATTACGTTTGATCAAACTTGCACACACATCATTTAGCCCGGGCAGACAGCTCCGTGTTATGTGAGGATATAACGTTGAGGCAGTGCCCTTTTATTGCGTAGTTACGACATAACCTTTGTGGATCCATGCGTGCTCAAGTACAAACACTTATTGCGTGGTAACGACATAGCGTTAAGCGGCGTCGTATCATTTTATCACGGAGCTAAACATACCACTTGACCAGTTTTATCGGTGGTGTTAACACAAGCCATTATATTAGTTGTCTCATAATGGCGAGATAATGACGTAAGTAATATAAAACTACCCATATGAAGTCTTATATTAGTTACGTCATTATTTTGTAAGTAATAAAGTAAGCGATGAAGATAGACACATAATAATAAATCGAGAATGTTCTGCGGGCCAACCACATTAAGGCACATATTTTACTGTTATTCAGAGTAGCTTCATAAAAAGCGATATTTATAAGCAATGCATCTTCATAGTCGAGTTGCAACTCAATGTAAAGCCACAGATACGTTTGCATAGTCTGGTATTGCAATGTTTAATGGTTGATCGGTGCTCCTATGGTATTGGACATTTGCTTATTTAGTAATGTAACTTTGGGGATTTTGTTCGCTGAGGTAAAATTGGGCCATAACAGCAAAGATAATAGAGAACTGACTAAAAATATATTTATGTTGCATTGCGATAAAGTTTCATATATAATCTTGCAAAAAGGTCAACAGTGTAAATTTTTAAAGTTCAAATTGTCAATTGTGGGTTGATATGATTTTCTACTGCAGGCTTTCACAGCCTGGAATGAGTTCAGGTTGGATGAAAACGTTATAATTAAATGCACCAATTTTTGCCAACCGTCCGAAAAACGTGAATTGTATCCGTCGCTCAACGAAGGTAGTATGGCAACCATCTGTCCGTTCATCCGTCCATCTGTCTCTAACCAATCTCGTTCCCGAAGCATATCGCTGGAACCACTTGGGAAATTTCTTTCATTTCGCACACAAACAACCTTCAGATGGTGTAGATGTGTGTGTTTTTTTTTTGGAGGGGGGCATGGTAGATGATCACGACAGCTGTAATCCTTGTCGTTGCCAGGTATTGAAACAGATAAACAATTTTATATAATAGCAGATTTGCTTTTTTTGCATTTGATATGTAGTTGTTTAACTCTTTGAGTGCTTCATTACTACTTAACATTTTCCTTTCATTTGAAGTTGGCATTGCTCACGCAATTGCCAACTTCAAATGAAAGAAAAATACCTCCTCACTTAAAAATTGAACCTGCTAAATTTCACAATGGGGGCTTTACTCAAGATTTATACATGCATATTTGTTCAATTTCTGTCAAATTTTAGTTGTGGAAAAACAGTATGAATGCGCTTAAAAGCGTCGCCCGCACTCAAAGGGTTAAATATTTTGATTGATCTCCTTAGCACTTTACCTCCCAGGATATTTGCCTACCAGGAAATTTATCTAGCAGAATATTTACATGCCAGGAATTTTACCCACCAGGATATTTTCATTGACTCTGAGCTGTGAATATTCCTACCGCAATTCGCAGCTCTTATCAAGCCAAAATAACCAAATTGCATATAATATCCGGTTGTAACACTGCGAATTGAAACCACAATCATCCGTATTTTAATGATTAGTGAATCAATTTTATAAAAATATCTCACATGATATTACTGTGGCTCTACAATCAACTCAAACTGATTCCTTCATCATCAGAACGTTTCAAGACTTCAATTCTTCCCTGCAAAGCCAAAATGAAGTAACTATTATCCTAACAGTTCCCACCCCTTCGCTTTGCATGGCAGAATACTTATATGGAAACTGAATCAATTTTGAATTAATTATTGAACTATTCACTAACATATCCCTTAGAAATTATTGTAGATAGAAATACATCGCACGTGATACAACGTTTTAATTTGCGTTGTATAATACTTTTCTTTTAGTTTTTATTGATGTCATAATGGCGGGGGGCTTTGTGCAGTGATGCAAGACTGCCTGCAAGGAAAGTCTGAGATCGCGGGTTCTAAACCCGCTCTGGCATTCAAATAAACAAAATGTTACTTCCCCGCTCATTTGTAGAGACTCAATATTATGGGAAGCCTCTGTAACCGGTAGGTAGCGTGCTCGGCCTCAGACCGCCAGGGCGCGAATTTCAACTTGTGTGTCTGGAGGGCATCTTCAGGAGATTCTCCTGACCCAGTTTGGTCTACATGTACACAAAGGTGGCCTAAACACCATTCATGTCATTTCATTGATGTCATAATTTTATTTGGCAGGTTCCATTGAACCTTAGCATTGGAGAGCATATGATAGCATTTTGCTTTTCATCAGCAGCGAACATTATTTTGTATTAACTTTATTAACCCTTAAAGCGCGGGGAGCGACTTTAGTCGTCAGATTCTGACGTCTAAAGTCGATCCCCGCACTGTAAGAGTAGACATTTATAATGACCGTAGACCCATAACATAGGTATTCAAATGAATGAAAAAGAGCTAACTAAGACATTTATGATGATTTCAAATTGAAAAAAACCCCTTAGGTCTCCATGGTTTATATAAAAAAATTCAGCGTTTTAAGGGTTAAGTGTCAATCGTATCTATGACCGTTTTCAGCATGATTTTCATTTTTCTTCAAACCAGAAAATTTGCTCAATTGGCATAACTGTTGATTCAAATTTTCTTATATAAGTGTTTTTTACACACTTCAAATTTTGGGTCTCGGTAGCAATCCACAACTTCAAGTGGCTATCAATTAAATAATATTACTTAGCACTTTAAAGGTTAATACAATGTCGTCGTCGAGCACTTGGTTAATAACCAGTCAGACAGTCTACCCCGTGGACGTCCAACACGTCAAAGTGGTGAATGGTCAAGATTGATCAAGTCTGGCTGAATGCCCAGCAAACACAACGCGCTTTAATTGTTCGGCCAGAATCGTAGACGATTGTCAGGCATTAAAACAACTTTGGATCAACCTTTTCATATTTGTTGAGCGCGGCAATTCATGAGGTTGAATGGGAGCGGAAATAGAAGGCGTTAAATATGGCAGTGATGGGTGGCCATTTATGCTGAATGTCAGCAGCACCGTCATGTTGCGAAATGTAAAGAACACCTCTGCATCGCAAAGGCAAAAAAAAGTAAGTGGTTACTTCACAAGCGAGCAGTCACTGCTGTTCGCCTTCGTACCGTAGACCGATTTGTAGTGCTTCAGTTGATTTACGTGTTCAGAATCACTCATATCAACAGTTAAAACACACCACTACATTATTTTCTTTGTCCGACCACTACATTCTAAACCGGGAATGAGAGTTATTGTTGATCAAGTACAGACCAATTATCATGGTAGGCCTATGGTGCTATAATCAGTCAGGCGTGACCGAGCTGTTGATTATGAGGGATCCTCATTATGGTCGGATGTGTTTTAAGTCAGTTAAAACCCTCGGAACATTCTCAGCTGTGGAAAAAGCCTAGGCCTTCGGCTTTATCCTATACATTAAGTGGATAACAAAGGGCATTTTTGTAATGGTTTCAGCTTCAGAGAAAAGTACCATTCGCATAAAAGTGTCTTTTGTGCCGATAATGTATTTAATAATTTATTGTACTTTATTATCACTAACCGCCATGTCCAGACGACATTCTGTCTGGGTCAGAGCATGACAGCATGTCTGCATATTTCACATGGCAAATCCACAATAAATATAACCCTTTTGTTTTATAGTTATTTTATTTAAATTGCCTTTGTCTTTGATCAGCATGCTATCATAGCTACGGAAACATACATTAAATGTTCACTTTCACAATCAGCAGTTACTGCTGTTTTCCCTAATCCTTATAGCTGCTAAGCTACGATTTTTAAAATTGTCAAAGTTGTGTCTCGCTACCGCCACCCGCAACTGTAAGTTGACGTAAATTACTCATATTTGTTTAAGTTGAGACCAAACATTTGCATTTTTAAATTTTTTAATTCCTTCACAGTGATATAGACGGATATTAAAACGCAATTGAAACGACTTCAATCATGCCTTCCGGTAAAAGGGTTAATTCAACATGATATAATTCATCAAATCGGGGACGTTCTTTGTTTTAATTAATTAGGTATTTGATAAAATAAGATCAGTGAGGGACACATTGCTACTTTGTCAGCTGCATGACAAATACGTAGTTGTCACAAAAACATCCTCAGATTACTGATTTTCTATTAGTCATGGTAGTTTATATATGTCCGTGTATTGTCCACAACATATTACTTATTCGAGCGGTTACATCGACGTTGAACAGTTATATCTCAACATATTAACCTATCTCGTAGAATATATGACCGTAATGTACATCTACAAGATTTGTCTAACCAGAAAGGTGATAGTATTGATCTCATCTTTTATGGTTGTTGGTCGTCCATCGGTCATTCCTTCAAGCTGCTAATTTACCAGCTTAATTGTAATTGTCGTAACCATGTTACAACAGTGTTGTTGGAGTTATTGAAGTGGTGTTCAACCTCCTCTGTGATATATTGACTGGCCAGGACGTGTCATGCTAAATCTGACGTGTGTGTGTATGTCCACAGGACTTATAACGGTCTCACAGCTGTGCTGGCAAAGACACAAAACCATTAAACACTTGACCACTAATGCCTTTTATATTGAATTCCCAATAGCTGATTTCTGTGACGGTGAGAGGAGTGATCGACTGGCAACTGGTTTACTTTGCGAGTAAATTCAGATGTTGGATCTGTTGGTTTAACGCTGAGGTAGCGTCGTCAGACGCGGCCTCGACGTTGAACCAACAGAGTATCGTAGCTGGGGCACACAGAATGAGAAAATCGCCGGATATGCTTCTGTTTGAACAAGAATCCTGCAAGCAATGAAGTCCCGTCTGCCATGAAGCAATAACCCAGTGTGCATTGAGAGCTACACCCGTGTCCCGGACTTGGCCAAGCCGGCATTGTGCCAAGGTTGTACCAGTGTCTAAGCTCACTGCCAGTCGTGCAGACAGCCCCCTGTTACTCAGCCCCTTTCATCCCATCACACTCCTGGCTGTCTATCGGTCTATCCCTCTCATTTTCTTGCCAGGAAATACATCTTCCAGGCTGCTGCCTCCAGGGCTGATACCCTGTGCAACAGCTTTCTGGCAGGCTCTACTTTCGCCCCGGTCGGCCACTCTGTAACGGTTGCCATGGAAACCGTTAAAGTGCAGTCTAACTGGTAAATGGGCTTATGGAGAATATGATTTTGAGGGTACTCCGACTGGGCGGGTTTTTCTGGAGATACAAAAAGCTAGCCCAACACTGTTTAAAATCTGGCTCAACGTGTATGGCGTTGGCCAAACTTTGATCTCGACTTGTCCCAATGATTTGTGTCTGTGTGGCTTTCCAGACGCACATGGGGAGTCCATCTGAAGTCTGCAATTGCCAAGAAAGGCAGCCGTCCCCGGGATGACAGCTGATTCAGAAAATAGCAGTCAAGGAAAATACAGGAGATTTTGATATTTCTATGACTGATTTTAGAAACGCTTTGAGTCGCAGTAGATGCACTAAAAGTGAGGGATTAATCTCGCTATCACATCCTGTCATTGACATGGGATTTTTCCATTCATAAAAACATCCCCTGTCGATGTCAGGATGTGGCGTGGACAGAATGCGTCTTGCAACCATACATTTATCTTTGCTAAAATATAACTATTGGAGGCTATACATGATGGCTATACAGAATGATATGATGTATAACCGTATTATATTATATCCCCTTGTCGCTCTACCATTAACTAATGTTGCTTACATTGTATATTTGCTGAAATAAGCGTTCACAAATGGCGCAAATCTGCATTTATACTGTACTTTTCAATATGGTCTATAAGTTACCATAAAAGCGTACAGCTAACGAAACAACTCTTTGGCTATCATAACGTCAACTGGTTTACTGGTATTTGGTAAAATGGTTGTTGTACTATGTATAGTATTGTATCTTTGCAAGATTAATGCAACATTGTGTAATTTAAAATTATTGGAAGTGTGTGTGATTCGCTATCAGTTTCAGAGTTGTTCTACACAATGGTTTACCAGTGCGGGTCGAACGTTTCATAAGTCCATCGCTGTACACGCACTGAGCCAATATCATGTACGTAGAGGGATCATTCGTTATGACCCACCTGAATATTTTCTCACGGGATCTGATTCCATCTGACCCCACAGTCAGGATACCGTCCTGCTTGTATCCCCCCCAAAAAAAAACTCATCTACCGGCTGATATATGATGTAAAGACAAACACCAGTAACTGCTTATTTTAAAAAGCAGTTACTGCTGTTTGCCTTTGCAAATGCGCAATATTTAATGTCTATCAGTAAAATGCTTTACGTTATCAATTTTGCTATGATCGACAATTCAATTCATATTTCGCATTGAGGATTTTTTCAAATAAAAGTATAGGAAGACAAAATAATAGGTATATTATATTCTATTGGATTTGAGACGATTTCATTATAGGGTAGAATACGTCACTTTGCAAAGCGGGGGATTCGAACCTATAATACCAACGTGTGATTTGATCCATTACACCAGGCTATGTGCTGAAGTAATTAAAATGTTGTTATTTAATTTGCACTGAGGTTGTTGCAGTAAGCTGCATGATAAAGGTAACAAACACAGGGGTAGGCCTATATGAATGTGTTTTTGAGTACACGAAGATTGTCGTAGAACTTATAAAACGGTATGTGTCTTACAAGATCAGAAAATTAACACAGCAGGTGTATTATCAGATCGAATGGAATCGATTAACACTAAGTATGAAGATGAACATGTAATGCTGGATAATGATGACGCCAGTTGTACCACTAGGCAAAGTGGAAGATTAAGATCAAATTCAGACACAATTATAAAGCAAATGGGTAGGAGGCTAATTAATATGTGTCGTAGCCTAATTTACGTATGTTGAATGGTAGATATGGTGCAGGTAATGAAATTGGCAAACCAACGTGTAAAAATTCAAGTATATTATTATTTCGGTAAAAACTCAGTGCAATCATATCTGACTTTGATATCTTAGATTTTGACGGAACTTTATCTGATATCCATTGCCCAATTTATGCTGCTTTTAGATCAATTCCTCAGATATTGACACATGATAAAGTTAGAAACTGTGTCACCTAATATGGGTGAAAGAATGAAATATAAATGGAATGCCAACTTCATTGATATATATAAAGCAAATGTAACTAATTTTAAAAACAACATTGAAGAGAGTATACACCGAGCAGAAGTAAAAACTAGTCTGCTAAGTGATGATATTAATAATATTGTAAATGTCGTTAGTGAAGCACTAAGGGAAGACAACGAAAGACGAAGACAACTACATGTACCACACAAACCATGGTAAAATGAGTGCTGTGAAAAATCTAGAAAAACTGGACAAATGCAGAAATAACTATAGACGACAACAATGTGTGGAAAACTTGAATTTGGCAAGAAAATCCAACACAACGTATAAAAAAATAGTGCATAAAGCTTATGCGGAATATAAACAAAAACTAATTTACAAATTACGCCTACTGCAGTCGGAAAATTCCAAAGAGTATTGGAAAAACGTCAGAAATTCAGTGTAACATCTCTTTAGATATATTTAAAGAACATTTTGAGAAACCCGCGCTAGGGAATGAAAGTGGTGATGTAAGTGACACGAACGGTGAACTCGGCAACATACCCCCTAATGAAATACTAAACAGACCCTTTACACCCCAATAAATAATGGAAGCTTTAACAAAACTAAAAAACAATAAATCGGGGGGGGGGGGGTACGGATCAAATAATAAACGAATTTCTGAAACATTCACGCCACAATTTCGCTCCATACTACGCAAGAATTTTTAACTTGATCTTAGAATCAGGGCACATGCCTGACGATTGGTGTTCAAGCGTAATTCGGCCTATTTACAAAAACAAAGGTGACCCTAACGACCCCAACAACTACAGAGGAATTTCACTACTGAGTTGTTTTGGTAAACTTTTCACAAGTTGTTTGAAGATTAACCATTTTCATTGAAAATAACAATATTGTTCAAGCCGAACAAGCAGGTTTTAAATCGGATTTTTCAACAATTGATCACCTATTTGTTCTAAAATCACTAGCTGATTTGTACCTTGGTAAGCGAAAGCGATTATACTGCTGTTTCGTTGATTATAAAAAAGCGTTTGACACTATAAATAGATCGACTTTGTGGTCAAAGATGCTAGCCTCTGGAATTTCAGGAAAATTATTTGATGTCATAAAAAACATGTATGAAAAAGCAAAATCTAGCGTAGCATTAACAGCAAAGGCACAGTCAGATTTTTTCACCTGTAACATCGGTGTACAACAGGGAGAAAATATGTCTCCTCTTCTGTTATCCATATATCTACATGACCTAAAGTCGTTCATATCGCATACATGCAACGGACTAAAAGACATAGAAAACATGCAAAGAGAACATCTTTATGAAGAATTTGTAACATAGTTTAAACTTTATATAATTTTGTACGCTGGCGATACAGTAATACTAGCTGAAAATCCTAAAGACCTACAAGCATCATTGGATGAAATGACAAGATATTGTGATTCTTTTGAACTGCACATAAATGTCAATAAAACCAAAAATTCTAATTTTTCCGGAGAAAACTGAAAAGACACCATATTTCTAACTTTGGAAATTGTATACTGGATACTGTAGAGGAATACAACTACTTGGGACTAGTTTTTAACTACAATGCCAAATTTAAAATAGAAAAATCACATTTATATCAAAAAGGCTGCAGAGCTATGTTTGCTCTACTTAAAAGATCCAGAAATCTATCTCTCCCGATAGATGTAATGTTATAACTTTTTAATGTACTTGTTAAACCAGTAGTGTTGTACGGAGCTGAAGTATGGGGCAGCGAAAAATGTGACATACTTGAAAGACTCCAGCTTAGATTTTTTAACTATGTGTTATCTGTAAATAAGCTCACTTCCTCTATGATGGTTTATGGGGAATTGGGTGCAACTCCCTTAGATATTGATATTAAATCACGTATGCTAACATTTTGGGCACGATTATGTTTTGGAGACAAACACAAATTATCTAATACCATCTACTCATTGTTATATACATTAGACAAAAAAGATATAATTATTTATATCTGAATGGATTGAAACTGTAAAGACAACTTTGAATAATTAGATTATGGATAAATCAATCATTACCTTGTTCCACCGAAGTATTTAAGCAGTCAGTAAAGATAAGATTGAGAGATCAGTTTATACAAACATGGCACGAAACTATATCACAAGGAGGAAAATGCACAGTTTATCGTATCATTAAAACATCGTTTGGCTTTGAAAATTATTTAAATGAATTACCAGACTTACTGAGGGAATATTTCACAAAGTTTAGATGTCGAAATCATTGTTTACCCACAAAGGCCGGTGCTCGGTCGTGATATGCGTAAGTGCCAAAATATGTAAATTTAATACTGCAAAATGTGAATATTGTATATACTATGTGATGTGCCTTCCTGGCAACTCTGTCTTGTCTTCTAATTAAGAAAACCATCAGAAAAAAACTACTTGTTACTTGTTGCCAACGTTCCGTGTAAACCGAGACAAGTATTTACAAATTTTGTCATCATTTTCATGATTTGAAATTTGTAAACGTACATGTCTTTCGTATGTGACGTTTGTGGCTTAGTGATGCGATTGTCATAGATGTCAGGAGAGTCGCGTTGACAAATGTAAGCCAACTGCTGACATAGGAGCCATATGGCTACTACTTTAAATACATTCATCATAGAGGTAGAAGCGCTTGAGGGTGTAGAAGATATCCAGATGATATGCATTTCTTCTTTATATTTACACCCAAGTTGAGCACTAACGTTCCATGAAAGCGAACAACGGAGGCGTGACTGACGGAAGTGCAAAAAGAGACTGCTTATTGTGCTGCATGATCCAAAAGAATGGTGACCCGACTTTTTGCCCATCTAAAATGACAATATTATTGCTGAGGAAATACACCTTTTATTTGGAATAAACATTGTAAAAACTAGTTGATTTCGCGATAAATAAATACTGTTTCTTTAATTGACAAGTGGAGGTAAATTTTGTGCATGAACTTATCACTGGAATCGACTACCATGATGGTGGATATATGTGTGGCTTTACGTATAAACCGTATAATACCAAAACATCTATATATCATCTTTTTTAATATAAAAGGGTATACCTGCCACTTTTTTCATATCCATGGGGACGATATCTCAAATGAACGGAATTCATAGTCCCCTGCACGTAACCAAAACGCATTATCTACATTTGGACATGAACTTCCTAATTATCATTTTATTGGTTGCATGGCAGAATATGGAGACGTTCCACTAATATATTTATAATTTATCAATACCTACGAATTTCACTCTCTAATCGTCTATTTTGTTTATCTTATTCGCCATGAGATGCGGCTGTAAGTAGCATGTCAAGGTGAATGAAAAATGTCTTGAATTAAACTAATTAAAATGTTCACCCACCCGAAGTTGTGTGCCTCGGTACCGCGACACACAACTTCAAGTGGGTAATAACTCCTCATATTTATCTAATTTAGGACTAAACCTTGCACTTTTCATGTATAAACATTCAGTTCAGACTGAAACAACCTGCTAATAAAAACACATTACAACGATTATAGTCGTGCTTAGGACGTAACAGTTTAATATTATATCAAAATGAAAGTTGCCGATGTCCTTATTTTGAAAGTTTATAGTATTTTCTGCTGTGTAACCTAAATTTAAAATATCATAAATATTGCACTTATGCTTAGAGGGTGCTTGTAGATATTACAGATCTAATGAACCTGTACTCAGTGACAAATGTGTCATTAATCTTACGGTAAAAATGGCAATTAATCTCCAGCAAAAGCCGTGATAATTAAATGAATTAATTATTAACCTTTTAACTGCCAAATCATTCAATTTGAATTTTCACACATGGCGCTGTGTCTCACTGACGCAATCCACAACTTCAAGTGAGTGAAAATTATACAGATTTGACAAAATGGAGGTCAACTCTTTTCATCTTGCTGGTTGATGTCACATTTTATCTTTAACATTTTTAAAATGTGGTACTTATTGTGCTAATAAAAACTGAAAACCCGAATATATGCGGCACCGGAGGTTAAAGGGTTAATCGATTGTGATTTTAATGTTTTTCATAATCTGCTTTTTGTAATGGAGGAGAGCATAATTCCCCGTGTGAAACGATTTGAGAAACATGTAATAACTATAAATTTAGGCGCATATTCTTTGAAACAGTATCTTCCGTTCTAACAAAGTGACGAAATTATTCTGTTTCTTGAACATGCTAAATAAACGTTATGCAAATAAACAAGATCTAAACAAAACGTTTCCTACATTGTTTAATAAATTATTGCCTGTTTTACAATTGAGCATCTGTAATTTAATGATCTACGTTTTTGCCGTAAATTATAATCAATTACTCATTTTTTAAAATTTACAAATTGAAATAGATAATTTTTTCATTTTGAATCCCCTAAAATTTTTAAAACAGTATAAAAACAATATTTAATATGTATAATCAACCGCAATCATAGTTTATTTTAGTCGGGTGTGTTGACTGCGAAATAATGTCCGTTATTAATATAGTCTACAAATATATACATGTTATATTAACTAAGTATACTGTTATTTGTCTTCATTTGGGGATGTCGGAGGCACACTTTCACAGCCAACAAACTGGCAGTGGAGGTGGTAAAGCTGATATCACATTAGACTCCAGATTTTGTGCACGTTCTAAAATCCAATAAGTGCTGTGTTCTGCTCAGCTCCTGTGAAATTAACCGATCCTTCATCGGCCACCTTTTCAACCAGTCCCATGTTAAATTATCCCTGGCTACTTAAGCGGATAAAGTAGTGTCAAATCAAAGGCAGCGCCCCTCCCCTGGAGCCTGTTGAAGGCGGAGCTCATGCTATTTTTGAAGCTTCTGAAAACAATACCTGTATATCTTTGATTCAGCTTTAAGAATGGAGCTGAAACGAGATACAGGTTATCGGTACCACATACATTTTTTCAATCGCCCAATTAAATCGTCTACACAGTTTTATGTTTGTGGTTCATTCTATTTGTAGTTTTTCCCGTAACTTAGTCATTTGGAATCACTCTACCAATACCTACAAAAATATATTTATTGTTGAATTTTTGAAAATAAAATAAAATTAGGCAGAGAAGAATCAGTGAAAAATATGCAAGTATATTCAGTCGATATAATTTGTGAAATATTTGTAGACAATATATCTAGAATCTTACCTGAAAAAACCCTAAATAATAGTAGGTGGGTGTTGATACACGTCGCCAGCAGACCTAAGACATCGACCCAATGCTGGCTTATTGTTGTTCAACCATCTATGATACTGGCCTACCATTTTACCGAAATGGAGCAACATCTCGTAACAATAAATCCCCGCGCATATATTGTCAGCTGAAGCGTTCCACTAAAACCGTATTAACCTGCTGAAAACGATAATCTTAGTATAAGATAAGTATCATTTAAAAGAATAATAGTGATCTCATGATAATAATAATAATGATGATATTAATAATAATACATTAAAGTATTGTCTGGTTATATAGATGAACCACGCCATGTAGTCAAACAGTATCGGAAATGCCCCAGGTATACATTGTAATATTCCACAAACACGTTCAATAATTAGGCAAACAGCAGTAACTGCTAATTTGTAAACTGACCAATTGCTGTTGTTTGTGTTGGTACTATAGATTCACAGCATGGTACATGAAGATGAAGGCAGATACCCTCAATCTCTTATATGCTCTAGATGGCGGTATAAAAAGGTACAGACAGAATACATGTAAGAGATAAGGCTGCTTTTGGTCATGGAGTTTAGCTTGAAATCTAAAAGAAAAAAAACGCCTTGAATAATTATGACGGAGATCCCACAGGTTTATGGTGAATAATAGAGACAGGTCGGGTGAGTTGAGTTCAAGCTAATACGTATGGACACAAATTGAGGGAAGTTGCCAAAGATTATGACCTCGGGTGGGCGATAGATAGTAGGGTCTAAAACCATGATTCCGTGACCAACCTACTGCAAGTAAGGTTTGACGGTTGTTTTAGGTAGTTTAAGGTATTTGTAAAAAAATAAGCTCCTACGCCTCTTTTGAAAAGGCGGGCAGATTTTTTTGGAGCGTAAAATCTAAAATGGTCGCCGTCGGTCACGGTGAAAAGCAAGAATTCACTTATTTCATCCACTGGTCTCCCAGTGGAACTCATTCTTGAATGCATTTATGTAGGAAATGGATTTATTGAGATCATAGTAGTAGTATTTACCATATAAGTGTAAAAATGTACGATTTCTACTCCCAAAATAGTAAAACACGTCAGAGACGGGGTGCAATCCATTATAAACAGCTGACTTTTGCTCCGGCTGACCTAAAATTTTATGTCACACCTCTTTTTTTAAATATTTTTGGGGCGAGGAATCGATTTGTGGGGTTATTTTTTAAATTGTGTGCTTCCTTCATGTGAAAATCTAAGATGACCGCCGTCCAGCATAAGGAAAAGCCCAAAATGATCATTCCATAATGAATCAATTAAAATATTATGTGCTCTGCTATTTCTGGCTACAAAAAACAATAAAAGTAAGTTGTAAAATATATATTTCAACGAAAACATTATCTGATATTCAGATACACTCATTCTCAGTGTTCTGTCTCCGACCACACACTGAAACGAGGAATTTCAAATTGAGCACGACAAAACCCCACCATTGACGGACCTAGTTTTCAGTCACCGTCTTACACATATATATGCCAAACAATCAGAGAACGTTTAGCAGGCCAGCATCTTTTAAACTGGCCAATCACAAGCGTATTACGATAGGCTGAAAGGAGAGTGGGGGAGTGTGAAGTCAGCCCAACTGCACACTATGGCACGCGGAATAGCAGTGTCTACCGGTGGCTGTGTAATATTAGCTAAATAAGATAAAGAAAAATAATAATTGACTCTAAATGATAAACATAATTAATAAAACTTTGTGAAATTATATAAAACTAAAAATCACAATATAAACTATCTCAGCTAAAAAATATTAATCTCATGATATTTAATACTGATTGCATAAAAATATCCAAATGAACCAAAACTACAGAATTATCAATAAAACTTTGCAAAATATGTTTAAAGACAAAAATATACTTAAAGACAAAAAGATATGTCTGCTCATAGTATGAACTGATAAAGACCAGAGTATTTATATATTTTAAAAAGTAAAGAAAAATGTCATAGGAATGGTCTTAGCATGTACGTGCGAATTTTGACAACACAATAGTATTCCACTCTCACATTGCAAATAAAAACAGTAAGTAGAATTATTTTAGACATGTGTACAGTCTAGTGATTATAGAAAACGTTGCATGAATCAGTCACGATCAGTATCGATCTTTGCAGCAACAATTGTCATTAGTCTGAGTCAGAGTTTTGTTCAAATAAATGTGACTCACACTCTGATTCAGAGCAGTCACTCATTTGTGTTTTGATTGCGTGTGGTGGAAGTTCTGCCGGGAGAGCTACTTTGGTATAGTGTACTGGTGTGCAATGGCCATTTATCATTTCCCATCCATGGCCAATGGGAGAAGGATGGTTTATAAAAACATATTTATTTCAGATGGATTGCCCAAATAGCGCTCATAGCGCTAGACGAGGGGTTCTACACATATACATAACATTTATCTAAAATACGAACATGGCAATACAATACAATACAAATCATTACCATTAATTTATTAAACAACAAAGTGCTGCGTGAGTTTTATTCTATAGAAAAAGAAAACGAAAAACTATCGAAGCACGATCTTGTTTTACAAATTATACCTTATTATCGATATAAATTTCAAGTTAATGTATATTATTATAATATCGTCTAAATCTATTGGAATTTAAACTGTAATTTTGTGCGCCTCTGAAAATAACAATTTTGATGATGATATATCTTTAGATCCAAAAAAGTAAATTTGCAATATATGCGTCTTCGTCTAAAAATGGTAATGTAGTCAAATGTAGGCCTAGAGTAGGAACATTTTTTCATAATTGCAACCATTAGTCTATCTCGTTGAGCAGCATAGAGGGGATAATTCAGGAGATAATGAGAAACTGTCTCATGTGTTACTCTACAAGAGCATCCTGGAGAGTCGACAGAGCTTGAGGGGATGAGATGAACAGATAACATTCCGAGACGCAGACGAGTGTGCCAGATGGAAGCTGCTCGTCAAGCGGAATAGTAATGAGGTGGATTAAGTTTATAGCCAAATTTTATGCGTCGCTTAAAGGGGATAAATCTAAGTTTCGAAGACTACAATCCAGTGCCTAATAGATGAGGGAAAATGATTTTTTTAAATTGGAATTTCTACACCGTGTCGCCCTGATGTTATTGTATAGCACATCTAGTCGAGCTGGCTGTTGTTTGACAAATTTGGGACAAATACAACGGGGATAGCCCATGAACGACCTTAAACATTTATGCCACTTCTTTTGCTTAAAAACGGGTTCCCAGCCAAGTTCCAATAAAAGTTTTCCGGAATTAGTCTACGTGTTTTCAAATTGAAAGGGGAAAAAAAGAGTCTCTAATGCGCCTCCCATCGGATAATGACAGCATAAATGTATATATTATGTGTGCAAATTATATTCAGCGCCATCAAGAACTTAGAAATCATCCTTCTCTATCAAAATAGCTCTCCCGGCCGAACTTCCACCACACCCAAGCAAAGAACAAATTAGTGACTGCTCTGAATCAGAGTGTGAGTTAGATTTAATTCAATCACACTATGACAATTATTGTTGCTACAAAGAGCATTCTTGTGACGTACTTGATGTAACGTTTTCTATAATCACTAAAATGTGCACATGTTTAAAATAATTCTACCCACTGTTTTTTTTCAATGTGAGAGTGGAATACTATGGTGTTGTCAAAATTCGCATGTAACATGCTAGGAATATTCCTACATTTAATTATTAAAATAATCTGGTCATTATCAGTTCATATTTTGAGCAGACCTATATTTTTGTCTTTAAGCATATTTTGCCATGTTTAATTGACAGTTCTGTATAGTTTTGGTTCATTTGAATATTAAATTTCATGATAATGGCATTTTTTAGCTGTGCCTACTAGTCTTGTATGAATTTTCACAAGATATTTTAGATTGTGAGTTTTAGTTTTTTTTATAATTTCACCAGATTTTATTAATTATGTTTATCATTTAGAGTCTATTATTATTTTTCTTTATGTTACCTAGCTGAATATTACACTGCCACACGTAGACACTGCTATTTTGCGTGCTATATTGTTGAGATGGGCTGATGTCACATTTCCCCCCACTCTCCTTTCAGCCCAGGTCGGTCATTGGTGGGGTTTTCTCGTGCACAATTTGAAATGCTTCGTTTCAATGTGTGGTCGGAGCCAGAACACTGAGGATGAGTGAAGCTGAATATCAGATGCTGTTTTCGTTAAAATATGTTTTTTACAACTTACTTTTATTGTTTTGTGTAGCCTGGAATGGGAGAGCACATAACATGTTAATTGATTCATAAATATGGAATGATCATTTTGAGCTTTTTCTTATGCTGGACGGCAGCCATCTTGGATTTTCACATGAAGGCAGCACAATTTAAGAAATAACCCCACAAATCGATTCCCCGCCCCAAAAATATAAAAAAAGAGATGTTGCATGAAATTTTAGGTCAGTCAAATCAAAAGTTAGCTGTTTATAATGGATTGCACCCCGTCGCTGACGCGTTTCCCTGTTTTGAGGGTATAAATCTTTTTTACACTTATATGGTAAATACTACTTATATGACCTCAATAAATCTATTTTCTACATAAATACATTCAGTTGATGAAATAAGTGAATTATTGCTTTTCACTGTGACCGATGGCGGCCATTTTGGATTTTACGCTCTGAAAAATTCCGCCCGCTTTTTCAAGGAGCTTATTCAAGGAGGTATTTTCAAATACCTTAAGCTACCTAAATCAACCGTCAAACCTTACTTGCAGAAGGTTGGTCACGGAATCATGGTTTTGGACCCTACTAAGATGTGAAAAACCCTGGGAAAAGGTCATGTTTGGTACAACCAGTGTAATTCCACCATATCTTATCAATTGTAAACCGCATTATTCAGTGTATAGCTCTTCTGAATTAATGTCAGTACATACAGTAAAATTGGCTGACCATCTATGTATGTTGCTAAACGTTAAGCCACAGACAAATGTCCACAGACGATATCTCCGTTACCGGTTTTTTTTTTTGAATAGGAGTTATATAATAGGAGTTTTTCTTCACTAATGTCACAATCTTCAGTGTAGGCCTACGAGCTTTGCCTGTCGTGGGTACTTAGTAAATAGTTATTATAATTTGTCTGCATTATTATTGTTTGTATCTTTGCCAGTAACCCTTTCAAGCCTGAATTTACCATTGTCATCTTCATCCACTACAAGCCGCGAATTGCTGCCGCAATTCTCGACTTGTAGTGTATGAAGACGATTTGAAGTGGCTTGAAAATCAAAGAGAGTCACCATGTATTGGTAAACCACTTTCATGGAAATTTTCGTTTTAAAACCCTTGGTTGTAGGACAATGAAGTCTGTTTTCAGGCTTGTAAAATGATTCTTTAATGCATCGTGGAGGGCTTAAAGGGTTAAACCAACAGTAAATAGACCGTTATTGTCTGTGATCGTGAGTTGAACAGCATACAAATTAACCCTTAAACCTCTAAATTGAATAATTTAATTTTTCAACCACTTGAAGTTGTGCCTCGCTACGGCGATCCACAGCTTCAAGTGGGTGAAAGTTGCACATATTTGTTTAACTTGAGACCAAACATTTGCAAATATTGACGTTTAAACACACATTTCGTTGCCGATAACAGCGATTTAAACGGTTGATAATAGGGATTGGTTAACCCTTTCAAGGTGGCGTGGATATGCGCAAGCAGATATTTCATCTTAACAAATAGTTTTCGTTTGACATAGTTCAAAAATGTATTTTCACACCATGGACCAGTCCGAGCTAAGGCGCTCAGCAGAAGTAAAGGAAGGCAGTGACAGTTCACATTTTTATAAAAAAAACATCAGACCTACAGTGACATTTATGAAAATATCATGCTGACATCCAGAATATCACAATTCTCAACTCTTTAACCGCCGGTGCCGTCCATATTCGTTTTTTACATCTTTTTATTAGCATATATATATTACATATCAGCTTTTAGACCTGTTAAAGATAAAACCTGAGATAAATCAGCAAGATTTGAAATTTGTTGACCTCCATTTTGTCAAATCTGAATAATTTTCAATCACTTGAAGTTGTGGATCGCGTCAGCGAGACACTACTTCAAGTGGGTGAAAATTCCAATTGAATAATTTGGCAGCTAAAGGGTTAAGTGTTTATTCTGCATTTATTTCAAATTGTTTTTTAATCTAAATCCCGCTCAGTGACTATGGATATAACTGAATATATTAAAGTACATCTATTCTGGAAGACATTTTGCATGAGGCCTCTGATCTATATCCTAGGCATATGATTGGTCTAACGTGTTAGATGAACCTATGTCGATCTATCGAGTTGAGCATATAATTAGAAGTTACCGTCTTTAGCAGGATGCATGTTAAATCAGAATATTCATTTATTAGTGCAAACTGCGGTATGTCGAATTTAATCTCAAATGATTTTATTTATATTTGGATAATTTTAATAAAAAACAGATACCACACAAAGAAAACCCAGTCAACGCAAAACATGTGTATGACATTTGTACAACGTTGGACCAACGTCGATGACATGTCATTATTAAGATCGGTGTTTATGATTGCATGCTAGTTTTTTTGTTGAGCTGATACAAAAAAACATTCATGGCACTTTGCATTCTCTGGATTCAAAATTTTCAGCAAAAAGGGTAGCGCCATGGCTCATAAAGACCTTACATCTTCTCTTTCTTGTACAAGTCCCCTTTGTCGTGGTTTCCTTTGTAAATTCCCAGCAGCATAACCAGACAATACAATCTACAGTTTGTCCTTGATATTCAAGAGGAGATTGTTTCTTTAAAGTGCAGCCTCTGTTGACAGGGGTGGTGCGGCTTACTGTTTCAATCATATCAGGTTTGATGTCGACCTTTCATGTACACAGTTAAATCGCATTTGAATTTCTAAAGGAGCAATCAATCAACTT
Organism: Flabesymbios commensalis; assembly: GCA_964017125.1. Taxonomy (NCBI): domain Eukaryota; kingdom Metazoa; phylum Annelida; class Polychaeta; order Terebellida; family Flabelligeridae; genus Flabesymbios; species Flabesymbios commensalis. The sequence continues at coordinate 66,904,173 of OZ024912.1, read as the reverse complement.
ACTAAAATATAAAGAAACAATTGAACGACTTAACTTTAAATGAATGCACTTTCCGGTGACAATTAAAACAAATATCGTATTATTTGAATGTTGGATTTCCCACTGTGCACACGACGTTGCTGCGACGTTGTAGCAACGTCGTAACACCGTCTTGTGCCCAGTGGGTGCTGACTAAGTGTGGGCACACCGACGACACTTGTGTCTGGATCAGTTAAATACTGGATCAGCGTTGGAGCAACACCGAGCAAGAATCGCCGACGCTGACCCGACTTTGGGCCCCCACTCGGTGTGAGCCGGAATCTCTGGCACTGCATGGTATCCGATGTCAGACAGAATCCCTATCCGTCACTGTTTATATGTCAAATCTGATCCATATTGGCTTTGATGGAGTCTATCATCGCTAACATCATATATGTCAAATCTAATCCATATTGGCTTTGATGGAGTCTATCATCGCTAACATCATAAAATAGATGTTTATGTTTATTATCAATGATTATGATACTACCCAGCAGACACAAGACGTCGAATCAATGTTGGTTCAACGTTGGTCTGGCGTCGTAGACGGTGGACCAACGTGAAATCAACATTGCTTTAACGTCTTGTGTCTGGTGTGTAAATCATCCGTATTTTTCTAAACATAACAGGGCAACAAATCCTCATTAACCTTCTACCCACTAGACATGATTTGTTGAACCGCTGCTAGTTAAATTTTGGCCATCGCCGCAGAAGATGGGACAAAACTAAGCCAAAATTGACTCAACGTCGTGTGTTTACTGGGGAGGAAATGTGAAAACCCCTTGAGCGCTAGTGACGCATAATGCACACAAAAATACTTAAAGGAACTCCTTTGGAGGAGAATTTTCAATTTTGTCAATTTAAAAAAATAATTTATATGAAGCTATATAGCCTACTGATGTTAAATAAAAAAACAAAAACATAAAGAAAAACAATGTTAAAGCACATAAAAAGACGAAACTAGCTATATTTCCAAGACGTATATTGTTATGTAAACAAGCTGTACAAGATATTAGACAGCACATACTAACCATCTCAGACGGCATGGTCAAAGTAATCACATGATTACATCAATAGCTGCTGCCCTTAATTGGTCTGGAAAAAGTATGATCGGGGGGGGGGGTCCCTCACTGCACCGATTGTTTGCTCAACCCTGGCCCGACGGCATCTACATGTGGCCCAATGCTGTAGGAATATTCAGCCGTCCTTTATTAGGTGTTTAGGTATACAATTAGTTCCTTCGGATTCATCGAAATGTTGATAAAAAATATTTTTAAAAATCATGATCTGTGGGATACACTCACCGTCTTGGCTAGGATTAGACAACTGCCCGTGTTTTTTCCCAATTTTTTTATAACTGCCCATGCATTTCCTCCTTTATAGTGTAATTTGGACAATTTTTGCCCGTCATTTTGCCTTTATACCCGTCCAAAAGACGGGTACTCGGGTTGCATTGATCAATATTTATATATAGTTTTCCACTAGATTAATATTTTCCTAAAAAAACAGAATCTAATAAATCAAGCAACGATAGAGTACTAAACTGCACGAGAGTAAACTTTCCATCTTTGTCAGGGTTTACATATTATATTTTATTAGCTGTCAATCTCTGACAGGGTGTACACATCTTTAAAACTGTCAATCTCTGACAGGGTTTAAACATATTTAACTAGCTGTTAATCTCTGACAGGGTTTACATATATTTAACTAGCTGTTAATGACTGACAGGATGTACATATTTAACTAGCAGTCAATTTTTGACAGGGTTTTCACACATTTCAAGCAGATATTGTCTGACAAGGTTTACATATATTTAACTAGCAGTCAATCTCTGACAGGATGTACATATTTAACCAGCAGTCAATCTCTGACAGGGTTTTCACACATTTCAAGCTGGTAATGTCTGACAGGGTTTACACATATTTAACTAGCTGGTAAATGTCTGCCAGTGTTTACACATATTTAACTAGCTGTTAATGTCTGATAGTGTTTACTCACATTTCAAGCTGTCAATCTCTGATAGGGTTTACACACATTTTAAGCTTTCAATCTCTGACATGTCTTTCACACATTTCAAGCTGTCAATCTCTGACAGGGTTTACACATATTTAACTAGCTGTTAATGACTGACAGGATGTACATATTTAACTAGCAGCAATTTTGATTTGATGTGTTGCTGACAGAATAATCCTGTCCTAGCCCTGGAACTCAACACTGAAAATAGTCCAATCACTGTCACATACAATATCAGCTTGTATTATGTAAACTGAATAAACTAATAATAATGATATTTAAATGGGCGGTATAAACAACTACATGTAGTCTCATGGCCAGAAATATGAAGTAAAATTGGATACTTGCATGATTCAAGGAACGACTACGTAGTAAAAACACAGTACATTAGCCAATGGCATCGCCAGTCAGGAGTATGATTTTAAAGGAGATATTGTGTGAACAAGTAGGCGATTTTTTCAGTTTTCATTGAACATGCAACGTGGCAAGAGAACACACAGCGATACAAAGACCCCTTCACCCCAACATCCAGCCAATGCGAACAGCTTTAGCCCACTCCAAGAACCGGACGAAGCAATGGATCCAGCCTCACTACAGCACCAGATAAGAAGTGCCTTACGTGACGCACTTGAGGATGTAGTGCAGGAAATCCCTGGAGCCGTAATAAGTAAAAGTCCTGGTGAAAATCCTAAAAAGAAGAAGAAGGGAAATTCAAGTCAGAGTGGCAGTACATCAGGCACCCAAGGGTTAACAGCTTCGAGCAATCTAGACGGAGATGACAAGCTGGCAGAGAAAATCGCCAACCAAGTTCTGACTGGGCTTCTCCCCAAGCTCACGGTTGCAATCACCGGTGCGATTAACTCAGTGGTCCAAGCTATTGTTGATCAGGCAGCCAACGCAACACTGGAGAAAGTTGGGCAGGTTGTACAGAGCCAGGCTCTACTGCAGAGGTACGAAACGGACAGATTAGAGCAATACAGCAGACGTTGGACCGTGAGAATCACTGGCTTACCTGAACCCCCCAATGAGACTAACGAGCAACTCACTGACAACCTACTTAATCTGTTTAAGGACTGTGGCACTGACGTGAAAGCCGAGGACATATCTGTATGTCACAGGAACGGCCCCAGAAAATTCAGAGACCAAGTCAATACAAAACGACCTATATTATGTCAGTTTGTGTCACGTAATGTGAAATCAGATGTTCTGAAAAGAAGGAAGACTCTTAAGACATTTGGAGCTGATGAGAATGATGGACCGAAATACAAGAATGTGTACTTAAATGAAGATCTCACTCCACTTAGAGCGAAGTTACACACCATCGTACGCGAGCAGCCCTGCATAGCAAACACCACGACTCAACATGGTAGAATACTGTGTTGGCTTAAGGACAAACCGGGAGATCAAAAACCTGTTGTCGTTGATTCCCCAGAGGACTTATTCAAACTAGGAATGAACTCATTGGATTATAATCGTTTGGGACTAAAGGCATTTCTGTTCCCTACTACTTTGAACCAGAACCAATAGGACATTGGCGGAGTATGTCTGCGGCCCACAGCGCAGATAAGTGACTATTCACAGACAGAAAATATTCACTCACAGCACTCATCTGTTTTGTTAAATGCACCAGCACATGAAGTGTCAAATGAGGACTTTTCTTCAACACAGCAACCACAGCACCATGCACAACACTCATCAAATGTTAATGCAAATGCACCCGCACCAAATGTATCAATTGACAGAAACCCACCTGTACATAAATCAGTAAGTCATGATCATACATATGCATCTAACGAAAAGTGTAATTATTTTGTTTTAAATGTTTGTGGAATTATGTCTCGTCTTAAAACCCCTGATTTTGAAGAACACATTTTGAAATACGATTTTGTTATTGTCACAGAAACTAAATGCGATGATGTCGATACAAGTATAATTATGAACAACTTTTCCAATATGGGTTATTCATTACTATTTAAAAACAGAAAAAAATTATCCGCTTATCGCTCAGGAGGTATTATTGTTTTTGTGAGAAATAAATACTGGTCGAACACAAAGATACTAACATCCAATAACTCTTCATGCTTATGGTTTCGTATAAATAAAAACGTTCTTGGTTTTGATAAAGATTTGTTATGCGGAGCTTTGTATATCCCACCCGAAGGCTCTAAATACTCGGATATTGGTATGTTTGATGATTTAACCACAGATTTAATTAATTTCAATAATGATAATCAATACTATGTTTTAATAATGGGTGATTTTAATTCACGCACGGGAACACAACAAGACTTTATTTCCTTTGATTATAATTTTTTACATGATGTTTACTTAGACGATGCTTTGACAGATACGTTAGTTGATGAAGATACTTTACAGACATTAGGCATTTCGCAAAATCGTACGTCTTCTGACACTACCTCAAATAACTATGGTAACAGACTTATAGATTTCTGTAAATCATCATCCCTTTATTTATTTAATGGACGAATTGGTGTTGATAATTGTAAGGGCTGTTTCACAACTACAAGAAATAGTGTGGTTGATTATGTCATTGGCTCGCCTTATTTACTCTCTAAATGTGTTGATTTTGAAATATGCGATTTCAATAACCTATATTCTGATATCCATCGAGGTATACATTTTACATTAAAATCCATAATAAATGACCAGTTGTCCCGTGACAGTACACCGCCGTGTGCAAAAACAAACCCTAATAACCAAGCCTTTATCTGGGATGAAACCAAAAAATTACAGTTCGTTAATTCTATTAATATTGAAAAAGTTGAAATTTTATCAGACAAAATTACCAGCGAAAATGATATAAATATTGATGAGACTGTATCAGAAATTGTAAATATTTGGAGCGAAAGTGCAGCACAAGTTTTTAAATCGAGACCTACTAATACTACTGTTAAAAATAACAATAATAATAAAAAACGGTGGTTTAATAATGATTGTAAAAACAAGCGTGCCCAATACTTAAAAAGTAAAAATACCTTTAGAAAAAATAAAACAACCACAAATAGCGATCTACTTAAAAAAAACAGCAAAACATACAAAATAACAATGCAAAAGGCTAGAACAGATTTTCAAAAATCATTTGAACAAAAAATTAGAAACCTAAAATCAACAAACCCAAAACAGTATTGGAAAATACTGAATTCCAATAAACAGAATAAAAATAACACATTGCCGGACATAACTAGTTTATATGATCATTTCAAAACTCTAAATAAAAATAGCGACAACCCTGAAATATCTATTAACAATAACACCCGTAGTGAACCAGATCTTGATAAAGAATTTTCTGATGAAGAAATCCTTCAAGCTATAAAAACACTTAAAAAAAACAAAGCCACAGGGAATGACGGCGTTCTTAATGAATATATATGTAGTACCATTAATATTTTTCTCCCTATTTTTAAAAATCTATTTAATTATATCTTAATGTCAGGAAATATACCAGAAGAGTGGGTAATAGGTAACATAATCCCTGTGTATAAAAATAAAGGGGATAGATCATCACCCGAAAATTACAGAGGAATAAGTTTACTTAGTTGCTTTGGAAATTTTTTTACCAGTTTAATTAACACCCGCTTGACTTACTTTTTAAATTCAAACAAAGTTCTGCTAGAAAATCAGACCGGATTTAGGAGAGGTTATTCTACTATGGATCATGTTTTTACACTTAAATCGCTAATCGATATATTCTTACATAAAAAAAAGAAACTTTTCTGTGCTTTTGTTGACTTTAAAAAAGCATTCGATACTGTGTGGCGATCTGGGTTATGGATCAAATTAATTTCTTTTGGAATTACAGGCAAACTTTTCAATGTTATCAGAAACATCTATAACAACATCAAGTCATGTGTACAAGTAAATGGGCAAAAATCTGATTATTTTAGTTGCTATACTGGCGTAAGACAAGGGGAAAACCTCTCCCCGCTTCTCTTTGCTCTATACTTAAATGACCTTGAATCATTTTTAAAATACAACCATGTAAATAATCTCAAGCTTAATGATAATATTTTTGATCAATTCCTTAAGATACAGATTCTTCTTTACGCTGATGACACTGTACTTCTTTCCGATAATGCTGATGGTCTACAATACTCTTTAAATTGTTTAGCTCGATATTGTGAACACTGGAAGTTACAAGTTAACACTAGCAAAACTGAAATTGTAATTTTCTCTAAAGGAAAGTTTAAAAAGTCTTATAATTTCACTTTTAATAATAATAAAGTAAATATTGTTGATTCCTTTAAATATCTCGGTGTATACTTTAACTATAACGGTTTATTTATTTATCACAAGAAATTTATATTTGGTCAAGCCCAAAAGGCTCTTTTTGCACTTTTGAAAAAATCAAAAGAACTTGAACTTCCCGTGGATATCCAACTTGAATTGTTCGATTACCTGGTTTTGCCAATTTTAATTTATGGCTGTGAGATATGGGGGTATGAAAATATCTCTATATTAGACAAATTACACCTTAAATTTCTAAAATATATATTGTGTTTAAAACAATCGACACCAACCTGCATGGTGCTCGGTGAAACAGGTCGGTTCCCATTATCAATAGCCATTAAAACACGTATGATATCTTTTTGGTGCAAGCTAATAACGAGTGATGTGAACAGATTTTCCACAACTCTATACAATTTACTGCAAATTTATAATGTTAATAATATTTTTACGTCAAAATGGCTTCAATACATTAAAATTATTTTAGATGAAACAGGTTTTTCTTACATTTGGACTCTACAAGAAGTACCAAATATCAATACATTTCCGAACCAGATTAAACAGAGACTACAAGATCAATACATCCAACAGTGGTCGGCAGATCTTAATCTTTCGAATAAATGCCGTTCATATAGAATTTTCAAACTGAAATTTGAGCTCGAAAAATATTTATGCTCCTTGTCACCTTTTAACCGAAAAATTATTTGTCGATTTAGAACATCAAACCATAGACTACCAATTGAAAGGGGAAGATACTATGGCATCAATAGAGAAGACAGAACATGTGAATTTTGTAATTCTGATAAAATTTGTGATGAATTCCACTTTGTACTTGAATGTCATACCCTTATTGATATACGGCAAACTTTCTTACCGCCCTACTGTCAAAATCATCCTAACTATGTAAAATTTAAAAATATCATGTCGGACACATCCTCTAACATTTCTAATGAATTAGCTAAATATCTGAAAGCCGCATTCAAGTTTTTTAATATATATATCTAAACTCTTAAAATGATTGTTCAAATATAGGACTACTCTCTTGACTATATTGATGTATGTCCACTATTTTCATTTGTCACCCTTTTCACCTTTTTCCATGTTTACTATACCGTTACATATTTATATACTTTTACCTTTTCTCATGTGGTAGCGTCGTGTCTGAAACATGGGTCTGCAGCAATATGCACAGTACCAATGTCTAGGACACGGTGCTGCCACGGGAAGATTAAAACTAATGTTATTGTATATCACTGTATATCACTTAATATTTCATGCTGTTCTTTTAATAAATAATGTATTTTTGATCAAACCTATATTATATATATATGTATATATGTATATATATATTTATACATATATACACGTATATAGACATATATATGGTATTTTAAAAAAATCATTATGTTACATTCAATCATTGTACCTCACTACCTCACATTATTTTCTGCATTATGTTTCTTATGTATTTAAATATTTTATTTTATTACTATGTATTATTACCTTTAATATTGACTATTGTTACATGTATGTACTACTATTGCATACTCCAAGCCATGTATGGCCCGAGTTTAATAAACTATTGTCTATTGTCTATTGTCTATTGACAGAATAATCCTGTCCTAGCCCTGGAACTCAACACTGAAAATAGTCCAATCACTGTCACATACAATATCAGCTTGTATTATGTAAACTGAATAAACTAATAATAATGATATTTAAATGGGCGGTATAAACAACTACATGTAGTCTCATGGCCAGAAATATGAAGTAAAATTTGACTATTAAAACAGCTGCCCTTCAATTATTTTTGAAAAAAGTTGGCTAGTGTGTGAAAAATCCAGCACTAAAATCATTGGATGAAAAGGCTGCAAACGCATTCCAATCCCCCAATAAAATTAATTGCGCGGGGACCGTCTTTGTACATGAGAATCGGACTTCTGTAGACGTCAGATTTTGACGTATAGAAACGGTCCCTGCACTGAAAGAATTAAAATATTTGTAATCGCCGTAGACCCATAACATAGGTATTCAAATGAACCGGAAAGAGCTAACTGAGCCATTTATAACCCTTTGGTCTACATGGTTTATGCAAACATATTTTAGTGTAGTAATAAGGGTTAACTCTTTAACCGCCAAATTATTCAATCTGAATTTTCACCCACTTGAAGTCGTGTCTCGCTGACGCGATTCACAACTTCAAGTCAGTGAAAATTATTCAGATTTTACAAAATGGAGGTCAACTGTTTTCAAATAATGCTGATTGATGTCACATTTTATCTTTAACATGTTTAAGAGGTGGTACTTGATAGGCTAATACAAAGTGAAAACCCGAATATATGCGGCACCGGCGATTAAAGGGTTAAGGGCTATCGCAGATCAGCACATTATGCGTCAGAAAAGACAGAAACGATACAATGAATGCAGGGGGAAGTGAGGGAATACGAGAACACGCATTCGTCTGTGAAAAAAGTCATCTTGCCCGGTCTAACGATCTTCGTCTCAGAATATGGACATAATCTGCTCTGGCGGTTGCCATAGGGATAATCTCAGGACCAAATGACCAGCGCGGCCTGGATACTGTTACGTATAGGATAAAGCCCGAGGAGCTCTACGTTCTTAGCTGGGGAAAAGGACGAGGCCGGAGGCCGCGGCCTTTTCCACGGCTAAGAATGTAGAGCTCCGAGGGTTTTAACTGACTTAAAACACATCCGACCATAATGAGGATCCCTCATAATCAACAACTCGGTCACACCTGACTGATTATAACACCATAGACCTACCATGATAATTGGTCTGTACTTGATCAACAATAACTCTCCATTCCCGGCTTGGAATGTAGTGGTCGGACAAAAAAATAATGTAGTGGTGTGTTTTAATGTGTCAAAATGTTAAAGGTACAAACACTGTGACTTGCTGTGACGTATGCATTTAGTAAATTGTCAAACCTGGAATTTGTTGTCGATACTATAAACCGTTATGGGCACTCACTAACTGATTATACAATATTGACATCACACATGCGAAAATATATCACACTTCACAATTTTATTAAAATAGGTCTACATACAATAACTTTGTAAGCAAACTAAATTAAATTTTGCCACTCCTTTGGGAATATATGTTGTCAGTCACATACTAATATATTTCTTGACTTGGGGTAATTGTGACTTGAGGTAATCTCGTCTTCTATTTAAATTACAGTAGAATACAATAATTATTTTCTTTCTCCAAAATTAAAACTGCCAGGGCAGTATCGCGGAAGTGTAGTGACCACATCGGTCTTATAACCCTTAATATGTCATGACAGCAGGCCCAGCTGCTCAGAAGACAATATTCTAGCAAGTGCAGGAACTGTGCCAAATCCGAGACGCTCTATTCCCTCAAATGGAAAGTGTTCTTGTAGATCTGCAAGTGAAGCTTTACTCAGTCTTAACGCTTTTCTATGATTGTCCTCATTTTTCTACAGAGTGAGGGTAATTACTTTACTAAGTGGCAGTAGTATTGTGCCATTGGATATGAAAGGGTGTATCTGCCACTTTACAAAGTGACAGATACACCCTTTCATATCCAAGGGGACGAATTATATCTGCACGTAAATTGGCGTATCCTGCAATTCACCTGCAATGCAAATGAAGCGAAATAAATGGGGTTTTAGGCCACATAATTTGTGCACATATAGGCTAAACTGGACCAGGAGAACCTCCAGATGATGCTGAGATGAATGAGATGACACTGCCCTCCGGACACAAACCTTAGTTCTGCACTGTCTGTCCACCTGAGGCATTAGGATTGTTATAAAATAAGTTAAATCTCTTAAAGACAACTTTAATCCGTCTTTGTATCTGTTTTATCATCGTAAAATTATTGCTGAAAGCTACTATACACTACACAAACAAATTTATTGTATAAAAATATACATTATTGTAATAGTTATTATAACTATACTATTGATTGAACTTCTTGCGTTTGGATCCGTACCAGCCTGAGACTGACCTGGGGGAATATGATGTGTGTGAAACATTAATATATACACAACGGAAAAAATGGTCAGGGTTTTTTGCTGTGTAGGTAAATTGATGTTTGTTGGACTTTTCTCCTTCATAATAACATGCAAAAGACATTATAAAATCGGCAAAGTTATTTCTATCTGGTATAACAGATAGAGATGATCACTTTCTCTGTCATATCATACCGCCGAACTTGTAAAGTAGGATACTTCATTTTTGCTTGCACGGCAGCATATAGCAAAAATTAATGATCTTTGTATAAAATCATCCATCTATTTTAATAGTTTTTTTCGAAAATGTTTGACACAGCGCGGCTGAAATATCTAATATCCTATTTTTTTCTGAAATTTTTTCATGTTTGTAAAACTTTTTTCTCATTCACTCGCTAGGTGTCGTACATATTTTTTCAATTTCACATTGGCTCAAGCGTCGGAGCGCTTCCCCATATATACGTCGCTCCAAGCTGTTAAAAAAATTGTTATTTGAGTCTGCTCTTTCACAATAAAACAACTTTTGATATATGTAGCGTATATGGCTATGTCAGTTTCCGCGGTTTATATATTCTTTTCTTCTATTCTTATCCTAAGAACTAATGTCATCATGGTCATGTGTGCCTTTCTTCAGTCAGAATAACAGTAGTAGAGTACATGTTTTTACTGTTATCAAACATTTTAGTCAATTCATTTCCCATTGTGTAAGGTCGATGCGAGTATACATGGGACCCGATCTGGCAAAATGCGTCGGAAGTCGCACTTTGACAAACGATGCAAGGGCCCTTAAAAGCGAGTCAACCTTGATTTAACATATTTTTAATTTTTACGTACGTTTTTAGCTACATATGATTATTTTCGAATCCTGAAATTATGTGGCATAGAAATTGATGTAGGCCTACATGCTAAAAAATATTTTAAATATATATATTACATTAATTTTATTCTCAATTACACTCCAATGATTGATATTTGTTTCTATTTATATGTTGCCATAGAAACAGTTGCTATTAAGTAGGAAATATTGATAAATCTAAAAATCTTGAAGATCAAAATTTCTGGCATCTAGTTTTAAAGTGTACAACTATACGTCTATTAATACAAAAATGGGGTCGAAATGAATATTTATTTTATTTGTTGAATTTCAATCCAATTGTGTGCTCTTTTCAAAAAGTTTACAAATCGCCTTTTCGAACTTCTAAGGCCATTTTCTCAAAATGACGCAATTTCACACCTAATATTTCTGTGAGTTGGCCGAGTCATATTTCCAGAGCTAACCATGCTACAGAGTTGTGTGATATACAATTTTAAAGGGAATTCTGTGTAAATTCATGACTTCCGACTCATTTTGTCCGAGCGGGTCACATATGTTAAGTTGAAAAATATCTTAGAGCATATGCTATGTTCTACCCTCCACAATGTTTATGCTTCAGATGCAAAGGCAACATGATCTAAGCAAATTATTTCTTTATTATATTTTATTTTCACTACAAATCACGCCAGACGAGACTGGAGGCTCTGCTGTTGATAAAGGCCAGCCAACTGTAGATCCTCGTGGCTCCTACGTACACATAAAACATAGGGGTCCAAGTTTAGTACTCTACTCCAGATTACGACCACTCTTTATTTCTTATAAGATAACGGGACTAATTGAAGCCTGTGATTGACTGGAGTAAAGTACTATGCTTGGCCTGAAATATAGGCCTGATATATAGGCGTGTCAGAACCACTGTATAGACAGGGCCCAGACGCACCAATTGCTCTCAAGTGGTAAAAAAGGTATCATGCTGCGCATAATTGAAATATCTGTTGGGTAAAATATCAGCCATGTTGTTTTTTTAATTGGGAACTCCTCGAATGATACGTGTTTTGTGCGACGAAAGGGATGTTTACCTGAGAAAGGGACAAACGCTCAGGGTAAAGCATGTGACACTGTAAATTCTGGCTACAGCTGCAGTTATACGCCCCAGTACTCAGCTCACTCAAAGCTTTAATATGATTACTTTGTACAACCACAGCCTATTTAGACTCAAATGATGGCATGCCCAATGGTTATTTTTTGCACACCCACGAATATTCATAACACGTACCGCATCCCCGCGCAAAAAACGTGCATGCACTTATGAGTGAAATTCGACTGTTTTAGGCATGGCTCCAAAAACATTCTTGCTCGCTTATAAGGGCATGCACTTATATTCGAATACAGCGTACATGCACTTATATTCAAAAAATGTACTACGCGCACCACTGTGACATAAACTGCAGGGCAGAATAATATCGATATGTATTGACTTATAGAAACCATTCCTACCGTATAATTATTATGTCATGGATAATAATAATAATAAATATTACGTTGACACAAACCACATTATTATTTTTATTTATTATTAACAGGTAGATATTAGGAGAGAACTGTTCCATGATATAGATATGCGCCGACAGTTCAAGCCGTCAACGCGATAGTGTATGGGTGTGATAACTGAAAACCGTGGGCACATGAGGTGTGATATGACAAATCCTGGTAGTGTCAACACCTATTGCCTAAAGTCACTCCCCAGAAAACACAAAACATTTGCATAACATTTGTACAACGTCGGTGGTTCAACATTGTACAAATATTATACAAATTTTTTTGTGTTTACTGGGCTCTGCAAGTTAACTTCAAAGTAACAGTCAGTGTTTATTAGCGTTAGCTCAGTTTACTTTGAATTGGAATAAATACAAACAGTCGATTTTCACTTATAAATGCAATAAGTACGATTTTAACGAATTTTACGAAATTAAAAAATAAAGTATGTTCGAGTATAAGTGCATCTTCAGATATAAACGTACCATATCTCTCTTTTTTAACTCCTGCATTAATGAAACAACATCAAAACGTATTACTCAGGTTCCAAGATCTTAGTCAGAGCTCCAACCCGCTCTATCTGCAATTTTTAGCACTTGACCTTACAGCCTCGGATATACAGCTGAAAACCATACATCTCTCATTGGCATACCCTGGGGGGTATGAAAAGTACATTTTGACAATAACCCCCAAATCGGAAAATGTCAATTTTGTTACTTACACAACCGTTCACAAACGCATGTATGTCATTAGAATTTCTATGGGTATATTATACTCAGTTTGTTTTGCAAGTTGGTTGAAACTTCATACCTCAAGACAAAACTATTTTCAATGTACCAATAGGTCGTTTGATCGGCCATTTTGAATTTCAAAATGGCCGCCATTTCATCAATAACTCATGTTGAAACAACACAATATTTATGTCTTATTTCAATTATTAGGTCTTTTAGGGATGCTAAGAGACATATTATGCATCCTTAGATGCACCTTACTACCGGGCATGATACATACACAAACGAATATGCCTTATGGTATCAGGTAATGCACTACAATTGTTTTAATTTGATGTTTTGAAATGCACGTTACTCACCTTGAAATGTTATGCGAAGTGCTTAGATATGTTTTCAGATGGACTTATTTAGCATAAGACTATACTAGATTATAAGATATTTTATTCTTCTACATTTAATAACACCATATTTGTATGTTTTCAAGTAAATAAACAAAATTATGGAGCCCGTGTTCGTCACAAAACAACAGCCAAAAACAAGACAAATGTGTTGACCGATTTCAGCAGATGTCTTATTTGCCAGAAAGATTTCTCTGATGTTCTGAATAACCTGACCAAACGGGGTCTTCCAAGGTTTCGAGAAGCAATGCTAGAGCACAACGATGAAGTATATGAAAGGTTACATCATGACATCACTGATGATGATCAGTTTTTGCTGAAAAAAACAGTGTGCCATCACGGATGCCGGAGCGAGTACACACACAAGAGACATTCAGATTTCCAGCTCAAGCGTCAAAAATTAGACACAAGCGTTCCAGAGGCTTCATTTTCCAGGAATCTAGCGAGTGCTGACTATAAAACTCGCTGCTTTCCGTGCAAAAAAGAGCGTGATAAGAAAGGTGTTCAAACCTTAATTTTATTATCTGAACATGGGCTTGAAGAACATATTCATCAGAGGGTGAAAGAACTGGCTGACAAGGAATTAATGAATGTAGTAGAAGCTCATTCACAACAAAGACATGATAGCAGCAGACATTAGGTATTATCATTCATGTATGTCAAGGTTTATGCTCCCAAGATTACCATCAGATATTGAGGGAAATCAAAATTATGATCCCACGTTTGTTGATCTAGTAACTGAAATAAAGAAAGATGTACTGGGAAAACGAGCAGTATACTACATGACACAAGTACGAGATCGGTATAAAGAACTTCAGATTCAGCATGGTGTTGTTAATTATATTTCATATAGAACAGACAGACTACAGAAACAGTTGCACAGCCATTTTGGTGAACGTTTGCAAATAGTTTCACAGAAAGGAAAACCAAGTCGCATCTGCTCTTCAGAGCTGTCAGTTGGCGAGTTATGTGTAACAGCAGCCAGGTTGCAGACAGAACTGTCCGAGTCACAACTGCTGTCAGAGTCGGATGATGACGATCTAATGTCAATGCCAGAATCTCCAAATAATGACTTGTATCTGTCTTCTAAACATTTGAGACGAAAAATGAAAGACGTAGCTCAACAAAAGAACGCCGATAGAGAAACAATCGGGCTTTAGGCTACCTTTGTGCACATATAGGCTAAACTGGGCCAGGAGAATCTCCTGAGGATAGTGAGATGATTGAGATGACACTGTCCTCCAGACACAGGATTCGAAATTTGAGCCCTGGCGGTCTGAGGTCGAGCACGCTACCTCTCGGTCACGGAGGCTCTCCACAATACTTTCACACGTGGATGGGGAGGAAACATTTTTTTGTTCCTTTCAAACCACCGAGACCGGGAACCGAACCCCGAACTCTGGCGTGAAAGGCAGCGGTGATAACCACTACCCTACTACCAATACAACAGCGTCGAGCACAATGCAAGCTCCATAGTTTGTGTCCCATTGAATACGTCCAGGTGAACAACTGTAGTTGATCCAACAAGGTTTGCTGTGCCAGAGACATGTGTCAGCCTTAAGAACTGACGCAATTAGCCTGATCATTAGCCGGTGTTAAGTTGACAGAATAATGTATTTCTCGATTTGGTGTGGCTGCTGCTTAGAATGAACTGCGATGCTAGTGATTCACCCGTTGCTGCTCCGCAGTGAAGCACATTCTACAACATGCTGAGCATGGACAAACCAGCTAAGAGCACAACCATTTGCTATGGTCTTTTTTCCCAGAATTTCCCACCAATGCAGGTGTCATCCAAGCCTCTCTTGACTACTTTATATCGGCAGCATCAAAGCTTGACCAGAGCACTGCTGCTATGACATGTGACCAAGCAATCTACGACATAGTGAAAGGTAGGACTCAATGTACCATATGCTGATGCCCAGTTTTATTAATTTGTTGTATGTCATATAAAAACAACAGTGAAGCTATATTAGCCTACAGCTTATAGATGTAGGATGTAATTGGATTGAGAAAAAGTAAAACAAATTATAGTATTGGTGTTATGTAGCTAGTGGCGGTGGATGTTGGGTATTATTAGATTGTACAAAGTGGAACCTATCGTAGTGACTGTGGTGGTAGTATTCATAGTCAGTTGATTCGGATAATGTATTCCCTGGATCATTTGTGACCTACTGCAACACTGGGGAGAGTGGTCTCCCTAATCAATGTGTCATACATAATTTGCAAGTTGCACAGTATGATATTTTCTTTATTTGCAGGGTTCCGAAAGAAGTAGCCAGAGAAATATAACAGTGTGGTTGTCAGACTAGGGGGATTCCACATATGTGAGAATTTCCTCCGAGCCATTGGATTCTTCGTAACGAACAGTGGTATTGAAAATATCTTGGCGATGTCTGGAGTTTTCAAATTAGGCACAGCAAACAAAGTCATGGCTGGAAATAACTAATATCAAATGGTGAGATGTCACTCACTAATGACTGAGGCAATTTGGCGTTTGTTATGGAATGTATATCAGAGATGGCTCAACATGGAAAACCAGTCAGACATTTTTGAAGACATCACATATAGTGTTGAAATGCTGCACTCGTCAATAGATGCACGTGATGGTACAGATTGCTTGCAGAATAGATGTAGCAGCGTACAGGCAGCTCTAAATGAGACAGAACTTTTGTTTGGTGAATTTGTTGGTACACTGTAGTCTTGGAATGACAGAACGATACTGGGTAATGTACATTGAGATGGTGAACATAGCTAGAAAATACATCCGTGCTGAACGAGCCCGTGATTGGGATGATCATTTTCTGCAAATTGAAGCCATGCTTCCATACATCGTAGCAGCAGGTCATACAAAATATATGGTATGTTTGCCTCTTTATCTCCAGGATATGAGATCACTCCCACAAACACACCCATACATATATGAGCAGTTCAAAGCAGGAACTTTATAGTGCACCGTAAAGGAGGTTCTTTTAATGGCATCTGGACAGATATGTCTCTTGATCAAACATTCAATAGGGAAGGAAAAACTACTCTACTCACAGGATTCACACAAGCAGCATCTGCTCGGGACAAGTACCTCTTGGCAGCTCCTCTAATGACAAAGGTTTCTGAGAGTGTGAAGTCCATGGCTCATAACGTTAGTGACGCACCAACTGATGACTCTGTTGAGCTTCACATTTTGCGAAGCCTACTGGTATTATTACACTGACGTATAGCAAATTCTAGTGAGAGAAACTTGCCTTGCCCAACCGATTTTGGATACAAACTGCTAAAGGGCAAGCTTGTGCCTCTCATGATGCGAAAACCAGCGAAGCCAAAAAATGTTAAACTGGTGTCACGTAAATGCAAGAAATCTCGTTGTGCACGTGGATGACCATGCCAGAGAGCAGGGTCCACATGTATAGCAGCATGTCTGTGTCTGGGTAGCAGACAGAGACATGCGAGGATGGAAGAGGTCGCTTCAGATGACGAAAACTGAAACAATGGAGTGCACAGCTATGAAGATTTATTGTCGGTGTTGTAGAGTCTGTAATTAGTCAGTATTATTGTATCACTTAAGTTTCTAGGAACAGCACCAGCCGAAGCTAGAATGAGGCAGTTTTGTTTTAGCAATAATAGCTTCTTCAAATACTCAATCTATATGTCAGAAGGGTTGAAATGTGATAATAATTATATAAGTTCAATTTCTCAGCAGTGCAGAGATTTTAGTTTACGAAAGTAGCGGAAATACATGTTTGTGCACAAAATTGCGGCAATTTTGTTTGCAGTTACATACGTTTTCTTCAATAAATTCATTACTTGGCGGCATTCCAGCTATAAGACTTAGTTATGTGTGAAATATGGCATATTATACTAGAATATAGCGTATTTGTTGAATTTTCTTCTACTTTTGGTATAATCATATTTCTCGTATGGCAGCCATTTTGAAACTAGCGCAGAAAAGTTGCGCAAGAGAGTTCAGTTGTGCAACATTGGTTTTCGTATAATAGAATGACCCTCCTACCAGCATATTTAAGTTTCACGAGTATGTCCGGCCTGACAAAAAAATAAAAATCACAGGCCTGGAGCTCTGACTATCTGGGAGTTGTACACGGTAGACTCGGTACTGCACTGGAAAAATCAAGTTAACATTATTATAACCAGACCAAATGGTGTCAGTGGCCTTATCAGCTTATTACAGTATTGAGCGCACACTTGGGTGGCATGCTCCCCAGAATATAAAAATACACGTTATACAGTATCATTTTAAGTCCAATACTCGAATATTGTTCGCCTCTGTGGGAGGTTTAAAACTCAAGTATAACAAATCAATAGAAAGGTTGCATATAACGATGACGCGGTACATACGTGGTTATTCAAAAGCAGTATACAACGAACGACTGCTACATTTATATTTATCACATTCATCTAAAAGGCGCGATATAAATGACGTTATTTTTATTTGAAAATGTTTACACATAATTTACGATGTGGATATCAGTAAATTTGTAAGTTGTATGCGTAATAACTTCAGACAGAACCGTACCGCTACAGATTTGTCCCGTCTTAAGACACCCATATTCGAAAACGTTGACAATTAATGACGTGCTTCAGGTTGAGAATGAGTGATATTTTTGTACAAATCAATTGATAATAATGCACATTTTGTATTGCAATGAGTATGAAAAATATGTTTTTTTTGCAATGTCTTATATTTTATGGTTTACGAGTAAACATGGACCATCTGACATCCCACCAAACGATAACACGTTGAGCGATTAATGGCGTGTGATGATCTAGATATCATTCAAGGTTAAGGTTTGTATATTTTTCAGGCATTTAAATGAAGAATATTTGTATGATAGTTATAATGGGAGATCTATGAAAATGATTTATGCTATGGTAAGTGTTACACACATGTGGTGTACTATAGTTATCATGGTTATTGAATGTTTTTGAAAGGGCGTTGGACTATAAAATAAACTAAATCTAGTTTATGTAACATTCAACAACCTTTTCTTGGGATAACAGACAGGGTAAATAAAGCATAGATGCTGGTAGCCCTCCTAGTAGCTTGTCCAGATATTTACTATTATTTTGGTTCACCTTGAGATGTGGATTTTGCTGTCGATATTTCCTAAATATTGTAATGTATTATACCATTTCTCATTATTTTTTAATGTTATGTAGTACATACATGTAGGTGCGACGAGGGAATTGAAACGGTTAAGTCGATGGTTGACCAGCACATTGATGACCCCAGAAGGGACATTGCTGATGGCTGAGCGGGATTGCCCTCTGGCAGCGCCCTGCAGCAGACGTGTTGCGCCAGCGCGCTGATGGGGGCGCCGGTGGGGTCATTTTTGCCGTCAACACTAAAAGACTTGAGTCACGCCACATGCACTTAGGCTACTTTGTTCGAAGCTCCCCCACAGGGGCCCCTCCCTCCCCAGAGGCAACCAGAGCTCCATCTCTGACCGCCACGTCCGGATACCGATTTTAGTCGACTGAGCCTGATAAGCCATTACAGCAACACATGGAGCTTATGAGGCACGCGATGTCCCTTTTTTGCTGTTTGTCGCAGACTATTTGTTGTACGATCTATATTATGCAACGGGAGGGTCTCCGAAGTGTCCTTTCTTTGTGAGAAATGAATGAATGGATTTTAGCCACAGCTCGATGTAATGTAGGCTAAACTGGGCTAGCAGAACCTCCTGATGTGAGATGAATCAGATGACCCCGCCCTCAAGACCCATGATTCGATCACGTCACGACTGGATCATGGAGGCCCTCACAATAGATCGTTTTCCACATAGAATGATCATTTCTGGAAAGCTGTCCTGCGTCCCTGGTCATGGTAATAGTCAACAAAAAATGTGATTTCTGGCAATATTGGCTTAACCCTTTGAGCACGGGGATAGTCTTTAAAAGTATGAATCTGACGTATAAAAACGCCGGACTAAAGTCGATCCCTGTACGGAAAGAGTAAAACATAATACCCGTAAAAACATAACATAGGTATTTAAAGGAAGCAGAAAGAGCTAACTAAGACATTTATGATGATTACAAATTAAAAAAACCTTTTGGTCTCCATGGTTTATACAAAAATAATTTCAGCATTGTATAATGCAATAAATAATGAGTGACTCAGAACCTTACTTGGTGTCTCTGTGTTCTTAAAACAATTATATTATTTTTCTGGTTACCATGGTATGTATCTGAATGTAGTAAATAAAAAAACATTTAGACATCTGCACTGCGTCATTCCTAATGTCGGTATGATATATTTTTGTATTATTTCAATTGGACAATACAAATAATTTTAAACCAAACCATAATTTGAAATGTTTCTGTTCGTTTTCGATAATTGCTACGGAATAGATCATGAAGACAATCTGAGCAACATTGTTTGTTTTTCCCTAATAAGAGTTGTTAATAAATACCAAGAAATGTTGTTTGTTTCGGAATTTAAACGCAAACACTTTCTCAATACAAAGTGAATACTTTATATTGATTTATACTATAAAGAAAGGCTTTGACACGTTCAAATATAATTATTCTGCTTTCAGGGTAGTGCAATTCTACAAATATTTCATCGAGATCTGCCTTTAAAAAATATTCATGATATCAATATTGCCAAGCATCATTTTTGCGAAATCTTAGGATTAATATAATTCCTGCGATGTAATCTTTCGCGTATTTTGTTATATACCATTTAATACATTATTCATGATATGCACTTCCTAGATCTTATTCAAATCATCTTTCTCGCCAGAGCGGGTGCATCATGCTTGTCAGAGCGGCTGAATCATGTTTTGCCACACTGAGCATTATACACGAGTCTAGCATAACTAAAAAGTATGTGCAATATGAGCATGTCAATATTCAGGTGTGTAGGGGCCTATAGTTTATACCTTGCAGCGCATAAATCGTGATACAATTTGTCAATTTTGTTAGGGCCACCTTAGAATGGGATCCAGTGAGGGCCACGCGTGCATTGTGACGGATCCCGATCTCAAGTGGACATCATTACCACGCTTCACAAACGGTGTCCTTGTACACAGAGTGATCCTATCTTCTACTTTTGTCCGATCCCTGCTATATATAGCTGTGTGATGAAACGCAGGTGATCCAGAAGTGTCCTATACTGCAACGTAAAATCAAAAGGCAGTAGCTGCTTAATCGCAAATGAAGCAGTTGCTACCTTTAGGGTTTACACAGCAATATAAAAGAGGGAGTTTTTGTGACAAAGAAACACGTACCACCCCGCTGGTCAATGGAAGTGAAGTATGTGGTCGTGTCTGTGAATAAAGAATGCCAAGATTACCCTACAAATATATCAATGTTACACGTACCGGATCTCTTTCTGAAGTTGAGTTTTTATTATTGTTTTGACTTTGATAAATCCAATAAATTGTGGGATAGTACGCACATCTTTCCTGTGTTTCTATACCACAGGATTACTTTTATAGTATATGGATGGCCAAGAAGTTTCATCTGATAAAATGCAATTAAGGTCTAGGCTGCCTCGAATACATATTTTTCAATACATTCATGAATATGCGTTTATCTAATCAATATATTGTATTGCTTGTTTTACTAACTGATTAAAAAATAGATATGAAATAGTTTTTGTGACTCATTGAAATACCGCCCAAATGACGAAGCCCAAAAACGTAAGATTAGGTTATGAAATAACTATCTAAGAAGTTAAATATAATTTTCTTTCAACTTGAAATGTGAATTCCTGCCGCAATTCTCAATGAGGATGTTTTGATTCAAATGTATAAGTGTAAGTAATTTTACCCAACTTGAAATTGTGGCTCGCGGTGGCGAGACACAGCTTCAAGTTGGGTAAAAATGTACTGAAGCTGTAAAATATCCTTATATGCCACTTTTATCAGAATAATTTATTTAAAATTTGTGCTACGATGGAACTTAAAAAGTCAAATAATTTGGCGAACGTTCAAGCGAAAACAGTCAGGTGTAAAAGGCTGCAGCGAAAATGGCCAAGATATTTTTTTGTGTGCCGTCCAATTTAGCCTTGGTTAGTGCAAGGAGGTGGACGTAACATGTTAGATGAGGGCCGGCTTGGTGTTAGGCCAGCGTCACAGACGCTGGTCTAACACTGAACCAACTGCTAAAAACGAGTGCTGTCCACTCGGCGGGCTCACACACATCTGGCTGTGTGTTTGGCAGGCCAGGAATTTGCTCCTGATTGGAAGACAAACTATCCCACTCCACCGATAGTGTTATCGCAAAATGACCAAGATGTGTCGGTATGAAACACTCTTTAAAAAAGTAAACATAATAAAAGTGTAAATAGCGCAATTAAACTGATAGTAATTATTCGCGGAAATAAATGTTCACCAAGCAATGTTTAAACTAGAGACCGAAGTGATGTCATTATTGTCATTTTCTTAAACTATGACGCGAATAAAATATATCCTGATTTTATAAGTGCAATTTAAAAAAGAAGCGTCATTCAGATGAATTATAACATTTATATGAAATAGGCGTCATTCAGGTAGATTATTTTATATAAAATAGGCGTCATTCAGGTGGATTTTAACATTCATGTGAAATAGGCGTCATTCATGTGGATTATAACAATTATATAAAATAGGCGTCATTCAGGTGGATTATAGCATTTATATAAAATAGGCGTCATTGAGGTGGATTATAACATTTATATATAATAGGCGTCAATCAGGTAGATTATATTATATAAAATAGGCGTCATTCTACTCACTACTCATGAGGTAACGTCGTTAGTCCATTTGATCATCGCGTTCTGTGCGACCTGGAGGATAGACGAAGGAGACTGAGATATCGTGGTGAGTGTTCTCTAGACTTTATTATGTAAACCTCACCACGATGATCACTGATCTGTTGTCTATTTTCCAGGTCGCTGGGGTTTGGGTATTATTGTTTTTATGATTTTGTTGTGTGTGCTGATGAATGACTGATGTGTGATTGACATAATTATATTATTGTTAACGAGAGTGTGATATTGCTAACATTGATATAGGTGGATTATAACATTCATATGAAAGAGGCGTCCCTCAGGTGGATTATAACATTTATATAAAATAGGCGTCATTCAGGTGGATTATAACATTTATATAAAATAGGCGTCGTTCAGGTGGATTATAACATTTATATGAAATAGGCGTTGTTCATGTGGATTATACCATTTATATGAAATAAGCGTTGTTCAGGTGGATTATAACATTTATATAGAATAGGCGTCATTCAGGTGGATTATAACATTTATATGAAATATGCGTCATTCAGGTGGATTATAACATTTATATAAAATAGGCGTCATTCAGGTGGATTATAACATTTATATAAAATAGGCGTCATTCAGGTGGATTTCAACATTTATATAAAATATGCGTCATTCAGGTGGATTTTAACATTTAAATAAAATAGGCGTCATTCAGGTGGATTATAACATTTATATGAAATAGGCGTCATTCAAGTGGATTATAACATTTATATAAAATAGGCGTCATTCAGGTGGACAATAACATTTTATACTTAGCGATGATACGAGTCTTACTTGAAATATGGTATGAGCAGCATAAGTGCGATTGAGGCACTGAGCTTAGCTTTGGTTGCGACGCAGCCAGGACTAGACAGATGTTGCGGGATTTTGTACCCAAGTGGTTAATGTAATGTGTTACGGTACTTGGTTTGAGACATATAAATATATGTTGGTCCAATGTTGTCCCAACGCCAATAATAATGTATTTACGCCAATAATAATGTATTTGGTGCGGGATAAGTAACTAGTTCTCTTTCATATTGGTCAGCATAGGATTATTTAAATTTATCTTAGAAATGGTTTGAAATAGCGCAGATAACATTTTATGAGAATATTATCTGCGTTAACCAGGCATTCTAAGTAATTGTCAAACTCGAACCTTTATTTATATTTGACGCATATTTTCTATGTATTAAAGTTTGCTTCTCTTTTCATATTCTGGACCGTTGAAGATAGAGTTTATCGTTATACCACATTGTACTGTTTGTATGATTCATGAAATTAAAATGTCAATGACTGTCCAGAGTACGACTGAATGTCCTCACTACATCAGAGTACGGCTGAATGTCCTCAGTACATCAGAGTACGGCTGAATGTCCTCAGTACATCAGAGTACGGCTGAATGTCCTCAGTACATCAGAGTACGGCTGAATGGCCTCAGTACATCAGAGTACGGCTGAATGTCCTCAGTACATCAGAGTACGGCTGAATGGCCTCAGTACATCAGAGTATGGCTGAATGTCCTCAGTACATCAGAGTACGGCTGAATGGCCTCAGTACATCAGAATTCGACTGAATATCCTCAGTACATCAGAGTACGACTGAATGTCCTCAGTACATCAGAGTACGACTGCATGGCCTCAGTACATCAGAGTACGGCTGAATGTCCTCAGTACATCAGAGTACGGCTGAATTTCCTCAGTACATCAGAGTACGACTGAATGTCCTCAGTACATCAGAGTACGACTGAATGTCCTCAGTACATCAGAGTATGGCTGAATGTCCTCAGTACATCAGAGTACGACTGAATGGCCTCAGTACATCAGAGTACGACTGAATGTCCTCAGTACATCAGAGTATGGCTGAATGTCCCCAGTATATCAGAGTACGACTGAATGTCCTCAGTACATCAGAGTATGGCTGAATGTCCTCAGTACATCAGAGTACGGCTGAATAGCCTCAGTACATCAGAGTACGACTGAATGTCCTCAGTACATCAGAGTACGACTGAATGGCCTCAGTACATCAGAGTACGACTGAATGTCCTCAGTACATCAGAGTATGGCTGAATGTCCCCAGTACATCAGAGTACGACTGAATGTCCTCAGTACATCTGAGTATGGCTGAATGTCCTCAGTACATCAGAGTACGGCTGAATGGCCTCAGTACATCAGAGTACGACTGAATGTCCTCAGTACATCAGAGTACGACTGAATGACCTCAGTACATCAGAGTATGACTGAATGTCCTCAGTACATCAGAGTATGGCTGAATGTCCCCAGTACATCAGAGTACGACTGAATGTCCTCAGTACATCAGAGTATGGCTGAATGTCCTCAGTACATCAGAGTACGGCTGAATGGCCTCAGTACATCAGAGTACGACTGAATGTCTTCAGTACATCAGAGTACGACTGAATGTCCTCAGTACATCAGAGTACGGCTGAATGGCCTCAGTACATCAGAGTACGACTGAATTTCCTCAGTACATCAGAGTACGACTGAATGTCCTCAGTACATCAGAGTACGGCTGAATGGCCTCAGTACATCAGAATACGACTGAATGTCCTCAGTACATCAAAGTATGGCTGAATGGCCTCAGTACATCAGAGTACGACTGAATGTCCTCAGTACATCAGAGTACGGCTGAATTTCCTCAGTACATCAGAGTACGGCTGAATTTCCTCAGTGCATCAGAGTACGACTGAATGTCCCCAGTACATCAGAGTACGACTGAATGTCCCCAGTACATCAGAGTACGGCTGAATGTCCTCAGTACATCAGAGTACGGCTGAATGTCCTCAGTACATCAGAGTATGGCTGAATGTCCCCAGTACATCAGAGTACGACTGAATGTCCCCAGTACATCAGAGTACGACTGAATGTCCCCAGTACATCAGAGTACGGCTGAATGTCCTCAGTACATCAGAGTACGACTGAATGTCCTCAGTACATCAGAGTACGGCTGAATTTCCTCAGTACATCAGAGTATGGCTGAATGGCCTCAGTACATCAGAGTACGACTAAATGTCCTCAGTACATCAGAGTACGGCTGAATGTCCTCAGTACATCAGAGTACGGCTGAATAGCAAACATTACTTCAGAGTACGGCTGAATGGCCTCAGTACATCAGAGTACGGCTGAATGGCATACAGTACTTCAGAGTACGGCTGAATGGCCTCAGTACATCAGAGTACGACTGAATGGCATACAGTACTTGGTGTTAAGATGGCAAATACAGCGCTTTTATCTCTTTCACCGCTAATCACCACTATGTCCAGCAACCTGACCAACTCCAAAACACCGCCTCAACCATACCCTGCTAACAAGATTTCACAAAAATTAATAAATAAATGGGCATACTAGTGAGCCGATTGTAAATAATACATCAGCTGTTATTGTCTTACTTAACCCTTTCAGCACAGGGACCGACTTTAGACATCAGAATCTACGTGTCTAGACGTCAGATTCTGACGTCTAAAGTCGATCCCCTCGTAAAATATGTATAATGGTCGAAGACTAATAATACAAGTATTCAAATGCAGCAGAAAGAGCCGACTAAGACATTTATGATTATTTCAAATTGAAAAACCCGTTGGTCTCTTGGTTTATAAAGGGGTTGGGCCTAAAACTCTTGGTACCCAGCTATTTACGGCCATTTACGGTCACCTTGAGGCGAGAATCCGCGTGAAGGTGACCGTAAATGACATGATTTATGCAATAAGGCTTAACATCCTCAGAATTTGCTTCTGGGGTTTACCATTATCATAAATCCATGTAGACCACTTAGGGGTATTAGAACGAGCGTGGTTGTTTATTGTGCGCTCATGTGTCGTAACGCTGTATGATGAAACACTGGTTACCAACGATATTCGTGCAAAAAAAAAACGTTTTGTCATACATATCCAGCATAATATATATCATGAGCATTATACCATGCATGCTATGCCACTTTGGCTTATAATGTTCAAATTTAATTTTACAAAAAAATGTTGTTGATGTAGTAAGTGCTTTTATCATTAAACATTTAAGTGCATTTAAGCAAAAAGTGCTAGTCGTCTTCAACTTCGCTAGATAAGAAAACTGAACAAACACGCTCTTTAAGTTTTAGAAAGCATGTTGTGCAATTGGATGTTAAAAAGATCAATGCGTTAGAGATTTAATTCGTGTCTGTTTTCGTTGTAGTCGCTATAGTATTTTTTGTATATTTGTTTATATATTTATAAAATAGACTAATTTAACGGATCAGTAGTTGGTTATATTAGGTGACTATGTGAATGATAGCTAGTCACTAAAATTGTAGTTTGTTAATTTGTATAACTCCACCTAATATTTATTTAATTCATATCATGCAGTTGTATTCAGTGTACTTGATACAATATTAATGAAAACCATATACTGTATAACTTTTCAAATAACACGATTACATAAGAACATAGGATATTTTTCAAGATAATGGCCTTTTTGCAACGCCTAATTCACGTTTCTGTGAAATTAGCTTGCAAAACGACATCATTTTAACCCTTGAAATCGATACAATGTTCCACAAAAAAATAATGTTATGACCACTGTCCTCCCTTGATTTATTTTATCTACTCGTTTACATAGTTGGAATCTAGTATAGTTGTATATAACCATAAATCAGCTATATTATTAAAACAAACTTGACTGTAACTTAAATGCACTCCGTTTTGAAGGGCTAATAATAATAATGTTATTTCTTACACTAATCGTATAATATGCAAACACCCACTAATTAATTTGAATTATGCAATACTTCTTTATTGTCAGCTGTAGTTAAATGTTTAAGAGTTATTTTCAGTTATTACTCACACTATAATTATACTAATCTATGAGAATTATCTCACAAATAAAAACACTGTATAGATATGTCATGAAAACTAATATCATCTGTGCACATATTTCGTACATAAATTAATATAATGTTTTCTAATAAATTTTAAAGGTAATTGTATAGAAACTCTGATTTACAATAATTACTGCGATTTATAGCAGGCTCATTGCAGTATTTTGCATGACTATGTTTTTCATTAGTAAAATATAAAATAATACATCATCTAAGTATTTTATTCTTATCTGGTTAACTCCATGTAACTGAGCTGGTGGCATGGTGGCCTTGAAACTTGGACTAGCAGGTTTGAGTCCCGCGGAAGCGCTTTTGTTTTATTTTCGTTCTGCTGCCACAAAATAGTATCCTATTGAATGGGATAACAGAACGGAAATGAAATAAGTATTTATCTAAATATAACAGATTTCCAATATCTCCAAAGACGACCGCGGTAAATAAACCTATAAAAAAAGCTATTGTCAGTAATATTATTGGCGTGCTGTGGTGGACCACCTGATTATTGGATGTCATGCTGATTTTTTTTTTCCATTCCGGAAGTACTGCTTCCTTTAATTATAGGGCCACAGAGGCCCTTGTCATTCTCTCTTTTAACAGACACAACACAGCGCTCTGATGAGAAACCCAATTTCGTCGCGCGGAAACCTTTTCAGTGAGAGTGTGAGACTGTTGACATCGGTTATTGACCGCAAAACGCCGGATCAAGGCCGGGGCAACGTAGACCAACGTTACCCCGATCTTGACCCTGCTCCATGTTAGTACAGGTGGGTCACACCAGGTGACTCTTCTGAACAACGGGGACCAGCAGCCTCCAGTGTGGTGGATGACCTTGGGGTTTGTCGACGCCACACACTGCACGAGTCACAGTGTCAGTGGGCACGCCACCGGTAGACGGAAATGCTGAGGTCCCTCCCCGACTTCCGTCAGAATCAGGCTAATCAAGGTCAAAACGCAGTCCGGATCAACATGGTAAAAATGCTGAAAAACGTTTGTAGCTTGTGGCACGGATTTCTACGGAGATAATGCGGTTTTGTGTGACGACTGTTTGATTTGACGAGAATATCGCAACGACTGCGTCACTTTCTGTGAGGTCGGTGTGACTTTCTGTGCCGACGGTTTGACTTTCTGTGATGATGGTGTGACTTTCTGTGATGATGGTGTGACTTTCTGTGATGATGGTGTGACTTTAGGCAATGATGGTGTAACTTTTTGTGATAACGGTGTGACTTTCGGCGATGATGGTGTTACTTAAGGCGATAATGGTGTGATTTTTGGCGATGATGGTGTGACTTTAGGCGATGATGGTGTGACTTACGGCGATGACGGTGTGACTTACGGCGATGACGGTGTGACTTACGGCGATGATGGTGTGACTTACGACGATGACGGTGTGACTTACGGCGATGACGGTGTGACTTACGGCGATGATGGTGTGACTTACGACGATGACGGTGTGACTTACGGCGATGATGGTGTGACTTACGACGATGACGGTGTGACTTACGGCGATGATGGTGTGACTTACGACGATGACGGTGTGACTTACGGCGATGATGGTGTGACTTACGACGATGACGGTGTGACTTACGGCGATGATGGTGTGACTTACGACGATGACGGTGTGACTTACGGCGATGATGGTGTGACTTACGACGATGACGGTGTGACTTACGGCGATGATGGTGTGACTTACGACGATGACGGTGTGACTTACGGCGATGATGGTGTGACTTACGACGATGACGGTGTGACTTACGGCGATGACGGTGTGACTTACGGCGATGAAGGTGTGACTTACGACGATGACGGTGTGACTTACGGCGATGATGGTGTGACTTACGACGATGACGGTGTGACTTACGGCGATGATGGTGTGACTTACGACGGTGTGACTTACGACGATGACGATGTGACTTACGGCGATGACGGTGTGACTTACGGCGATGAAGGTGTGACTTACGACGATGACGGTTTGACTTACGACAAAGACGGTGTGACTTACGGCGATGCCGGTGTGACTTACGGCGATGACGTTGTGACTTACGACGATGATGGTGTGACTTACGACGATGATGGTGTGACTTACGACGATGACGGTGTGACTTACGGCGATGACGGTGTGACTTACGACGATGACGGTGTGACTTACGACGATGACGGTGTGACTTACGACGACGATGGTGTGACTTACGACGATGATGGTGTGACTCGAAGCGATGACGATGTGACTTACGGCGAAGACGGTGTGACTTACGACGATGACGGTGTGACTTACGGCGATGATGGTGTGACTTACGACGATGACGGTGTGACTTACGGCGATGAAGGTGTGACTTACGACGATGATGGTGTGACTTACGACGATGATGGTGTGACTTACGGCGATGATGGTGTGACTTACGACGATGACGGTGTGACTTACGGCGATGACGTTGTGACTTACGGCGATGACGGTGTGACTTACGGCGAAAACGGTGTGACTTACGGCGATGATGGTTTGATTTCTTGTGATGATGGTGTGACTTTCTGTGATGATGCTGTGACTTTCTGTGATGATGGTGTGACTTTGTGGGATGACTGGTGTGATTTCCTGTGATGATGGTGTGACTTTCTGTGATGACGACGTGACATTCTGGGATGGCTGGTGTTATTTTATGGGATGCCGGTGTGACTTTCTGGGATGGCTGGTGTGACTTTCCGGGATGGCTGTGTGACTTTCTGGGACGACTAGTGTGACTTTCCGGGATAACGGTGGGACTTTCTGTGATGGCTGAGTGACTTTCTGTAATGACTGTGTGACTTTCTGTAATGACTGTGTGACTTTCTGGGATGACTGGTGTGACTTTCTAGGATGACGGTGTGACTTTCTGGGATGGCTGGTGTAACTTTCGGGGATAACGGTGGGACTTTCTGTGATGGCGGAGTGACTTTCTGTAATGACGGTGTGACTTTCTGTAATGACGGTGTGACTTTCTGTGATGACGGTGTGACTTTCTGTAATGACTGTGTGACTTTCTGTGATGACGGAGTTACTTTCTGTTGTGACGTTGTGACTTTCTGTGATGACGGTGTGACTTTCTGGGATGAAAGAGTGACTTTCTGGGATGACTGGTGTGATTTTCCGGTATGACTGTGTGACTTTCTGGGACGACTGGTGTGACTTTCCGGGATAACGGTGGGACTTTCTGTGATGGCTGAGTGACTTTCTGTAATGACGGTGTGACTTTCTGGGATGACTGGTGTGACTTTCTGGGATGACTAGTGTGACTTTCTAGGATGACGGTGTGACTTTTTGTGATGACGGAGTGACTTTCTGGGATGACTGGTGTGACTTTCTGGGATGACTGGTGTGACTTTCTAGGATGACGGTGTGACTTTCTGGGATGACTGGTGTGACTTTCTGGGATGACTGGTGTGACTTTCTGGGATGACTAGTGTGACTTTCTGTGATGACGGTGGGACTTTTTGTGATGACGGAGTGACTTTCTGGGATCCCCCGATGACTGGTGTGACTTTCTGGGATGACTGGTGTGACTTTCTGGGATGACTGGTGTGACTTTCTGGAATGACTAGTGTGACTTTCTGTGATAACGGTGTGACTTTCTGGGATGACTAGTGTGACTTTCTGGGATGACTGGTGTGACTTTCTGGGATGACTAGTGTGACTTTCTGTGATGACGTTGGGACTTTTTGTGATGACGGAGTGACTTTCTGGGATCCCCCGATGACTGGTGCGACTTTCTGGGATGACTGGTGTGAATTGCTGGGATGACGGTGTGACTTTCTGGGATGACTGGCGCTATTTTCTGTGATGACTGGTGCGACTTTCTGTAATAGCAGAATGGTTTCGGTGACGACATTTTATTTTCATGGCAGCTTTCTGTGTAGTCGAGGCTTTCTATGACGTAGTTAAGGCTTAAACTACGATGTATTCGATGTTTTATGTGACGTTGCCGATGATTTCTGTTGTTACACTGAGCGCGTTATGTGGTGTCCCCCAACCACATACCGAAAACACGTGCGTCTGAAACAGACCCTTTATGACATGTTGAGAGTTTTATAAACTCAAAACGAATTTGAGGCAAGAATTGAGAGACGAGGCATAAGCATATGTAGTAGAAAGAGCAGCCACCTTTATGGGAAGCTAAACCACTTTACCACTCCCCTTTTTATAATAATTTACCACTTTACCACTCCCCTTTTTATAATAATTTATACACACTACAGTTGGCATAACCACCTTCTTAATTGCTTCAGATTCATCCAAGACTTAAAATGGGGCATTTTAGAGCATATTTTGGCAGTTTTTTGTTTGTGTAACGGTGAACGGGGGTGGGGCACCTCTGGATTCGCCACTGAATGAACCTGATATGAACAGCCACCTGTGTTGAATGGTCATTTGTCTTGCTGTCCAAGAGTGGCTGTTCATAGCAGGTTCTACTGTATTGTCTTTCAGAACAATCTTTTTTAAAAAAGTTGTAAACATGAGCTTAATTTTTTATTGAAATATCGAAAAAGACACACCATTACATTATAGATTTTTAATTTTTTTAAATATAATTATGCATATCTCCTTTACACAAGTATCAACATTTATATTAGTACATCAATCGATATGGTGTAGGATACAATGTAGGTAAACTTAACCAGGGATAGCATGTAAGCGCAGAGCTTGAGATAAAATTTCAGGCCATACGTAGAAGCCCACCTGCAACTAAAGTTATAATCCTGGTGTGTGAATAGCTTGATATCAGAGATGTTGTCAAATCAGTAAGATAAATGAAAATAACTGCATTAAATATAATCTAAGTGAAATAATGGATAAATTTAATTCTAAATGGCTTAATGTGTTTGTTGAAGTGATATACACAGTTTACTTCCTTTTTAGATATTTTGTTATCAATGGAGTGTGTATTATGCATAATAGATCAGTAGCGTTCTATTTCACTTCAGATCTGGCAAACATTCGCAGGATTTTATTCGAACCTAGATTAGCTCATCTCTGAACAACAGTGACCCTCCAAACCCGGTTGATTGATAAAAAAATATTTTTTAAGGTCAACATAAATTTAGAAATTATCGAATATTCTTAATTTTTTCTAACAAAAATTGACAATTCAATACTATTTTGACCTATCTAAAACAAAAGCAAAAGATAATTTTTAATATCTTCTTCATTTACGCAGACACAGACTTTTCCGAACTGGGATTCTAGGGGACTTTAAATATGTTTTTCAGAACTCTTTTCTGAATTCATCCTGAAAAAACTTGTTAAGAATTTATTCCACCTTATAGTGTATTATCAGACTAATGTTCCTGGACTATTATCTCTCCCAGCAGTTGTGTTTCTCCAGAATGCGATCAGATCTGGCTGATGAACCAATGTATCTGCTGGTCAGTCTGGCGAGGGACAGCTACTTCCGCTGTCAGTGATCGGCTTAAGAGTTAAGACCCCCAAAAAACACGAGATGTGTGTCGCCCGATGTTGTTATAATGCTGCCCAACATCATAACAACATTGGGTGAACCTCTTGTGTTTGCTGGCACCACTCGGCAAATAATACATCCAGGTATAATATTAGACCAACGTTGGAGTGTCGCCGCCCCGTGTCTGATGAACAGGTCCCAGAAAACATGGGCCTTGGCCCAACGTTGTTTTAATGTTGGGCCAGCGTCACAGACGATGGGTTAACATTGACACCTGCAATTTAGTTATATAGGCTATAACCCAGAAAACACGAGATATTGATCCCAATGCTGGTTAATTGTCGGATCAAGTTCCTTTTTTGCCGGGAAGAAAGACTGTTTCTTCCATAATAAATTGTCCAGACAGCTGCGCGACATGATTAACTCCCTTTTGTGCGCAGCTATATCTTCTGCTTTTCATTTACCTCTAGATCTGAAAAATGAATGAATTCGGCTGGGACACCTTTCTGTTCAAGGCAAGTAAAAACTTCCCGCTTCTACAGAATATCCAAATTGGCCCACATAAAGTGGAAACACGGAATGACTTTACGAAAACATGTCCTAAAAGTCTCTAAACATATTAGAATAATTTCTAAAAGAAAGTAGATTATGTTTTTACTACTTTTGAGAATATTATCTATATACTTGAATAAGACGAATTATGACAATTGAGATTTACCTATCACATAATTACATGCAATCAATTCAGTACTCAAATGGTGAACACGGGAAGACGGCTTGAAATTTGTCACCCACTAAATGCCATCTGCAAGCTGAGGGCATTAGTGAGCTCAGTCACCATGGAAAACCTCTTGCGGATTCTGAGCCCATCCCGTCCTCTACGTGCGGCAGCTCCGACGTCGGCTCGTTGCCGGGCCGTCGTCGAAGACCTCGGCCCGGCGACGAACCGACGTCGGGCGGACATCCGGCGCCCACTCTGCCCGGCGAGGCGGCCATATCGCCGGCAATTACTGTACAGTTTTAGGGACGCCGTGCTGCGGCCCGCCAGATAAGGCCGCGGCGGCCGGTGCACCGGACATCTGTGTCCGGGGAAGGACAACCGGACAAGACAGGCATCACAGTGCGTCCGTCCGCTCGGCTGCTGATCCAGAAGACTAAAGGAGGGGGGGGGGGTTGGGGCAGGCAGAGCGCTGGGGATCTCTGCTACTTCAACGTTTCCTCCTGCCATAGAGAACGATACGTTTTGGTCAGACTCTAAGATGTGATATTACATCTTTAAGGAATCCAGTTTAATCTACGTTCACAGGAACACACTTGAGTCAGGGCACAACCTTCCCTGGGAGACTCTGAGACAACAATTTTAACCATTCAAGTGCTAAAGTCGTGACTATTGTTGCTTAAAATCAACTAATGTCTGTAGGCGTCAGATTCTGATGTATAAACAAAAAAAAAAAATGTAATGGTCTCCATGGTTTATGCAAAATAATTTCAGCTTTGTAGGGGTTAAATACTTGAACTTGTTTGCCATTCTGGCCCAACATTAAGACCACATTGGGTGAAAATTTCATGTTTAATGGTGCAGCACTGAAATTATGTCTACATTGATTTTTTGCCCTTCTCTTTACATAAAGTGTTGTATTTGAGCAAATTCTGAGAAACAAATATTGTCATAACCACGCGATCTGATTACGGGAGAAAATTATGCAGATAAACAAAGACCCGGTGTGTTGGTTCACACGAGCAAGCTCCCCAGAAAACATGAGGGGGGAGGGTCATGTACCATTGCCACTGCTGCCAATAATGCTCACATATGATCGAGTACGTACGGGATCATGATCACGTACTACGGGATCATGATTACATATGTACGGGATCATGAATATATACGTATACAGGATCATGATCACGTACTACGGGATCATGATTACATATGTACAGGATCATGAATATATACGTATACAGGATCATGATCACGTACTACGGGATCATGATTACATATGTACAGGATCATGAATATATACGTATACAGGATCATGATTACGTACGTACGGGATCATGATTACATACGTACAGGATCATGATTACGTACGTACGGGATCATGATTACATACGTACAGGATCATGATTACGTACGTACGGGATCATGATAGCATACGTACAGGGTCATGATTACGTACGTACGGGATCATGATTACATACGTACGAGATCATGATTACATACGTACGGGATCAGTATTACGTACGTACGAGATATTCACATGATTTCTCTCAATAATTCTACTACCAATGCCACTGCGACTACAGCTACTATGACTGCTACTGCTACTGCTATTGCTATTGCTACTGCTATTGTTATTGCTACTGCTATTCCCACTGCTACTGCTACTGCTATTGCTACTGCTACTGCTAATGCTATTGCGGTTGCTATTGCTATTGCTACTGCTATTCCTACTGCTATTGCTACTGATACTGTTACTGCTATCGTTACTGCTACTGCTACTGCTATTGCTACTGCTACTGCTACTGCTACTGCTACTGCTACTGCTACTGCTACTGCTACTGCCACTGCTATTACTTATATTAAATAAACAATACCACTAACACTACTGATGTTAGTCATACTAGTCAGGGGATAGGGTGTTATATTAAGTATTAATGAAACAAAGAAACAAAAATGTTTCTCCCCCATCCACGTGTGAAAGTCAGTATTGTGGGGAGCCTCCGTGACCGAGAGGTAACGTGCTCGGCCTCAGACCGCCAGGGCTCGAATTTCGGATCCTGTGTCTGGAGGACAGTGTCATCTCAATCATCTCACCATCCTCAGGAGGTTCTCCTGGCCCAGTTTAGCCTATATGTGCACAAAGGTGGCCTAAAGCCCGATTCATTTCATTTCATTTATGAAACAAATTTGTTAAATGCTAAATGCGGGTTTGTCATGTAAAAATGAAAATAGTGTTCATCAGTCGGGCAGTAATAATCTGCTCTACTTAATTATAATGTTTAGAGTGTATTTTACAATAAATTAAATCTTCGTCTTCGTGGAGGCTGATATTCTTCGGTTAAGAATGATTGAGATATACATCATTAGCATAACTATCTTGTATTTTGTCGATCACTGACTTACAAAGCCTTAGAAATGATATATAAATTAATATAATGTTGAGTTTTCGTCTCGTTATGTTTGGATTACAATAAATTACAATTTGAAATATCTCGTTTGCGATTCGATATATCGAGCTTTTTTCATTAACTTCAGATAAAAGTAAGTCTGTACAGTTGTACATAATTATATGATATCTATGAAACTAAAGTTGCGTTATTATGAGCTTACGGCTCAAATTCGTCGTAACTTAATATTGAGTTGTGAATTGAATATATAAAGATTACAACTCAATGGATAAAATCGTGAAATAATCAGTATAGTTATAAAACTGTGATTTTCGTATATCGATTGGTGGGGTAAAAATAATGAAAAATAAACAGACTATATATTATGGACTGCAAGATACCGGGTTTACAAATCGGTATATCAAACTTTCCACGATGAGTTGACCACTCGATATATTGAGTTTTAGGTGAATTCTCAATATAACCAGTAGAAAAAGAATCTTTGGTAAAATACAAATGTAGGCCTATCTGGTGGGTCCAGCCACGGGGGGGGGGGGGTGTCTTCAGGCCCGAGGACTGAATCAATGTCCACACACAACAACAAAAGTACGTTGGATCAGCGCTGGATCGGCGTCTACTGACGCCGGTCCGGTGCTGATGCAATGTTGTATGTATGCTTCAGCGTCATCTCTGACAGCCATAAGTGAGTGTGGCATCACAGACGATGCCTCTTTTTTAGGTAGTTGATCTCCAGCCAGACTGGTTTGGGATCAGTGGATCAATATAATACTGTGGAGGGCAGGAAGTACATCTGTTACATATATGGATATTTTGATTTGTGCGTTTTGACTGCCGGGCATTTAACCCTTTCAGCGCGAGGAACGAGTTTAGACACCAGAGTCAGAATCAGTCCCTGTACTGAAAGAGTAATATTTATATTGACCGTAGACCCAAAGCATATGTGAAGCCGAAGAGCTTACTGAGACATTTATGCATGAACCACTGGGTATTATTTTAATAAAAATCACGAAATTAAAAACAGTACAAGACGTTATATAAATAACGATCTGAGCTACCATTTAAAATACTATAATAATTATTACATGTTTCATGCCAGGTAAGCAGTTACTGTCTTGACATCACAGATCAGTACTACACACCTGTGATATCATCAGACCGGATCTGTCAGGAGCGATCCTGGCCCAATTTAGCCTACATGTACACAAAAGGTGGTCTAAAACAAAATTCATCTCATTTCATTTGCATATGTCAAGAGCGATTGAACCAATGTTCGGTTTATGTTTGGCCATCGTCTACGACGCTGGCCAAACATAAACCCAACATTGGTTCAATGGGCTGATCCCTGACCGTTGTTGTTGCCCTTCCAGATGGCATAGAAGAGCACGGGGATACGAGACAGCTCGCTGGTGTATCACACTGTCACGTCCTCTGTAGTCTGGACAACCACACAAAACGGATTTGTTCTCAGCACTGACAAGTCCACACCTACAATTAGATTTGCCGATGAAAGTCTAACTGCAGTTTGACCTGTGATGGCGTCACTGCTTTACAAAAGGAGGGACGACGGATTTTTATGTCTCACATTTAGGTGCTGCTATTCCTAAAAAATATGAATATTTTTTCACCCACTTGCACTGTTAAAAATGAAATGAAATGAATCGGGCTTTAGGCCACCTTTGTGCACATATAGGCTAAACTGGGCCAGGAGAACCTCCTGAGGATGGTGAGATGATTGAGATGACACTATCCTCCAGACACAGGATTCGAAATTCGAGCC
Organism: Flabesymbios commensalis; assembly: GCA_964017125.1. Taxonomy (NCBI): domain Eukaryota; kingdom Metazoa; phylum Annelida; class Polychaeta; order Terebellida; family Flabelligeridae; genus Flabesymbios; species Flabesymbios commensalis. The sequence continues at coordinate 66,866,468 of OZ024912.1, read as the reverse complement.
CTGGCGGTCTGAGGCCGAGCACGCTACCTCTCGGTCACGGAGGCTCCCCACAATACTAACTTTCACACGTGGATGGGGAAGAAACAATTTTGTTTCTTTGAAACCGCCGGAACCGGGAACCGAACCCCGGACTCTGGCGTGAAAGGCAGCGGTGCTAACCACTTAGTCGGGTTGCCAGTTCCATAACCTTGCATTTTGGAAACCCCAAACTTTTTTTGCTGTTTTGATATGCTGAGATAGTCTACTTCGAAAATCCACTTGGCGCAATTTGTGGTAGGTTGAGCATTTTGCATAATTTAACAAAATCCAAAATGGCCGCCATCTACTATTATTAATTCATATTTTTGTTACTATTTGTGATAGCGCAACATATAATACCTCATTTTTGTGTATGAAATACCTGGTAAATCATTTTCTGGTGTTAATAATGCAATTGAAGGTCAAGGTCACATCGAAAGGTCAAGGTCATGCGCATTTTACTACAGAACAAGATACTTTATTGCATTGATATTGTGTACGATGAATGTATGGGCATATTTTACTGCTTATGGCACAATACATATCGTATTGTACGGAGGTAAAGGTTACAAAAACATTTAAAATTAAAATTTGACACAAGTGAAAAAAATTAGCCAGTTTTTCCTAAGCCAGCTTGAGAAGTGATGAAATGTCAATCTATTTCACTGACTTCTTCATCATCGTCATCATCTTCTACATCTACTGATTTGTCCACACTATATGGATTGCTACACACAATCCTGTACATATTTTGCAGTGTGTGGTGCATGGTATGTGCTTTGCTTGACAGCAACACGATCCTCCAACACATGTCTGCTCTGACCTGCACCCACATGACAGTTCTCTCATAACTTGAGCTGGTGGTGGTGAGCCTGTATGAATAGCCGGTATGAATACTACACCATACCGCACCTCCGACCCAAACTTGCTGATGTCTGCAACTGCAGTAGGAGGAGCTCTTTTAGCAGCAGCTTTCCACATCATTACACGAAGATGGGCACGCTTCATATGTAAAGCAAAATTGGGCGAAGTGGGAGGCAAAGCCTTGATTGGAGGCATTTTTGCCTTGCACTTCTGGTAGATTTTAGTCTGAGGTTCTAATACGTCCTTTTTCTCCATAAAGATGATAAAAAAATTTCATCCCAGCCTGAACCACCTCAGATTGTGAGCTTGTTTCGTCTCCCAGCAATGAGTGAAGGAGTAGATACCGGGGTAGTCAGTCTTCGGCAACAGGCGTAGAGCATTTAGGTTACCGTTGCCAAAAAAATAGCCATTTGTATCACAACCTGATGCACTATGCAGTCCAAGCAGCATTTGGGACCAAGCATGGTGGTAGATGCCTTCAAATTAATGACCCGGCCATGAAAACGCTTCATGTAGATGTTTCCTGTGGGTTTTTTCTTCTCAATGAAGTACCTCAGAATAAAAATATCATGTACCGTTCTCTACTTACTTCAATCCCTTCTCCCATGGAACATTTTGAGAGGAGTTCAAGAAATACTTTCGTGTTGGTGATGCTCCTCAGGATTTGTTCTCGTGGCGTGAGTGTTGTCCAGAGCTTAAGCTCATATACAGGGGGAGTATTAGCACCCATGCGTTTGGACCGCTCATGACTCTTTGGAGAAACATTAAGGTAACGATCCTGACACACAATAATTTTGTGGGATGACAATACAAGTGGTGGGTGATAGTTAGTCGTACCACAGCGCAAACACGAACCCATACTTTCTGCAATAATGGAGACTGTACCATTCTGTGGCCATGCAATGTGGTACAGCAGTGCATTTACGTCAGCTATCTCTACATCTGGAATAGGTTGATCTGTGATGTAAACAGCAAGCTTTGCCACCAGTGATGATGTTGTACCCTGTCTAACATGTGTCTAAGGTCCCCATATTGGTCAATGAAGGAGGCAGCTCATGGACAGCATGATAGAGTGTTCAACTAATAATTTCTGACCAATAAGGATTGTGACTTGAAGAAAAAATCCATATCATAAGCAGTTAGTTCGCCTAGTGACAGCAGTTTTGTGTTGATGGATGCATACAACCTCTGGGGCAGGCTGCATATGAAGCTTTTCACCAGTCTCGTGCCAATTTCAAGGCAGTTGTGTGAATTAACATTTTTTATAAGCAGTTCCGCCATTGACAACATTATGCAAGAGATAAACTTGAGGCAGTGTAAGTGGGTTCTCATGACTATCAATCTCACACAATATGAGATGTCGGTCATCAACATTAATTGTCCACCTGCTCGTTCCCTCCTCTTTGTGTTTCGGGAAATTAATAGGTGTCTCAGGTAGCTTCCATTGAGTCAGTGGAATTTGCTGATGTGGAATGAGAGTCATTACCAAGGATGACTTTTTTATCTTCAACAAACATGTTCTCCATGAGCTTGGCCGTACTCTGGAATAAAGGGTGAATGACTATCCACTCAGTTTGTTGTTTGGGGTATAGCTCTGAGTGAGTGATGTCGCCTTCTGCACAATCATGGAAATATCTCTGAGGTGGTAGTGATGCAGCAACCAGACTCCCTCTCGCTCAGCTCGAAGATACTGGTGAGCGATGGTGACTGGCTAAATAAAGCCATCTACCCACAACTTTCCCGTTGATGACTCACCTGCTCACTTACCCTCTATAAGGTAGAGGTCATCTAGATGCAGATCATCAATCAATCATAGCTCTGAGAACCGGACCAGAAGACACCATGCGGAATCACCGAACAGCATGTGGCCAGTTCCTTCCATTTAGCATGTTCGGTATGCCTTAATAGGCTGCTTGGAGATATTCTTCAAGGCCTAACCCCTGCATGATAGTACCAATGAAGCCTAGGAATGAGGACAATGTGTGCATGCCTCCAGGTCGCATTGCAAAGTTTTACCCCCTTTTTGGATAAGACTACATGATCTGCATGGCAAGTTTGTATAGTTGCATATTAGCTGTAAAGCAAATTTGCTTCATTCCTAAGTTCTTTAGGAATTCCTCTGTGTAGGTCGTGCTTGTCAGGACAGTAGCAATGTAGGTTAGCGGGCTATCAGTAAGAGGGCCATAATGATATTGTGTCGCAAGAAGAAGGGTAGCAGATTCAGAAGATTCGCGAGCCATTTGAGATATTCAACTCCATATTCTCCAGAGTTTTCACTCCTGCTAGTGTTTATCAACCACTTAATGTCCTCTTTTTGTGCTCGTTTCAAACTTTGTTGTACAGCATTTATCTCTGATTTTGACCAGTGGTCCTGGTCAGACAGTGTCTCAGCAGGTTTGATGGTATTGGGTATGGGTTTTTTGGGATGTGTGGAGTAAAGGAATTACGCAGTGTGAATAAATATTACCTTTGCAGCTTCTTGTTTGAGGCAGAAAAAGTACGGTCATGCCACCAGCAATTGTTGTCTTCGAGTTAGTATGAGTCTTCATCATACTCCATGTCAGTAGCTGGAATATGGCCACGTGTACACAACTCTGAGGTGTTCACATCACTGCAGGAACTGACAATGCCAGAATTCTCCATGAATTCGAGTGGGTTTCACGACACCCATTTAGTGTAAGCACCACAAAGTCAAAGTTATCAAACCATGCTGAAATCAGACCATTCACAGCTGGAGGGGGATCCTGGGACAAGAGCTGTTTCTCTTGGAGGAAGAGTGCTATCCATGCCTTAAACTTGACAACTTCGTCATAGCTACTATACATGCTATATAACCACAACTATGAAGCTCTTGCAGCATCTCCTTGAACCAAAAAAGGTGATATAATTTGATAGCATAGCCCAATATTACTTGGTCCCAGCATTCTGTGACTAAATGTTGGATTAAATTGGATAAGCAGACAGCTTTCGTATTAACCTTGCCTTTTGCTACCAGTTGACCTTGACCTTTCGATGTGACCTTGACCTTCAATTGCATTATTAGTGCCAACAATCGATTTACCAGGTATGTCATACACGAAAATGAGGTATTATATGTTGCTTTATCACAAATAGTAACAAAAATATGAATTATTAATAGTAACCGGCGGCCATTTTGGATTTTGTTGAATTATGCAAAATGCTCAACCTACCACAAATTGCGCCAAGTGGATTCTTAAAGTAGACTATCTCAGCATATCAAAACAGCAAAAAAACTTTGGGGTTTCCAAAATGCAAGGTAGAGTAACAATTGGCCATATGGCAACCCGACTAACTACCCTAGGGCCCCCGCCCCATTTGCACTGTTAAGTCGTTTCTAATCTGATTTATTATCAGGTTAAGTAAATCAAAGGTATTGGGAATGAAGTGTGTTTAAAAAACAAGATTTGTAAATGTTTGGTCTCAATTTAAGCAACTATGAGTAATAATGTTTTTTTATGATTTTAGCCTGATTGCGTCACATTAATAAAAAGAATTTTTTGTATCACTACAAGCTTAATATCTAATTTTTAATTCGTGATTTCAGATTATTGAATAGCAAAATCTAGCAGAGCGAAGGACATAGAAGCAACAAAGCCGAGTTATAACCAGAAAATAGCATTCATTGAAGAGCAAAATGATAAACATCGTACATGACGAAAAATCACGGAGTAATATCAAACCAAAATAATTTTATCAAATACATCATACATCCTACTTTGTTTAGATAAACGCTAGGATATTATTTTCCACGTATTTCACCATTGCTCACAAAGCGCAAGCATACCGTCCACATCTTGCACATATTTCAGTTTTTTATCGTTTTCGCAAAATCTGCCCACTCTTGCGCCGGTAAATTCATTCGCATCACAGAGCGCAAATATGCGATGAAACGCAATAGATTTGTGCTACTCTCCCCAGATTCTGACCAAGCACGTATCCTCAACAAACATGGGACGTTGATCCAATGTAGGTTAAATGTGCAATTTTCAACTACCTTCATACATGTTTAATCGTTATATTTTTTTTAAGATACGGTATGGAATATAAATGCACCGCATTTAGTATCGCAGCACAGTGTTGATGTAGTGTCATTACTGTTTGACCTGATATGTGAGACGTTTTCCTGACACCGGCGAAATGCTGGGTCAGCACCGCGGGGGCTGACCCAACATTGAGACAGAGCAGTGCCAGCGTCAGGTGTAGCCTGACTGGCCTGTCTTGGACACGGCGCCTACGGCCATCAGCAGGGCAACAAAGGCCAAAGGCTGTCAGCCTGAAGTGGCCTCCTGCCCGTTCTCTCCAATGCTGCTGTTTTGCCGTCCTCGCTCTAATCCTCTGTGAAAGCCGGCCAACCTAACGAGGGACGCGCGATGGTCACCCAGCGAGCTGGAGGCAAGAGCCAGACAAAAAACCGCCGCGTTTAGTCACAGGAAGGGGAAAATATCCCCATCCTGTGCCCGCAGGGTTGAAGCTGGTTTGAGCGGATCCGGTCTCAATACAGGGACACTACATGGAGAGTCTCCTCTCCAGACATCAGCCGACAAGGAGACGTGTCCGGCCCTGGTTGCAGCCTCGCAGACTCCCGTATCTTCGGTAGAGTAGGGCAACACGTACCATTTACAATGACACTGTCGCCAGACTGGCCATAAACCCAGACACCGCGTTGTCCAGATTGCTCTCACTAAAGCCCAGACAGTCGGCATTAAGCTGTTATTATAGCGACCATCTGCTATCATTATAAAACATCTGCCTGTGGTGTTCTCTCGAGCAGGAATTGCACGTGTCATTGTGATTCCCACATTATTAGTGTCAGTCAGCTGAACTGTACATTATAGTGGCTACAGGAATACATTAATCCGATTTATTCGACCCCCTTCATTGATGTCGTAGCAATTTGAAAAGTCCAGCGCTTGAAGGTAATTACATTTGAATTACTGAACACAATACCACTAGCGCAGCAGCAAAACCCCTTTACATGAAGCCAATTGCAATTACAAATTGATGGTCGTTATATTGGATATCGGTATTTTTAATTGCCGATCATCATAGTTTTATTCCAGAACAAACGAACGAATTAACGAACGAGCGAGTGAATGAAAGGAATATAATACATGATTAATCTTGTAAAGTAATACATGCAGTGTAGAATTACTCAATCACCATAGTAAGATAATTCTCAATTTTTCGAAAACACAATAGGACTACACATCGTTGGGATGCACCATGGTGGTCAATGCCCACCTTTAGCAGGCAGGGTATACATAGCAGAGGTAGCAACTTGCATTTTAATTAAACCTTTCAACTCATGACCTCAAGTTTATACATATAGACAATAAATTGTTATGTCTATCCAATATTAAACCATATATTTTTATTTCGTATTTGTTTAAAGACGCATTTTAAATATAAGAAGGGCACCACCTTGGTTGAATTGCAAGTGACTGTATATCTCATATTACCCCCAATGAAATCATTTATATAACATGATAACCCTACGAAATCTAATGCCTTCGTCACAAAATCCACAATTATTATTTGTTTGAGCCGCTGCTCTAGCCTTATTATGTTGCCTCTGGTCTAGATTTGCTCCAATACCGTAAAAACTCTTGGCACAAATTCAACTTATTGATTAGTTACAGATAGACAAGGGTGGAATTGTTTAGGGGGCCACCATTCATTCTGCAGGGGGAGGGGGCTGGAGTTTTTGTCTCAGTCAAATTATTTATTTCAACCCGACTGGGCGGTGCGAGGCAAATTTCGAATTTTATTACATGTTTAGAAGTAAATTATTTATTTCACGCAGGGTCCACCGGAAATTATTTTAAAAAAAAACCCTCATCCCCCCCCCCCTGGAGATTAAATGGTGGCCCACTTATCCATTACACAGCGATAGCTTACGATGGAGCTAAAAACGAGCCCCGTATTTGCATGCGAGGAACGAGCTCACTAAATTCACTGTAAATGTGAGCCAAGTATGGTATTCAGTATGAGCCAAGTATGGTATTCACCCAATGATTTAAATAACGGTTGTAGGACAGTAGTGATTGGCTGATGAGGATAGCATACTACACTCGGTCCAAAATGTCCATGTTCATTCAACTTCTTTTTTCTGTGCAGCTGCCTAGACCTGGTATGAAAAAGGTTGAATAAAGATGATATGGTTAGAAGTGTAATAAAACATTTGGCACTTAGTAATAATCAAATAACTATATCACATCATTTGTATAATATGGCTATTCAAATTTTGTATTGTTTTTGTGCTCTGTAGCTAGGTGATCTATTATGTTTCTTTAAATACATTGTGCTTGAGGGGTTTAATCTATTCGAGTGAGTATTTGAGTGAGTGAGTGAGTGAGTGAGTGAGTGAAAATTGGTTTGCATCGCTTTTTGCGCATTGTGACAATCATTGTGACAATATTGCGACAGAAGGCAACCCGTCGACATATGATGCCCTACTCTTATACCGAATGACGTACAGGATTCTTCATAGTGCATAGTGCACATAACATAAACTACATCGCAAACCGTTGGCCTCATAATTTGGGGTGATATAATAAAATAGAGTTGATTGAGCCCTTTCAGCGCGGGGACCGTCTTCATATGTCAGAATCTGACGTCTGTAGACGTCAGATTACGAAGTGCATAAACGGTCGCCGCACTGAAAGAATTAACATATTTATAATGACCGTAGACCCATTCTATTGAAGCGAAAATAACTAACAAAGCCTTTTATGATGGTTCCGAATTGAAAATATCTTCTGCTCTCCATGGCTTATACACAAATATATCAGCGCTTTGAGGTTTAAGTAGCAAACAATATATAAAATACCGATATATTTAAGTCCGTGTATCAGGCATGTTGAAGTTTGTCTGCGTACCTAAAAATGCACGTGATGCTAAGTCAAAAACCATTAACTGCTTAATTTAAAGGTAATCAGTCAATGATGATAGACTTTGCATTCCAGAGATGCTGTCTGCATGCGATATGATTTGAGCCTGGAAACAGAAATTAGTTTGCTTGTCCTCTCAGACGCCGTCAGGCACTGGGGAGGACACCTAATTATATAGAAGGGTCTGTGTAAATTGGGTTTCAGCCCAGCGAGCATGCACGGCTGCACGTTTGAATTAACCCAGAAAACACGAGATATTCAACCAATTCTGCTTTGATATTGGACAAGCGGCGTAGACGATGGTTCAATATTAAAACAGCGTTGAATTAATGTATCGTGTGGTCTATGATGAGGTGCGATCTATGATGAGGTGCGATCTATATATGAAGAGGTGCGATCTATGATCAGGTGCGGTCTATGGTGAGGTGCGGTTTATAATCAGATGCTGTATATCACCACGTGCGATCTATGATCAGGTGCTGTCTATGATCAGGTGCGATCTATGATCAGGTGCGATCTATGATCAGGTGCGATCTATATATGAAGAGGTGCGATCTATGATCAGGTGCGGTCTATGGTGAGGTGCGGTCTATAATCAGATGCTGTATATCACCACGTGCGATCTATGATCAGGAGCTGTATATGATCAGGTGCGATCTATGATCAGGTGCGATCTATGATCAGGTGCGATCTATGACGAAGTGCAGTCTATGATAAGGTGCTATCTATGATGAGGTGCGATATTTGATCAGGTGCAACGTACAGATCAGAGTTCGCTTCTCTGAGGGCTGAGACACATCGTCTAAATATACTCAAGTTGTTCGCGATAAAAAATCAGTACGTTCATGATTAAAAACGTATGGTACATTAAAACACACCACTACATTATTTGCTTTGTCCGACCACTAAATTCTAAGCAGGGAATGGAGAGTTATTGTTCATCAAGTACAGACCAATTATCATGGTAGGCCTTATGGTGCTATAATCAGTCAGGTGTGACCGAGCTGTCTTTAAAGTCAGTTAAAACCCTCTGAGCTCTACATTCTTAGCTGTGGAAAAGGCCATGGCCTTCGGCCTCGGCCTTCTCCACAGCTAAGAATGTAGAGCTCCTCGTGCTTTATCCTATACAAAGAAATTGTGGTGCATCCCGTGAGGAAAAACAGCTAGTTACATTCTCCTATGAAAATCGTAAGGTACATCCATGATGACAAACTCCATGTTACATCTCGGTACATTCTCTAATAAACAAACGTACACTAATATCACCACTGGCGAAAGACGTGCAGTAAAATGATGGTTGTGGAAGACCATCTTGTCTGATCAGAATGTTGATTAGTGCTCAATTATAGTGACTGGCTGTAAAGAGGTAAAAAATAGGGATTTACTGTACCGCAATGGTGGCTTGTGGGCGGGTGGCAATCAACATGATAATACGTGACGGTCATCTACTGTCAACTCTTGTTGGATCTCCATCAGGAGGGAAGCAAAACGAAGGTGGTGCCGCAGCGATACGACAGGCTTTGTTGACCTTGATCAAAATATCGTTAATATTCTACACAAACCACCACTCGCCTTTATTGATCTCACATGGACGGACGGGTACCAAATCACGTCCTGATGTTGGCCCATTACAGCATCGGGCCAACATGGAGCAAAGCTATGTTGGGAAGGACATTGTGGGTGTTCAGATGTCGCGGAATTGCTGGTCGGATGAAATGTTGGCTCATTTATTCTACAGTGTTGAAGTCTAATTTGGCAGCGAGAAAGCAAACACAATATATTAAGCCAATGCCAACTCACTGTTGGGCCAGCATCGCAGATGATGGACCGGTTTCGTTCTGTCACAGGAGCTTCTAACTGACAACACTGTGCCATATGGAGCTGTATTTCAATCATCACACGAAAACAAAAGCACGTCATTCCCAACAAACACGATACATTGACCCAATATTGATTTAAAGCTGGACCACCGTCTTCGACGTAGGCCCGACCTTAAAATAACATTGGGTCAACGCCTCGTGTATACTGTGTCTTTCCTTGTCTGTTTGTCATTTTGTCAGTCTTAACCTGACATTGTGTCACACTGTTTATGGTGTCTGAACTAGATCTGTCAAATCAGAGCGCATTGTATTGTGATCGCTGTGATGCTTGTGAAGGTAGTTGACACGTTGTATTTTTCAAAATCATCTAAAACAAATAACATGAAGCCAAAGTCATACCTCATGACTTGAAACTGAGAAGCTAAAATAAATATTTCGTATTTCATCAGTTTTACTGAACTAAAAGAGCAATTAGTGTTTATGTCCGCTTCAATGTAGTTATTCGTTAAGACAAATGTCCTTAATTATGTGGTGGAACAACAATTTCGAAAGTCTAGAAAACTGGCATCTAAAAAATCTACCACTATTTTAATACTTGGCAGTCTAAAATTCGAATACTTTCAGATTGAGATTCATAAACTTTTCGAGTGCCTTCACGATATTTCTTGCATTCCAACGTCTAGCGTCAGTCGTATTAACGTAATTAACAATAATAAAGCAAAATGAACTAGTTTTTACAAAGAAAACGTAAGCAACAGAGGTTCCAATTCTGACATTGTGGTGTAGGATTGACGTTTTCGCTGCATTATTATGTGAATGCTAAAAACGTTTTCATGCAAAGACAAACTGCAGTTTCTGCTTACTTTTCAAGTAAAAAGTCACTGCAGTTTACCTTTGCAATGTAATATTGGCGTCCAGCCAGGAGCACCACTATAAGAAGCATATAGAATTGTCCAAGCACACCAGACAAAAAAATCAATCACGTATGGTATAATCATGATCTGTAGTTAGAGAGTGCTGGAGAATATCACCTACATCATGACAATCAGGTTATCACCTAAAGTAGTTGCATGGGGAACATCAAACGGACAACAAGAAAACAAATGTATGTCTCCATCCAAAAGCAAACAGTGAAACAAACCCATTTTTCCATCTTACCATAATTAGATCAAGCAATTTTCTCACACACAATAACAAAATATGAATATATTTTTTATGATTTATGTCCCTTGAAGTCTTATAAAAGGCTAGGCTAGAGGATTTTCAAAAAAACACAAGAGAAGTGCATTTAAACATTATACACAACACACATAAATTAAAGGGAATAGGCAATACAAAGTTTTATTCATTTTGAGCTTTGCTAAGTATCAAGCAACCATCACATAAAATGTTATCAAATATGAAAAACGTGTTTTTGGTGTACAACACATGAATTATTTATATCAGTAATCTGTTTTGTCCTATTATTAAATCATGGATTATAGTTTTAAATTTAATTTGGTCGGCATGTGATCTAACATTGTACAAATATTATACAAATGTTTTGTGTCTGCTGGGAAGCTTGGAATACTAGACAAACCAGTCTGAGCTGGCACAACATAACGGCAATCTAATCAACCAATGCGTGGTCAGCACATTCATCCAGATGATTTGGAACACATCTAGCCGGGCAGCAAACCAAATACGACAGTGGCCCATCTTTAAAATAATAGTAAGTGAACGTCGCGTAAATGATGGGGTGTGCTAAAAGAACCTTGCCCCCCTCGGGCTTAAGGAGAGTAGATGGATCAAAACAGCTACAAGAAAGAGAAAAAGACAGGCTACCAACCTTATTAACGGGACGCAGAAGATCAAAAACAGCAGCCCGTGCCAAGAAGAGACAAGCAAAGCTCTGTCTGATTAGTAAAAACTGCTACTGTGGATGCCTATATTTTTGCCATTTATTTATTTTGTGAAATTTTCCAAGAATATGGTGGATAAACACTGAACAAAACAAAATATATCTTACATGCACACACTGAATAAGAATAATTTATAAAAGGTGGATAAACGCTTATAGGCAAAATAGTATACACACACTGTATAAGAATAATATATCTCATATGCACATACTGTACAAACTGTATAAGTATACTTTTGTCTTGAATAAAAATGCTGAAAATTAAACCAGATACAACGTTTCGTTACAGACATCGTCCATGACTTAAGTGAATACTATAGTCGCCATTTGCATTTTGTGCTGAACATCATTACCAGAATAGCATAAAATTGCAAGAGCATATTTTCAAGTTGTCAGCATTTAAATCAAATTACTATGGTATTTTTCTGGTGCCGTTTGGCTTTGAACATTTATATGCGACACTCCCGGAATCCAACCCTCTCTACCAAAATATACTCTCCTTTTAATGTCATTATCAATCCAACAAAACTGTTTTTAAGTAAAGCAGACTTTTTGGCTTAGTACACAGCGACTTATTCTATATTATATCTTGTTGAGCGTTTAATTCACTTTGAAAAGTGAGTTTTCATTTGATTTAACACTCAGGGGTCGAAAGTGATAGGCCTACAATGAAATATTTAGTCACTTGAAGTTCTGGCTCCCGCAATCCACAACTCCAATTGACTAGCAATTAGTCAAATTTTCTCAATTTAAGTTCAAATGTATACAGTTATCGCTAATTTGATGCATATTATTTTTTTCAAAGCTGGTTATGTAAGGCCATTAAAACATAAGAAAACAATACTAAAGTCGACTACAGTCGACGTCAGTGCTCGAAGGGTTGAATTATAGAAAATATGCAATGTAGTGCTAATTAACAGGGAATCATGTGGATAATACTGCTTTGCAAAGCTAAAAGGAAATGACAGTAACGGCTTACTAGAAAAGTAAGAAGTTACTGCCTTTTGGCAATGGTATTCATATCCCCTTCAGATATGTGGTAAATCTCGCTAAAGTTTTCATTCATCAACTGGAATATTTACAGACAGAAAACAGAAGGCGTTGAACCAATATTGACTTAATTTTGGCCCATCGTCTACGACGCTGTGCCAACATTAAGTCAACAATAGTTCAACGCATTGTGCTTGTTGGGTAGCCTATCCCGGGATCCACAGGATCAATACAAGTATGACAGTGAAATAAATCACATTTAGGGGTATGACGGATGGGCGTGCTACACAAACCAAATCAATGCCGAACCCTTGTAGAGCCTCACTGTAAACTACTAGCGGCTGGGAAAAGATAAGAATGTTTTTACACTGAGATCTTAAAATATAAATATACATTCCGATTTACAGGCGATTTAACTTAAAAATCTTAATTCAACTAAACACGATGCCACCAACTGAACACAATTCTCAACCACAAATATAAAACATTTATTTCCACAGTTTGACCCATGATGTAGATACGGCATTTTAAGTTGGAACGGCAGTGTAGGCGTATATGGCATTGGCACCGACTGAAGTAGCAATGCAGAAATGAAGCTTTTGCTTCTACATTGTTTTTTCTTCTGCGCATATTCGTTTCCCTATTTGGCATTCTCCTTGTTACACGAGTGGCCGACACAATACGCATATCAAGTCTAAAGAACAGTGGACGTGGAACAACATTTCGTTTCTCCGAAACCTGAATCGAAAAAAGCTAACTAGGACAATTATGATGATTTCAAATTGAAAAAAATATTTTGGTTGCGATGTTTTTACAAATTAATCCAGCGCTTTAAGGGTGTCCAGGTTAACGTTTTTCGTGGATTTGCAGACGATAAGTAGATTAGCTTGGTGTCCGCTCCCATACATGCAGGGCGGGGGACCTAGGGTAGTGGTTAGCACCGCTGCCTTTCACGCCAGAGTTCGGGGTTCGGTTCCCCATCCACGTTGAAAGTAAGTATTGTGGGGAGCCTCCGTGACCGAGAGGTAGCGTGCTCGGCCTAAGACCGCCAGGGCTCGAATTTCGAATCCTGTGTCTGGAGGACAGTGTCATCTCGATCATCTCACCATCCTCAGGAGGCTCTCCTGGCCCAGTTTAGCCTATATGTGCACAAAGGTGCCCTAACGCCCGATTCATTTAATTCCCCATACATGCAATGTTCAGTGGCACTAAACCATGCACCTGAGTTGTGCTGAAAAATATCATTAACCTTTTCACTACCATACATGACGGAAATTTCCGTCGTCATTCGTCAATGAACGTAGCCATAAAATGACACAAATTTTCGTCAAATATATACTACATTTATGTATTTTTCGTCATTTGAAGCTGGAAATTGCGTTAGCAATTCCAGCTTCAAATGACGAAAAATAGAACTCCTACACTAGTATATCTGGATCCTGGCATGCACCCCGGCCTGGAAGTCAAAGGGTCACCAATACATGACGAAGCCTTGTCAGTAAAGTGACAACAATAAGTAATGCAATGTAGGAGTATATGTACATGTAATGTTTCATTTCGCACAAGCAATTTTTTAGATGTCACCTTTGTATGATATACACTGCTTTACAAATGATTTCTTGACATTGCTGTCATCTTGAGATTAAAGGGGCGTATGTTATACACTATGTTATAAATAGCCTTGTGACTTTGATGTCACTTTGATATTAAAGGGACGTATTATATCTGCCACTTTACAAATTGTCTTTTGATTTTCCAGATATTTTAAAAGATTATTTTGGTATTTTGTTGTAGCGAGTAAATACGGAACATCCGCGATGATGTGTATGTATGTCACAACATAATCACTATGAAGAGTTAAATGGTTCTATAGAAAAACACATTGTCCTGGCGGAGGCAGTATACTGTAAATATACGAGCAGAAGAATACATTTAAAGAAGGTTGTGTCCACTGTATGTACTGGCATAATCTCCGGTTACCCCACATGTTTTGTGCGGAAATATTTTAATTCGTTTAAATTCTAACCATTATAGCTAAGTGGAAATTATTTTTGAACAGATCAATATTTTCCAAATTAAACTGCAACAGGGTCATCCGCCATCTGTTGATCTCGGTACTTTGTGCAGATAATGCCAGGTGTGCCCTGTCTATATAACGTTCTTAACACCCAGATATTTTTTTCAGATTTTCATGTCACCCTCAGCCGGGGGGGGGAGGGGTATTTAAACGGGGAATTGGGTAATCTCCCCACCCTGCCCTTAAATGTGAATTCCTGTGGTAATTGCCATCTGAAAGCCTAGAACGCATTTAACACAAAATATACCATGCGCTGCATAAATGTGGCAAAGTAAATGTATTACTAAGCTATCAGATTGAAAATTTCACCCACAACTTCAAGTGGGTGAAAATTACTTACATTTGTTGAATTTGAATGTAACAAATTAAATGCTCATTTTTTCTTCAAATGTTCTTGTTTTAGGAAGAAACGAAAATGGTGAGAACGGATAGAGACGTGATTAGCAGTTTAATTAAGGGTTACAATTCCAGCCAGCGGTGGGGCTGGACTTAAATACAAAGTAACCAGTTCTTCTTCTTGATCTCAACCCCACAGCACCTTGTTGTGTAGCACATGGAAGGCTTTTTGCGGCATCCGAGCCGAGCCGATTTACGACCAAATGCGGTCAAGGACGTTTACGGTTTGTCGCATCCCCTGCAGATGAGAGTGCTTGACCGCACATTTCTTAACCCTTCAAGCGCTGAAGTAAAATTTAAAAAATGCCCACTTGCATTTGTGTGAAAGTGTGTAAAAATCACTTAAATATGTATAATTGAAATCAACATGCTTATTTTGCAATTTATTTATCATTTCCCCTTTAAATGTGTTGCTTAAAGGTCAAATAAAAAGGCTTATAGACGTGTCTAGCACTCTAAAGGTTAAGGTTCTTACCGGATAGTCACCATGGCTTCAACAAGCTCATAAGTAGCCGCTTACTAGCCATCTGCCTGACCACTCGAACTCATGTCTTTTGTCTCCTGGTACTTCACTGCCCACTTCCTGATTGATGTATCGACAGCCGGGGTATGAAATCTAGCAGTCATGAACAGCGCCGCGTCTATAGGTGTGGGTAGTGGAGTACTGAATTTGTTTTATCGTGGAAATCAGCGTTTTTCAACATGGCGCTACCTCGCGGGGTCCGTCTTTGTACGTCAGAATCTGACGTTCCTAGACGTCAAATTCTGACGTATAAAGACAGTCCCTGCATTGAAAGAATAACATATGTAATGGCCGTAGACTCATGGGTATTCAAATGAAGCAGAAAGAGCTAACATTTATGATGATTTCAAATTGAACAAAAAAACACTTAGGTCTCCAAGATTAACACAAAATTAATTCGGCCAAATTATTCAATCTGAATTTTTACCCACTTGAAGTTGTGTCTCGCTGACGCGATCCACAGCTTCAAGTGAGTGAAAATTATTCACATTTGATAAAATAAAGATCAAATCTTTTAAAATCTTGCTGGTTGATGTCACATTTTATCTTTAACATATTTTAAAACGTTGTTCGGGAATGTGCTAATAAAAAATGAAAACCCGAATATATGCGGCACCGGCGGTTAAAGGGTTAAGCTTTAGCAAGTGCTTGCTTTTCAAGTGATGTTTGTCTCCACAAAAGAATGCGTCATATCATCGTTGTATCGGCTTATTGCGCATTATTCCTTTCAAATGCTTAGAATAATAATCACAGCCTTATTCTACGATGCCGTTCTCTCTTTCACGCATTCGCTGATAATCTGATAATCCTGATGGCTCCTGGTGATTTACTTATTGCAAAATATTCTCAACAAACAATAAACAGAAAAAATGTTGGGTCGGCGTCGCTGGTCCTGAGCGTTGCTGGAAGTGACTGAATTAATTGTTTGATTGTTCGAATGATTGCTTGATTGCTAGCGTGCTTGCTTACTTGCTTGCTTGATTGATTGATTGATTGATTGATTGATTGATTGATTGATTGATTGATTGATTGATTGATTGATTGATTGATTGATTGATTGATTGATTGATTGATCGATTGACTGATTGATTGATTGATTGATTGATTGATGAATTGATTGATTGATTGATCGATTGATTGATTGATTGATTGATTGATTGATTGATTGATTGATTGATTGATTGATTGATTGATTGATTGATTGATTGATTGATTGATTGATTGATTGATTGATTGATTGGTTGAGAAACTGAACCCTTATATGTGGGAAGTACAACACCATACAATCATAGACTACAGGGGTGGAGCTGTATTACGTCATAACAAATTTGCTGTTTTCCTGCCATGCATATTGACCACCACGTTACGTGCACATCATTATAACGGTCCACAACCGACGCATTATGACACGGATCCCTCGATGAGCATTAGGGAGGATGTAATGATCCCTCTGGGCGCGTCATTCTATGATCCAGACGCATCAGGATCTCTCTCTGTCTTCAAACAGTGCTGATCCTTTGTACCTGGGCCCGAGCTCCGTTGTTCTCAAGACTCGTTAGTTCTTTAAAGAGCTCATCTTTCTCCCCGTGGACTCGTATCCAGCTTCTGCCTGTACAGGATGCTCGTCTGGGTTCTCTTCTGCAGAGAACGCCAGCCTATTATTAGCCCAGCGCCGTACGGTGTTGGACTAATAATAGGCCAATGATTTTTGCATGATGCTATTTTGATAACATATCACCTTGTGAGATTATCCAGTTGCAATTAGTTGTGGTGCGAGGGCGTGGCATTTGTGGGGAGACATCTACTTTTATGACCTTTATGTATAAGTGTGAGATATGATAGAGTAAGACAAATGAGGTGACTCAATAGGTCAACCTTTTGTCCGATATATAACGTGAGAGAAAATATTAACTGCTGAGAACACAACCAACCAACCAACCAACCAACCAACCAACCAACCATCCATCCAACCAACCAACCAACCAACCAACCAACCAACCAACCAACCAACCAACCAACCAACCAACCAACCAACCAACCAACCAACCAACCAACCAACCAACCAACCAACCAACCAACCAACCAACCAACCAACCAACCAACCAACCAACCAACCAACCAACCAACCAACCAACCAACCAACCAACCAACCAACCAACCAACCAACCAATCAATCAATCAATCAATCAATCAATCAATCAATCAATCAATCAATCAATCTAGCAGTAAAGCAGTAAAGCAGTAAAGCAATAAAGCAATCATAGTAATATTTCGTGGCTCAGCATTAAACTGACGTATCGTTTTTTTTCAGGCTGCGTCCAATCTTAGGAGCCAGCCAATCTCAGGACGCTGATAATGATGAGAAAAACAGATCCAGCCGCGATTGACAATTACGTGCGGCATTATGAGCCGTTTATCACAGCCGGCCAGATGTGGTCGGATAGATTTACATAGAAACACCCTGTCTCCTCCACAAGGCCACAAACAATAATACCTGAATATTACCATGCAAAGACAAACAGCAGTAACTGCTTACTTCAAAAGTAAGTAGTTGTTGTTGCTTATCGATTAGCATACTGTATCTTTATCCGAATCCCTATCAAAAGTACATTATTACCACATACGGGGTTGTAGTGCTCTCATAACACCAATTTGGCCATGTGTGAATACAATAACACAGGTATCAAATGAAAATCTGAGGTTTCAATTTAATTGGTGAAAGGGGTATCAAATAGACGTCGCGTGAAATGCCATGCTGTCAGGTGTGTACGGCTCAGATGAGGCCACCGGCCTCAATCAGGCCATCAGATGCGTCGGCGCTGCTAGACTACACGCGTGTGTACACACCGTGACCTTGCGCTAGACCTAGTATATAGTAGCGAGTAAGCTGCTGTTTAGTGTAGATCGCCATCTTAGTTTAGTTGCTGCAGTCTACTAGCAGGTTAGCTATGGCTACCGTACATTGAATCGAAATTTTCAAAAAGATTCGGCTGTTTTTTATCATCAGAATAGATATATGGAATCTGTCGCAGAAAATATACTTGCTGATCATCTGCGGAACTTTAATGCAGAAGTCAAGACTTTAAACGGCAAGGAGTTGACGCCCAGCTCGATGCCCAGCATTCGTGCAGCTATAGGACTACACCGCAAATTGACGGCACCACCTTACAATCGCGGTACATGTATGAACACTATGAAGGGGACATCATCTAGTAAGGTTTATGATGGTAATAATAGTAATATCGTGTGTTTTGTAGGCAATTATGTTCATTTTAGAACCTTTTTGTGAGAGTTGATCACTCCCAGGGTGATTTGAAACCCTTGGGCTTCGCCCTCGGGTTTCAAATCACCCTGGTCGTGACCAACTCTCACAAGTCGGCTCTCAAATGAATATAATTACCGCCAAACACACGCTATTGTATAATTATACACATTTCCTCTATTTCAGTAGCATCGGTAATATAAATAATTAAACAAACATACAATACTTACTGCTCATAGGCTGGGCAATAACATACATTCCATAATGGCTTCAACAGACATTTTTTAATGACTTCTGCAGACAATCCCCGATGGGTTAAAGTATTCAACATACATTCCATAATGGCTTCAACAGACATTTTTTAATGACTTCTGCAGACAATCCCCGATGGATTAAAGAATTCAACATACATTCCATAATGGCTTCAACAGACATTTTTTAATGACTTCTGCAGACAATCCCCGATGGGTTAAAGCATTCAACATACATTCCATAATGGCTTCAACAGACATTTTTTAATGACTTCTGCAGACAATCCCCGATGGGTTAAAGCATTCAACATACATTCCATAATGGCTTCAACAGACATTTTTTAATGACTTCTGCAGACAATCCCCGATGGGTTAAAGCATTCAACATACATCCCCTGATGGCTTCAACATACATTCTCAAATGGATTCAACATGCATCCCTTGATGGCTTCAACATACATTCCCAAATGGGTTCAAGTCTTCAACACATATTCTCTAATGGCTTCAACGTACATTCCCTAATGACTTCAACAAACTTTCTCTAATGGATTCAACATGATTCCCTAATGGCTTCAACAAACATTCTCTAATGGATTCAACATACATTCTCTAATGGTTTTAACATACATTATCTAATGGGTTCAAGCCTTCAACACACATTCTCTAATGGCTTCAACGTACATTCCCTAATGGCTTTAACAAGCATCCCCTAATGGCTTCAACATACATTCCCTAATGGGTTCACGCCTTCAACACACATTCTCTAATGATTCAACGTACCTCCCCTAATGGCTTCAACGAACATTCCCTAATGGTTTCAACATACACTATTCAATGGCTTTAGCGTACATTCCCCAATGACTGAAACATATCTTTCATAATGGTTTCAACAGACATTCCGTAATGGCTTCAACAGAAATTCCCTGATGAGTTCAAAATACCTTCCCTAATGGCTTCAACATATATTCCCTGATCGCTTCAACATAATTATATTCCTTAATTACTTTAGCAAACCTTCACTAATGGCTTGAACAAGCATTCCTTAATGGCTTGATCAGACATCCCCTAATGCCTTGAACCATGGTAACATCAGAATACAACCTAAAGGCTTGAGCTATTTTATGGGGCTATGGTAGTTTACGGAATATGTGGAATCCGCGGATTTCTTAGTTTATAAACCATCCGAATAACCATCTTCACCATTCCCAGAAAACAGCAAACATCCACCCGAATGTGACCAGGTTCATGATTTGCCGTTGGTCCAGAGTCTGACCAGCCTTAATCAGTTTGGCATTAGCTCTGTGCCACTTATGAAATCGCTATTTGACAATCGTGGCTAGAATGTTGACATTACCAAGCATGATTATAGAGTGTAACAAGGCCCAAAATGTGTATATAGCGTAATCTATTTATGAGGACATAATTAGTAGTCTTGTCGAAAATAACGTGACTGTCAAGTGGACACTGATTGGTCTGATTTCCATTTTGTTTTACACGAGAATGCCAAGGTCACCTGACAGGTCACGCAAACTCGGACCCGAAAACATCCGACGTGCGTCCTTTTCCGTTCAGTTCGATGTTGTAGCTAAACGCCGCCGCCACACTTGGTATAGCGTCTCTGTGACCGTTAGCTATCGTGCTCGGCTTTAGACCGCTCAGCAAAAAATTTCAAATCCTGAGTGATCTGATGCATCTCACCATCCTCACAAAGCTCCCCTGGTCCTGCTTAGCTTGTACATATATATATATTCACTAAAGTGGCCTAGAGTCCCTCCATTTGTCATTTATTACATACCTTACAGAGTACGAATACTAATTGCAGGGTGTCACTGTATAACTCGTGGCGCTCATCTTCTGAACACATGACGTCCACCATCTGCTGACTAAGCACTGGGCTGACGTTGGAGACGTACCCTGCTAACACGATACGTTCAACCAATGTTGGCTCATCATTGGCACAGCGTCGCAGACGGTGTGCCAATATTGAGCCAACATTGGGTGAATGTCTTGTATTAGCTGGGTAGACCAAGCTTTGCTCTACACTGCACGCCAGCATGGGCACTGCCGCCCCACACTGCTTGATCGTGTGTGTTTTCACGCAGACTGTGTGGCCTAGTTTAGCCTGACATGACACACTTTTCAACCAACCGTGATATCTTTCCGTTTTGTAAGTCTTTCATCTGCTCTGATTGGCCAGAGGAATTCCAAGATGGCAGCGCCCACAGAGATAATGGAAGTGGATGGATTGAGCGAAGAAATAATGATTAAATTGTGCGAAATTTTTAAAATTAGCTCATTACATGATCATCAAAAGATTGCGATTGAAAGTGCGCTTTTGAGAAAGGAAGATTCAATAATTTGTGTGCCGACTGGTGGAGGAAAAAGCTTGTGTTTCGAAGCGATCGTGCCATGCTGCAAACTTCTGATGGACGACACCCTCACGCCGGCAATGGTGATTGTTGTTTCGCCATTGCTATCACTGATGGGAACTCAAATCCAGAGTCTCAGAGAGCTCAACTTTGAGGCAGTTGCTGTCAACGATCCGGATTTTGATTTAATTAAATTCAAGGACTGCAAATACAAGTAAGCTTTAGTAATTAAAGTGAACGCTTATTAATATCACTTTGATTTTTAGTAGACTAGGTCTAGGGTCTATTATCTGATTATAATTATTACAGTCTGTCCGATCGTGATGGAGGATGGTCCAAAATGAAAGTTAGCTTTTTGGTATCCAGTCAGTCAAATCTCAAGAAATTTTCATGAAATTTTGTAAACCCTATTTTCTAGTCATTTATGATTTAGCATTGATCCTGAAAATTTCGTACAAAAATATTCTATAGTTTAAAAGTTAGCCCATTTGACATGTAGTAAATGTCTATTTATGACGCTCCTCTATAACATGTATAAACCCATTAACTTGATTAAGTTGATTAACATCCATTCCGGTTTATTCTTAGAACTGTGTTACACATGTTACATGTCAAATGGTCTAACTTTTAAAATACTAAATGGAATTTTGCGAAATTTTTAGGGTTGTTGCCAAATGACTAGATAATAATGGTTACAAAATTTCGTGACAATCCCTTGAGAATTGACTATACTCGCCGTCGAATTAACCAGGATCGCATGATTTTTGGCGATTTCTCCGTCAATTCTAAACCGATTTTCTTGAAATTTTGCAAAGGCCCTTTTCTATTCAAATCCTAATAGCGGTAAAAATGTCGCAAAATTATATTTAATATTACAAAAGTTAGACCATTTGACATGTAGTAAAATTCTAGAATTAGTTTAACATGTTTAATGGGTTCATAGAGTGACGTCGTAATTGTTTAATGGGTTCATAGAGTGACGTCGTAATTTCAATTTATTTTTATATGTCAAATGGTCTAACTTTTGAAATACGATATATAATTTTAAGAGATTTTCAGGGATATTAGGATTCTGCTGAAATATGATTGTTACCAAATTTCATGAAAATCGGTTGACAATTGACCGAGAAATCGACGAAAAGCTAACTTTCATTATGGGACATCTTCCACCGTCGGACAGACTATAATTTTATAGTCGGATTCACATTCACCGTGGTGAATGAATTTCGCCGACTTCTCGGTCAATTCTTAACCAATCTTCATGAAATTTTGCACTCACTACTTTCCATTCATGTCGTGACTAGGTACCCTGAAAATTTCACGAAGTATTTACGAAGTTAGACCATTTGACATGCAGTAAATAAATAAAAATGTTGTCCTCTATAAAACTCATTAGCTTCGTCTCAGAATTTAATACATGTCAAATGGTCTAACAAATAAATGTAGACTGTAGCAAATCTTCAATAATTAAATTTACAAACAAAATTAGGAATTATTTTTTATGTGAAATTAAAAATAGTTTAGTTAAATTAAAATTTACCTGCTGAAAAAAACTGTGTTAGTGAATACACATGATTTTTCCTAGTCTAAAGGCAAAAAGTTCTACATCTACATATTTTATTATTACTCATTCATTAAATTTAACCTGAATGTATCTCTAATTTTTCACCCCATTGATTTTCAGCTATGTCTTTGGCAACCCAGAAGGTTTCCTCCTCAGACCTTCAGTGTGGAAGGCATTACTGTCCCCATCTATCCAGAAAAATACAGTCTGTCTTGTTTTCGACGAGGTTCACACTGCAGTATCCTGGTAAGTCTTCTTGTTGAGACAGTTAAAACAATGAATAATCTAATTATAGATCAGTTTTTTTTTCATTGTGGTAAGCATGATAAATAGCTCATTGCTTACAAAAATACAAGATTCGGGGTTTGCCAATGATATGAAATAGATAGTTGCCTGAAGCACTACTAAAATATAAATTAGTACCCCCCCCATTTAGGGCAGAGGATCTGGTTATTATGTGAAACACAGTGACGTCTCCACCAGAAACCCTTACTCGGTGAATATATAAGTTGTATAAGTCCCCATCCCCATACAGTTCGTACTTCATTGTATTAGATTGCTAGGTGAAAAAAATGCAGGTCAAGGTTATTGAGTTTCACAGAATAAGTGCAGTGGTAGCGCCCCCCATTTTCAAGTAGTCAAGGCCTGGGGGACTAACACACTTGTTCAAATTTGGGTTGGAATATGAACCAACTTTTTGTGATTCATTTTTTTAAAGTAGAAAAAATGTGTCCCTCAAAATATCATGAGACATGCTAAAACATTAGTTCAACCCCTGGTCTGATTGAGATACTACAGCCATGCTTAAATTTACTTCAAATTATATACCAAATGTGATCTGGTGATAGTTGATTTCTTATATTCAAATGAAATGCAAACTTTATATTTGATTATTCTTACAGGGGCGTTTCCACACAATCAGAAGATGCATTCCGTGGGTACTTCAGTAAGGTTGGAGATATTCGCGCAAGACTTCCAGGTGTGCCATTAATGAGTCTGACTGCCACAGCGAGTGTAACTACGCTTCAAAAGATTAAAGAACTGCTGGGACTACATGATGCAAGAACTTATCATATAAGTCCCGATCGTCCTAATGTGAGGCTGACAATTAAAAGAGTATCAGATCAGGGGGCAGAGTGCATGCAGTGGTTGGTGGATATGTTAATAGAAAAAAAGGAAGACTGCAAAAAGATTATTGTTTTCTGCAGACGCCTACAAGACTGTTCAAGAGTCTACAGTTTCATCAACTCAAAGCTGAAGCATGAGCGAGATGGAAGACGTCTTTTCAACATGATGCATTCAAAAACACCTGAACGTGTAAAGGCCAAAGTTGTGGCCTCCCTAATGGATGCAACTAGCTCTTTAAGAGTTGTTGTTGCTACAAAAATTTTGGGTCTCGGCATTGATGCAAAATGTGATATGGTGGTTCACTACGGCCCTCCATCTTCTACAGAGGATTATCTCCAGCAGTCAGGCAGGGCTGGTAGAACAGGAGAGCAAGCTGATGCTGTGATGTTCTATTCAGGGAAACAGTTGAGAAATCTGCAAGCATCAATGCTCAATGCAATCCACAACAGTGATAACCACTGCATAAGAAACATGATTTTAGATGACTTTGGGTTCAGCCGACAAGAAATGATCCCTCTGCATTTATGCTGCAGCTTTTGTGCCAACAATTGTACTTGTGGTGTGTGTGACAATGATGAAATGACATTTTTGTTATCATCACACTCTCCGGAGTCATTTGCACCAATGTCTGTGCGTATTGTTCCACCAGATAACCTCAAACAACTAAAACTGAATTTGTTAACGCTAAAGGAAGAGCTTGATGGTGAAGTAGTCATAACCAGTCCAACATACACCAAGCCAGATATCATTCATGGCCTGAGCTTGGATATAATTACACACATTGTGAAAGAAGCAGACAAATTATGTTCCATTGATGATTTACTTGACTTTGGCCATATCATTAACACTGTGACAGCTGCGAAAGTGCTTATGATATTTGCAGACCTATTTGATGACTTGGACACAGATATCATGGGGGATATAAGTGATGATACTGATATATAGCTGAATTTTATTACACAAACTGTAAATGATGTTATTGTCACCCTATATAATTCAAACTATGTACTTGTACCAGAGTGTTGGACAAGTAACGTAACAAGTTTACTAGTCTAATGGTTTTTTTTAATTATTTTTGATTGTACAGCTCAAATTACTTTGGTTAAAACTTATCTGATGATCTGCTTTACAAATACAATATCAGAAGCAAATAAAAATAAAAAAAATTAAAAAGTGTTTCAACATGTTTAATCCATTTCTAATTAATTGTGTGGAGACTTTTCCAATTTTCTTGACATCTAGTCTAAATTCTATTAAAAGGTATTTTAAAATTTTAAAGTACACTTGTTATTTTTTTTTCTCATGCTTCAACTTTTCTTCCCAAACAATCTGTCAATCTTATCAATAAGTGTGTTCATATATATTATAAATCATACAAATATGACTATACAAATATAAATTTTCTATTACAGATTTGTGTTCTACATTTGTTGTATTACTAGGCTATTGTCAAATATACTGAATAGTGAGCACTTTAAGTATTCAGTATTTCAAACTTTTATGACAATATTTTACAATACGTAAGTTAATAAGATATGAGTTACCAATTTCTTTTTTAGAAGTCACTTTGAATTTTTTTTCCCAAATTTCAGACAACACAAACCAATTGAAATACTAAATGTGGTATTTAATACTGTATCAATCCAAGTCCCAAATTTGTATGATGTTTTCCTCTCAAATATCCAACCTAAATGATATAATTTATGGTATCACTACTAGATAATATACATAAATGTAGCAGGTGAATATTTTATTGACGACAAAACATTAAAATGTGTGCAATCTCATACAAAAAGTTGCATTGCATTTATCTTTTTCTCTCTTGTATTTTACAACATGTTGATCATGTTCATACTAGACATGCTAAGAGTTGAAATGATGTAACTAAGACTAACATACCCTTATTCCTCAACATTTGCCAGTTCACTTTAACCCTTATCCTGTTAAGTTAAGTTATTTAAATTTTCACCCAATTGAAGTTGTGTCTCGCTACCCGTACCACGACTCACAACGTCAAATGGGTGAAAATTACTCAATTCTTCTAATTTGCGACCAAACATTTACAAATCCTGATGTTTAAATGTACATTTCGTCCCCAATATCAGTGAGTTAATTGTGAAACAGGTTAAAATGATCAGCAGGATAAGGCTTATCTAATTGATAGAACATTAAAATGTATCCATATTGAAAAATAATAATTAAACAATGTTCTCTTATGACATTTTGCTTCTACAATGATTTGTATAAGTGCTGGATCATAAAGTCCCAAACAACATTGTCTGCATGTATGTATGATGTACCATGCTACCAAGTTAGTACAAAAATAATCAAATATCATGTACATATGTGTTACAAAATGTTATCAATTGGTTCCAGTTGTTTCGATGTCGCAACAAAGTGGATTTTGTACTTAAATTAACAAAAGTGGCAAACGTGAAACTGCCCACATATTACATTTATTGAATAAATCTTTCAGCCTTGCAGCTGAAACCAGTTGCACATGATGACCAGTTAAACATCCTTTTCAATTTGTCATTGTTGTCCGGATACTAATAGGCATATCAATTACCCGCTTGGCACCTCAAGTTGTTTAAATAAAGCTCCTCCAGACGATAAAACTTCACAATTATGAACTTAAGCCAAAATTGAGTTTTAATACATCGATATGGCATAAATTCATGTAGGTCTATTTGTACCAGTACTGCAAAGTGTATTCCTATTTAAACAAATGCAACTACTCATTTCCTGAACCCTTTTACCATGTTTCAAATACAGTGAATTATATTTTTCATTCACCTTGAAATGGTAATTGCTTTTGAAAAAAAAGTAGGCCTACCCTCTCAAGCTGAATAAAAGTACATGTTTATGTAAGACAGAGCACTTGTAATAAAATTCTTAAAAATTCAAACATCCTTGTTTTGCATTATTGAATAATTTTTGAATCTTAGATTTTTATAATGCCATGTGGTGCATCAATTAAGACTTCCATAAGTCTTAAAAAGGTTAAAGGGTTGAATAATATGCTTTGAAAGTGCTGGATAATTATCCACCATTTAAAAACATGTAAAAAAAAAATAAGAGCATTTTTATTCCAGCATTTATGTGATATATTTTAGGATGCTACAAGCAAGTGCTGTAATCATGGTAATAACTACCAGATTTGTCTTACTTTTTTAAATGTATGCATTAGTGCAAGAAGTACAGGCTCAAATTTTTAAAATTATATGGTATGAGCTTTTAATATCTTTCAGTTTTGATTGCATCTGTTGAAAATATATTATTGAATAAATTTCAATGTTGGTCCTTGCAGCACCAATTTATTTGGCATCTTATTCATTTTATATCATCCCCACAAAATCTAAATTAATGAGTTTTAGATTTCACTTCAACAATTAACTGCATGATGAATAATCATTTAAAATGAAAAATTGTTCAGGATGCTACATGTATGTCATTCTTCGAAACTGGCATGTGACCCATCATCCCTTGTATAATAGAACATGGTGGGGTCTATTAAAATGAATAACTTTGACCTCGTAATGTCTGATGAAAAATATTGTGGAGAAATGTTATTTTCAAATAATATCTCAACTGCCTAATGAAGAAATGGTAAATAAACGGAAAGGCATAAATGACAGCATGATATTGATACATGTTAACTGTTTTCAGTGTCGAACGTCCTTTTATCACCATATAGTCAAGACACCATGGTCATATATTATTTACGTACATTGGTTTTTTTTCAGATAATCTGTCACAAGCAAAAATGTGTGACATGATGTCCTAAACACTATTCAGCAATGAATTGCATTTCATCAGCTGCACGTTTTTTTTGCTGTGTCAGCCATTTGTTCAGTTCTATTATGTTCAATTTGTTGAGCATATCTGCAGGAAAATTTGGAAATGTCCTATGTTCCCTGCCAACATGCCTCGTCATTATGTCGTTGTCTCCGAGACAATGTGCCATTTCTCTTATATCGTCCTTGTTATCTGCCTCTGCGTGTTTTCCTTTTATTTCATCAGAGAATGATTCTGTTATTTGCTGCAAATAATCCAGACATTTAGCAGCTTTGTGGCATGCAGGAAATGAAATATTTGCCCCCATGGCTCGCATCAGTTCTTTCATTTTGTGCACATGGATTTCAACCAGATTGTCATTGGCTATGCAATGCCTTGGACCACCTGTAATATTAACACACAGATTGTGTTTATAAAGGAATGCTTCTCGTTCAGAAAGTAGTGCGTTTAAATAGGCTTGTATGCGCCACAGCCATAAGCGATATTTTATGTGGGTACCAACTGAAAAGTGCAGCATGAGAAATTTAATGTTTCTGGCTATGCGGTCCCCATCTCCCATTTTGATTGCATCTGTTGTATCTCTGTACAAGAGGGCCAGTTTCAAAAATGATGTAGCGTAGTTGTATTTGCCATCATATGCATCATCAGGCTCATCTCTACGTGGTGATGGCAGCTCAACATTAATCAAGTGTTTCTCTTTTAGATGATGTTTCAGCCAGCCAATGGTCTTGTATGATTTAGCACAATTTCCTACATTACAATAAAATCGACTGTCATGTCCTACAGCTCTTTCAAATTTGTCTTCATGCTCGACAATTTCAGCCATTGCAGTCTGGATGCCTTGTCTGGTATCTGACAATACATACTCATCCACAAGAAGAGCAGCTAGATCATGAAGGTACTGCTTTTGGTACTCTTTATTCTCAGCAAAAAGTTTTTCATCAGGAACGTGTTTTCTAGGCTGACTATCTTGATCTTCCATGTCAAAAAGATGTATTCCAGCTGCCACAATGTGTCCATCTAGGGCATCATTCAAAAAATTCCTGCTTGCATTGTATGCATTGGTCATATCAAAATTCACATGTCTCCTGTCTGCAAGAACTGCAAGATTTGACAAAGTCCCAGCCTCATTAATACTAGACT
This sequence comes from Flabesymbios commensalis, assembly GCA_964017125.1. Lineage (NCBI taxonomy): Eukaryota > Metazoa > Annelida > Polychaeta > Terebellida > Flabelligeridae > Flabesymbios > Flabesymbios commensalis. The sequence goes on along the minus strand of OZ024912.1, from coordinate 66,837,454 downwards.
TAGTGAAAAAAATCTCTAAAATATGTTTGCACAGGTTCATACATAGGTGAAGTCCTTCAGGTTGGTGTATCACACCATGCATGCAATCTGCCTCGTTTTCAGAATTTGACATGTCAAGTTGACCTTGGTATGCCCGCTCATTCGTCAACACATCACCACCAAATACAATGCGCTCCAAGATATTAGCTCCATATGCAGTATCTACTTTTGGAATATACTGATGTACTGCCTGAAGTATATCGATCATGTCATCGCTCTTGCTCTCATTTTTTTCAAGTAGTTCAAGGACATTGTATTGGGATTTTTGGTTCATTTCGTCCATATAAGGATGAGGAATGCACTGTGGCATCACATTATGTAATTTATTAAGAAATGGGAAATGCTGGACTAAGACCTCCATGACGTGAAATATGAAATGATCCCTTAAACTGTTGTTGTCACTAATATCTGGTAAAAATTCAGAATTATTCACACTGTTTATGTCACACTTTGGGTGGTTAGTAGATAGATCAGCCGGTGCTTTCACATTGTGCTCGGCACAAAGCAGTAAAAACCAATGCAGATCTTTACTTTTTCTATCTTTTGTTCTGTGGAATGTGTCCACTCTGTGATCCAGATTGTCACCAAGGATGCTGTATGTACTGTGTTCGGGAGATGAAATAAAACAGGTGGACCCTATGGCACATGGTTTCATATGGAGCACCCACAATATTGTTTGCCTTGATGAGCCATCCAATGTGTAGACTGGAACTGTGCTGAATGGGAATTTAGACAGTAGTGAATTCTGTAATAGTTCAGTTCTTTGAAGTAAAGGGCGGATCACACTGTCTGTGTGGTGTTGTGCAATCTGTATTTTTTTTTTACTCAATGTTGAAGGTGCTACAGAGATATTTGATTTAGCAAGAATGTTTATAGTTTTGTCTTTTGTTCCTGCAAAATCTAACAAAAGTCCATTGATGTGCTGCATGGCTGACATATGTGGATTTCTACTTTTCAGGAGTGCTGCTCCTGCCATAGCTATAGGGCCATCTGAAGTCACTACTCCACGTTTCTTCTTATTTTCTTTATTAGAAATCTCTCCAAGCACATCATGTAGAATTGGGGCATGCACCTTCCACTCCTGGAGCAGAGTCTCTGGCTTGAATGTTGCTAAGTTGTTTGGAGAAACTTTACGAAGTATGCTGTGCTGCTTCAGGGAACATAGGTCTCTACATTCTGCATTGAGCTTCTTCAAAACTGTCTGATGGACAAGTGACCTGTAAGAAAACACAAGCATAATTTTAAAAATATTTAATCTAAAAAATGTATTCTCGTTGATAGAATTGTGACAAAATTGAAGATATGATTTAATTTTGGCGAGACGACACCATGATTTTTTCAGGGCATATCCCTGTCTGAAACCGCAAATTTTGTTTTGTAGTAATGGTCTAGCTATCTGGCATGCTTTGTAAAACATTGCTAGGTAATTATTGCCAATGGTCGGCCATTTAAGTAGGTCAAAGTTCAAAAACTCCTAAAGGTAATCTACACCTCCTACGGGATGTATCTGTGCAATATGAAACCCACCTCACTCCAGGGGTTTACAAGATCTGCTCTAGAAACGAGACGTGGACAGATGGGCGGATTTCCGGGCATCTGAGGTGACGCCAGTATCTCCCACCCGACAAAGTTGGGGCAGGGGGTATTGCCGGCAAAATGGAGATTGGTAAGAAATCAGAGTCATTTAAGTCATACTCACCAGTAGCCAGTATCGGCACAAATTGCATTCACAATTTGAGCTTTGCCACGTTCTCCTCCTTGCACTAGACCTCGGGCAATTTTTACTTCCATGTTGTCTTGTTGAAATATCCTAAACTTTGTCGATTTCTTGTAATTAACAATGACCTGAAAAAAATACATACATGTGTTGTAAAATTCAGTATAAAAAATGAAAAAATATATCTAGTATTCAGAGAGTGAAAATGCTTTCATCCAAGCTTCACTTATTTCATAATATGGTTTGCAGATGCAGCTGGCCTGATAATTAGGCCAGCTGCATCTGCAAACCATATTATGAAATAATCAGGCCCTGATCCAACAAATACAATAAAAAATAATCTGAAATCTATTTTTTTCTCCTTTGTCGTTTTGGTTGAAAAAATGACAAAAAATTATTTTCGCGTGCTGAAACATAATTTCCAAAGAAAAAAATACTACATTTACTGGATTTAATTATTGTTTTTTTTCCTGATGCTTTGTCTGGAATCTGCTAATAAGTAGGCCCTACATGAAAGTCAAAAATTGTCTTCCTTTCTATTTCATTGTATTATTAAATTTTGCATTTGCTAACCTTTCTATAATTTTTTAAAACAACATCAATGTTGTGGTATTCTTTTGTCTTCACATATTTGTCACCCAACATATTTTGAATGAAAGTAAGTCATCAGAAATAGACACTACCCAGAAGAACAGGATGTTTGAGTAGTTATTCAATATTCATAAAGTAATTTTCATTCACTGTGAGGTGGAGATCACAGTAGCATTTCTCAGCTCACATTGGATAAGAATATGACTAAATTTTCCAAGTGGTAAATGGTTAATGCAATGGATCTATTCAGTTTCTTTCACAATTAGATCACGTTTATTTTCAAAAGCATACTAATTGAACTAAATTGAATAAAAATATCTCTGTGTATGCTATCTACATAATTATGTGTAATAATCTTTATATATAAACATTTATCTATGTTTAATATATTTTTAATGGTAAAATTAGAAATCCGAATAAATTTTATGTTTATAATGGCAACATTGCTGATACCTACCTTAACAATGAATTGATCTGAGCCAGGTAAAGAAGGTATTGACACACCCTGATCAGTGGCAGCTGTACGACTGGTGCTATGTGGGTCATCACCTGTCTGTGATATATCAGGCTGTATGTGTGGGTCTACAGGGATATCACAAGATGGGGCTCCCAGTGGTAATGCCTACATGGAAACCAAATAGATTGATATAATAATATTTAAGATAATTTTTTTTTAAATTATTAATATTACAAGTCCATATCTAAGAAGTTGTCATTACTTTTAAATGTGGCTATGCAACCTAAAATATGATAATTGATCTATATAGTGACAGGTATGTTGCATAATTAGTGTAACAACAGAGATATTACACAATAAAAAAGCAATATTTCCTGTAAAAAACAGATGAAGTGAAATAAGCATGATTTAATAGACACTTTTTAATCCCAAAATTATTTCATGAAGTGCTTCTTTCTTATTTTTACACTTAATGTAAATCAATTACAAATAATTCTATGATTTTGTTGTATTTTGACATTTTTTTATATTTCACAACTTAAAACAATTAATTATTGAAAATTATTCAATTTAAAGAAATAGCTTCCAGGTAATTAAAAAAAATGACAATTGAAATGGAAAAAAAGACATTGAAGACAAATTGACATGCATTGTTTCTGTGCAAGCATTTTAATTTTATAATATTATAGAAAGCTCATACCATTAAGCATGCTTGCATGACATACACATTGCATATTAGTTTTTTAATTATGTTTTTTTTAGTATTGTTGCATACCAGTTCATACTACAAAGAAAGACATTTGAGCAGTTCCACACCAATATAAATACATACACTCTATCAAATCAGACATATATACATATACCATATACATACTGTATTTATTCTAATAAATGCAGGTGCGTTAATTAGAATACACATTGAGATTACAGGGGAGATGGGCGCTTATTTGCTTATAGAGTAGTTTTTCTATGATCATATAGTGTACATGATCGCCGCTTTCATTTTCAAATCGGGGGGGGGGGGGATTTATCAAAATTGTGACGTTTATTGGAATAAATAGGTATATAATGTGATTGTATATCTCAAACACCCCTTTTTCATAAAAAAAGGGAGATTCATGATAATTAATAATGTGTTTTAAATTAACCCTTTTAACACGCAGTCATTACTTATCAGATTTATTTACATTCAGATGTGAAATGCTTCCGCAATTCCCATCTCAATATAAACAAAATAGGGAAATTTTTTCTAGAATTAATCCATTTCAAAATATGTCATGGGGTACGGTAATGTGATAAAGGTGTTCAAAGGGTTAATATACCATCACCATATAAGCTGACAAAAGCAAAGCATTTTACATCCCAGGAAAGAACATATATATACAAAGTAGTATAGCCATGGCCGACAGCAGATATAGGAAGACAGAATGATTCATACACCACTTTAAAAATAACTCACATTTTATTACTTATAATATAACCACACTAATAGCTGGAACCTGAAAAGTGAAATTTTCATTATTATCATTGTAATATTTCAAGAAACATAATACTTTTAATGTGCATAATATTATTTTAAAAACATACAAGTATACGACATAATTTGTTTATGGATATATAATTAATTAGCTTTAGGAGCTGTTTAGAAATAAATGTACATAGTTCACTATTTGTCCCCTTGGAGTAAGAAGATGCTGCCAGTGACAGTTTAACTCCAAGGGGACGTTTTCATCTGTGCCGTATAGGAGACAATATTATCTATGATATTCATGTAGGTGCTTTGATTTAACATTTGTGATAAGATTATTGAAACTTGCTATATCTTTCAACATATTTGTGTTAACAGTTTTGATTTTCTTATGAATTGGATAGGTGAAGAAGTAAATATGTAATTAATTATTCTTGATTTACCATGACATCTTGAAATTTTTCCATTCTAGTTTCTACTTTCCCCAAACTGCAGGACTTTCTTAGCTGGAGTTTTTTCTTTTTTCTGTCTCATTGTTTTCTAAAATAGAAGAAAAAACCAAATCATTTATTTAAAAAAATACATGCATAACTCATGACCCATTAATTTATTTGTTTAACAGTCTGACATACAATGTATTTTTTGCGAACAACAAAACCTGTTATTGCTTTTTTATTTTGCGAAGAACTAAAAATTATTTGTATTATATAAAAGATTTTTTTTTTATTTATGAACATTGACAAATTTTCTAATCCCTATTTGACAACTATAGGAATTTTTGTGTCGCTGCATTGAGACACATATTTATGTAAATGGCCAGGGCTCGACACTAACGGTTGCCCGATTGCCCGGGGCAACCGATTTTAGGTGGGGGCAAGTAAAAAATTACAGACAGTGGCCCCCTGGGCAATTGCTTCAATTTGCACAATTTTAAAATTTAGCGACTGTCACAACAGACAACGCATGTCAGTGGCAAGTCTGACAAGTGATAAATTTGGGGGGCAAGTACCCCCAAAATTGTCTTACTCTTTGGGCAAGAAGGTCTAATCAGTTAGTGTCTAGCCCTGATTATGGTTAAAATTAACATTAATAGGTTTTATTTTGACACTTTACGGTTAACATGAATATTATAGACTTGAATAATTCACCCACCCTAGAGTCAACAGTGAGATAATTTGGTGCAGATCCTGTGACTGAAAATCCACCTTGCAAAGTAGCAGAAGGAAAGTTTATAGACCTCCTGGCTTTTTCATCCGGGTCATTCACATATTGTATGGTGACAGGTCCTGGTATTCTTGTTGGGAATATCCTCTGGCTGGGAGATAGCACTTGCATCTTAACTGCCCTGAAAAATATTCAAAATTAAAATTATTTTCTCTTTCCACAAATTATTATAAGACTGACTTAATAAATTGGTAAATTTGTGAAGATCCTGATATTAAATTTCCCTTTTTTCATATCCCTTAACATTTTTTTTCGCATTATGAGTATTTTTATAGACTTTCTCAAACATAAATTATTTAGGACCACTTTCTTTTTATTTGTGTTGAACAGCTGAGTCTCTAATTTTTAATTTGTATATAAATATATATATTTCTGATAATATTATAGATTCATCCTGTCATATATCGCTGTATCGAAATGAAAGGCTACTCTTATTAAAATAACAGGAACTGTCTTTGAGCGTATTCTTTACAGTCATATATAGTTATATTTTTTACAGTTATAATATCTTCCAATTCAATTTACATGATTTATGTGCGTCAATATAGTTTACTCTGACTAATTCATGTTTTTTTTTATTTTTCATACTGATATTGTCGGTTTATGAGAAACGTGATGCGTATCCAAGATATCGAGACGTATTGATACGTCTCGATACACAGAACAAGATGGGTGAATTGTTGCAGTCGTGTCACAACATGCACCTCAGTCTAGTCAGGACTTATCATGAATGGTTGCACTGAGCATAAAAAAGGGAAACAAAAAATATTATATACCCCTCTAACCCTGCCAACTAATGATAGATCACATAGGCCTACATTATTCAGAAAAGTTTAATGAAATTAACAATAGGTCTTTAGGCCCCAAAATAAGGAGAGCCTAATGGAATCCTGATAAACCACAGACTAGAGACTTCTGATAGAATTTGAAATTTCCTGGGGGCAGGCACGGATTCATAGGGGGGGGGGGGCATGCCCACCATTTTTGCATCAAATTCTTTAAAAAGTCTCCCAAAATTGGCCTAAATATGCTCAACCCCCCCCCCCCCCCGAGCCACCTGCGCCCCCTTCTTTTTCAAATCCTGGATCCGCGCCTGGAGGGCATACCGAAACATAGATGGAATTATTGTCTGACACTAACAAACAACAATGATGTACCCTATTATTGCTTTTTCACTTCGTTAGGCTAGCTACTTACCTAGGACGGGGTGTGCAGGGGCTCTGCTGAATATCACTTGTGGTAGGCCTCGATGATTTTGTAGGTGTAGCCAGTATCGTGTCCATGGAAGTGCCCGCAGTTTGACAGCCGACTGTGACAGCAGATGTAGGTCTATTACTGGTAGTGGTGTGAGTCCCTGCGCCGGCACGGCAGTGAAGAGTCACAGGGTGACTGGACCGACTGACATTGTCACTGACAGTAACACCAGATACAACTGACAGGATGTTGGACCAGGAAGAATGTATCCGTTTTTTGCTCACAAACGACTTTAAAAATAATTGTGAGCTCTTCTTTATTTCGGTGATTTCACTTTCTAACTCTATTTCTAATGGTTTGATGCGTTCACGCCTTCTGATGTTTTTGATTAGACGGTTCGCACACATCGAACACGTGTGAAATTGTCTGTTGTGGCAAAACTCGGCGAATAATTGTTTAAAATCAGTGTTTATGCTTGTTAATTCGTCCAACAAGTGCTTGCTTGTGTTCAGACATCTTCGCCCTTTTTTTGTCGTATCGCAGCAAATTATACAAACGTCTACATTCTCACGAAAAACGAGTTTTCTCGGTGTTTTCAAAACATCATGTGGCACCCTGGACGCCGCCATTTTACCACAGCATGTTTACAATCCGCACTCTTCACTACGCGTTCCCTGATTGGCTATGGCATATTAGGTCAAGCTGGGGTTATAGAAATGGGTCATTAGGGGTGGGGGCTAATCGGCAGCTTTTGAATCACAAACTGGCAGTGTGTAGACTGAGTCAAGCACTGCATGGGAGTGTAGCTTTGCTCCAGCAAGGCAGTGTTTTATTGCCGGGAACGTGATCAGCTCATAATATAACAACAATTACAGACGATAATTCGAGGAGATCCTGAGGCCAGTCACCATGGTTACATCACAGTCTTAGCTATATACACGGACTTCAAAGCAAACGCCACGGACAAAAGCTAAAAATAACACGGCATGGACCTTCTGGGCTTCACCCCAGGGAAGAACAACATGTAAGTCATCTAAGACTGTACCAGGCTTGATGGAAAACAACGCAGGTAGGAGCTGGGTCAATATAGTGCATATACATAGGCTAAACTGGACAATGAAATGTTTATTCCAACGCAGTTAATCGGTGTGCTGCCGATAGAGTATAATTATATACGTTTTCAAACTGTACTGAAAACAAATAAATGCCATTAAATTTTATCAAATAGTTTCTGGCAAATACATTTTGTGGATGATGTGTCGCGACACAGTGGCAGGTTGGTAGTCTTCAGCAGACGGAATGTTCTGGATGTTTTCTGAATCAGTCGCCTATCTAGCAGGCATCTGGTGTGATATAGGCAGATAGCGAACACAGGCAAATCGATGCCTTACGAACGCACAGATAGGGACATAAGGTGAAATCAGAGCAATCTGAGGCACGTATGCTGGTTGCTTGTTTCGTTCTAATTATCAGTACACACTGAAATGCAATGTTAATTGCTTACCTTAAATATATGTTTATGTTTGGTCTTTGGTAATATACATGCTATATGGCTGTTTATTCTGCCATGCAAAGCCAAAACGCATTAAGTGCTCACTTGAAAAGTAAACAGTTACTGCCTTATGACTTTGCGTATAGTTACTGCCTTATGACTTTGAGTATTTTACTGTACACCCACACCTCAATTTATTTAGTATCCATCTGATAAAATACGTGTATCTCACAGATAATGTATTTTAATCACAGACGCCGACCCGATGTGTACCTGTGTTAGTGACATTTTCTATGTGATGAGCAGTGTACTGTGTAGTTAAAATATAATAAAAGACACCTATATAACTTCGTGCCATACTATAATGCTGGTTGATTGTTGGGCCGGCGGCGGAGACGGCGGGACAACATTTACACAGCATTGGTTCAATATATCATGTTTGTTGGGATAACGACTGTGGCGAGTGTCAAAATGATAGATCTGGCATGCAATGTGCTATTAATCAAGATGCCGCCAGCATATACAGGTGTCCCTGACCCTGTTTGATTTGATAATAACATCGAGCCATCGTTGGATCACCTTTCTCGCAGTTACTGCCGAGTATAATAACTTGATCAATAATCAACAGACACATACGTTGAAACGATGTTGGTTTAACGTTGGTTCAGCGTTTTATGTCTGTTGGGATAGGACATACGAGTACTATACGAGTAAGCAAGTACAAAGATATGTATGGCCGGGTGTCCGAAAACACAAGATTCTTCAAAGTTCTTTGTCGTATAATAACATAGAGAAAATATCCACATATAACGGTCCACAGGTGTCAGAATTTTTTTTTTTGAAAGAATCAGGGAATGTTCTACTAGCGCTGAGTGGTAACCCTGTTAAATCGATTTCTATCGCTGAATCAGCTAATGTTAAGCTGTCGCTGAGTAGCGACTAAATTAATTCACTTTACTTTTACAAAATATTTTGAAACTTGTTTCAGTTAATTTACCAAAATAGCGCGAGCACTTTGTTCAAAAGTTTTATTAGATATATTTCCTGGTAGTAAACATTGTAATATATTTTAAATATTCCACATATATTTTTTATTCAATCAAACATTTACTCTGCAGCCATATTGCCAAGGGGACGATTATTTACCTTAAGTCAACGTCAATGACGTTCATTTAACCTAGATTTATCCGTTTCATTTGGTTTATTTCCTGCTATTATATGGATTCATATCTGCTGGTTTCCATAGTGTAAAAACTGACTGGCATTTTAGTCTTACCATGCCACGTCAAAGGAAAAGGTTGTGTGGCTGACGGTGCTTTGGCAGTTATTGACTAAGGCAATTTCCAGTTTAATCTATGAAACAAATATGTCTGTTCAGACGAAGTTAAATATTTAATTTACTGACCAATTATCACAAAATATTGTATTTATTTTCAGTTGCATTTTGAGTCAAATCAAACCCCCACGAAAACGAACACTATGAAAAAGACGGTATACGTTAAACTCGACAACCAATCGGAGCGTGCCGCCATCGTTGTTGCTTGCATGTCGCACCATTGTGGAGCCGCATAGCGATTGATGTCGGTTTTTAAGAAACATGAAGATCCCAATTTTTAAAATTTGCTTCAGCTTGTACCTAGCAGGAATAAACTTGTGAAGTAGACGGGATCCGCCGTCTGAAGGACCAGATGATGAAGGTGAAGTTAACAAGATTTGTCGGCGGCGGGATTCTGCATATGTACGGTCTTTTATGATCCGCCCAGTTCGTGTTCACGCAGGCTGTGGCCTCCTCTCCCCTCCCTGTGGATACAGTGCCTGTAATTACGGGAAGCCATGGGTCTGGAACCTTAAGCGCCCTGTGCTGGGGACCAGTGTTGGTCCACGGCCTTTTGTCAGTCCAATCAACTGTGCCAGCAGAACATGAATGAATGAATGAATGAATGAATAAATGAATAAATGAATGAATGAGTGAGTGAGTGAGTGAGTGAGTGAGTGAGTGAGTGAGTGAGTGAATGAATGAATGAATGAATGAATGAATGAATGAGTGAATGAATGAATGAATGAGTGAATGAATGAATAAATGAATGAATGAATGAATGAATGAATTAATTAATTAATTAATTAATTAATTAATTAATTAATTAAATAATTAATTGATTAATTAATTAATTAATATATGAATGAGTGAATAAAAATGCCGACAAAGGACTCAAATAAAATAACTAGCAAAGGAAGTAACGAAGTGAGGAGAAAAAATATGGAAAAAAAAGCAGGAATGAAGAACGAAAGTTTAAGAACGACGGACAAAAACAACGAAGGAAGGAATGAAGGATGAAGAGAAGAATGAAGGATGGAAGGACATATTTAAGCGAGGAAGAAATGGAGATAAAATGAAAGAAGGAAGGGAAGCAGGAAAAGAAGAAGGAAGGACGTGAAAAAGGCAAGAAGAAAGGAAGAGAAGAAGGTAGGAAGAAATAAATAAGAAATATAGGAAGGAATGAAAAACGAGCAAACTCCACGAAGGCTGCCATATAATTTCATTCTCTAAATTATAAACAGAAATATAACACAGCCTTGACGTTATTACACGACAAAAGTGTTTGTCAATATCGGTAAACTTTAATTAAACAATTAAGTCAGGCACCGCTGCGAGTGAAAAATAGTCGAAAGGGGACGTGAGCGCGATAAATCATCCAGTGGATAGTCACTCTTGATAATGATCAGATAATGAAGGTGTCAGAAAGTGAGTTGAAACACGGCCTACATCCCAGAGGAACGTCTGCTACCGGACTCTGTTGTCACCTCCAAATAGCTTTTGAGTGGTGCGCAATCTACATCACATGATATCCCGACAAACACGAGTCATTAAACCAATGCTGGTTTAATGTTGGTCCACCGTCGCAGAGATGGTACCTGTCGTGACGTAACAGTACCGAACGCGATCGAGGCAGTTTTGCACACAGGGGTCTGAATCTTTGCGTCATCCATTCCAATAAACGTCTACTCGCTATGTTTATGTTTAATATTCATGATGTTGTAATATAACCCAGCAGACAATTGAACCGACATTGGCTGAGCTGTTGATTTAACGTTGGTCCAGCGTCGTAGACGGTGGACCAACGTTGAATCAACATTGATTCAACGTCTTGTGTCTGCTGGGTGGCTACGTCAATCGTTTGGCATAGGCATGCTGTTTACAATGCCAATGATACCATTTTTCTTCTTTTTATTATTTCCTTATTAGTTCAGGTCAGGTCAAAATTTGTTGAAATTCATAATGACACAATTTTAGTATTGTCTTAAATCAGAGCCCCCAAAGGGATTCGTCGGACGCTCAAACTGACGGATAGTGTCTGACTTTATAATATGCTATCACAGTCAGTCACAACGAGTTAGAGAAACCTTACTTGACAAAGACATCAATCAGATATTAACATGCGGCTGGCCATGCTGCTCTGCAATGCTAAAATGCAGTTCTTGCTTACTTTTAAAATGAGCGGATACTGCATTTTGGCTTTGCGCGGTAGCCTGGTGGAAAGGAAGTTAACAGCGGACGATGAACCACTGAGCAGAAGGTGGAAATCCTTCCTCTTTCATCTTGGCTGGTGTGCTTTCTCACAAAGGCCAATCAGACCCAAATGTGCAATGCTAAAGGCAGAATGAAACCTCAAAAGTGAGCTGAAGGACGGTCGGCAGAGGTGTTGAGGGCAAGAGAGGGTGTTGGCAGAGTCGCAGATGCTGGACCAGTGATGTGTCAATATTTGCGGAGGCGCGTTGATGACGGATCAGTCAAAAGAGATCAAAGATTACGTTCATTTGAAAGACGACGATAGCGCTATGGACGTGAGATAGACACAGTCAAATGGCATCAGCAAGCCACTGTGGTTTGGCATGAGAGAGACACAGCCAAATGGCATCAACAAACCAATGTGGTTTGGCATTAGAGAGACACAGTCAAATGGCATCAACAAACCACTGTGAAACCACTGTGGATTGGCATGAGAGAGACACAGTCAAATGGCATCAACAAGCCACTG
>OZ024912.1:66815068-66825035 GCA_964017125.1 Flabesymbios commensalis | reverse complement strand
CATTACGCTGGCATAACGTGCAACACATTACCGGTATGTATATTGACCGATACACGATATGAAATCCCTTGTTAAGAACAAAGCTACAAATTAATGCTTCACCTCTGCGTAGGTAAAGCATGAAACTGTTCAAATCCTTAATATTTGTGTACTTCTCTGATAAAGTACAATTCATGTGTGTTCGATTTATTTTTGCCCTATGAGATTTAGGTAACTTGCTCTGATGATGGTGGTATTCAGCTCAGTTGTTGCTTTTGTCTTTTCACGGCAAAAATGACGGTGAATGGTGATTGATCACGTCGCGTAGACAGAATTCAAAAATACAAAAAAAGGCTGGATAATTTTCAATTAGATCACCCATCACGACATTATATCTCCTTTTATTACCAGAAGATGACATGCCGAAAATAGTAAACATTTTCAAGTTTTTCTTTTTTTCTTTTTCAATCATAGTTTACTTTAGATTATTTTTCTCAAGTCACCTGAGTAAATACAAAAACGTGCAGTTGTTATCTGAAAAAAATATGTGATGAAGGTTCGCGCATGACGGTCCCGCTTTATGCATAGACAGAGAATGATAAATTACTGAAAATTACGTGTTTAAGAATCAATAGACGCCGTAACTTCTGAAGTATTGTGTTATTGTTAGCGCTATTCACCAGGTGTCTCTGAGGTTTCATCTGAGAAACGTTTAACCAGCGAACACGAGACATTGAGCAGACGTTGGATAAATGTTGGCCGCCGTGAATCTGCTCAAGCACTGAGCCATAGCTGATGGAGAGGTAATCGTTGAGACTGACCCTATCGAGGCTTTAGCTAGAGTTGACCCCGTGGGTATTAAATGTACGCGCCTGCCACTTTGGGTATTAAATGTACGCGCCTACCACTTTTGGTATTAAATGTATGCGCCTGCCACTTTTGGGATTAAATGTACGCGCATGTCACTTTGGGGCTTAAAGGTACGCACCTACCACTTTGGAAAATAAATGGACGCGCATGTCACTTTGATGATTAAATGTATGCGCCTGCCACTTTTGGGATTAAATGTACGATTCTGTCACTTTGATGATTAAATGTACGCGCGTGCCACTTTGGGGATTAAATGTACGCGCCTGCCACTTTGGAGATACATGTACGCGCCTGCCACTTTCGGGATTAAATTTACGCGCCTGCCACTTTGAGGATTAAATGTACGCGCCTGCCACTTTTGGTATAAAATGTACGCATCTGTCACTTTGGGGCTTAAAGGTGCGCACCTACCACTTTGGAAAATAAATGCACGCGCATGTCACTTTGATGATTAAATGTATGCGCCTGCCACTTTGGGGCTTGAATGTACGCTTCTGTCACTTTGATGATTAAATGTACGCACCTGCCACTTTGGGGATTAAATGTACGTTTCTGTCACTTTGCTGATTAAATGTACGCATCTGCCACTTTAGAGATTAAATATACGCGGCTTCCACTTTGAAGATAAAATGTACGCACCTGACAATTTGGGAGTTAAATGTACGCGCCTGCCACTTTTGGGATAAAATGTACGCACCTGTCACTGCAGGAGTTACCGGATGAATTACCGCTGCCTGTTGTACGCTAAATTAAAATATACGCGCCTGCCACTTTGAAGATAAAATGTACGCACCTGCCACTTTAGGAATTAAATGTACGCGCCAGTCACTTTGGGAATTAAATGTACGCGCCAGTCACTTTGAGGATTAAATGTACGCACCTGCCACTTTGGGAAATAAATGTACGCACCTGACAATTTGGGAATTAAAGATACGCGCCTGCTACTTCGGGAATTAAATGTACGCTCATGTCACTTTGCGGTTAAAAATACGCGCCTGCCACTTTTGGGATAAAATGTACGCTATGTCACTTTGGGGATTAAAGGTACGCACCTACCACTTTGCGAAATAAATGTACGCACCTGCCAATTTGGGAATTAAATGTACGCGCCTGCCACTTTTGGGATATAATGTACGCGCCTGTCACTTTTGGGTTTAAAGGTAATCACATACCACTTAGGAAATAAATGTACGCGCCTGCCACTTTTGGGATTAAATGCACGTGTCTGCCACTTTGGGAATTAAATGTACGCGCCTGCCACTTTGGGGATTAAATGTACACGCCTGCCACTTTGGGATTAATTGTACGTGCGTGCCACTTTGGGAATTAAATGTACGCGCCTGCCACTTTGGGATTAAATATACGCGCCTGCCACTTTGGGGATTGAAAGTACATTGCGATATTGAGCAAAATGGGTAAATCAAATGTCACAATAATATACTAATTTTAACATGTATGATAAATCTGGATTGAAATCTACCATTATGTAAAGTATGAATACTTCTCATAGTACACGTCCAGTTTGTAAAAGTAGATATTATTGTTTTTTCTCCTCAGACTAGCAGCTACTTTAGCAAATATTAGCGATTATGAGCTATTTTTATTTAGGAATTCATACTCACCACAGCTGGCAAAGCCGGCCTCTTATATGTTCTAGAGGGGTCCGGGGGCATGCTCCCCCGCATTCTAGACCATATTGCGGCCGAAATATGGTTGTTGTTTTTTGTTTTGGGGACCCTGGACGGGGGGGGGGGGGGAATACGCGCGCTGCCGCGCCCTTCCCCCTCTGGATCTGCCACTGATTTTCATTAAGAAGTATTGTCATCCGTCGCTATTTTGCCTTAACCATTGCCTTGATAGGCCAATAATTATTATATTCATATGATGTTTTGAAATACAATTATTAGAATAAATAAAATATCACTGAAAATGATGAAAGATTTTGTGGCACATGTTCAGTTATTAAAATAACCAATTTGGGGATCTATCTACTTTTCGCCAATTAAACTATTTTCCAGAAATGTTATTATTTTGCATCAATTGGAGCTAGAAATTGCGTCAGCAATTCCAGCAGTAATGTTAATCGAAGCGCTCACTTCTAACTCTTGACGTGAGGTCAATGTTTGTGATCAATTTAAGCAGTTATTGGGCAGTTATAGAGTTCACCAGCAATGTTGTGTCATTGACTCGTGTGAGCGCATGTACACTGATTGATGTGGCTGCTGCACAATCAGTCTGTATTCCGACTCGTGACGTACAAACACAAAGAATTATCGGAGATTTAGCGCATGAAAATGTTCACCCACCGGGAAATGTGTGTGACCCACAAGTTCAATTGAGCGTAAGCTATGTAGAGCATCTTGATTATCACTTTCTTTTATCACTCTGGTAAAACCTGTTGTATTCTATGGAGCTGAAGTGTGGGGAAGTGAAAATTGCGACATTGTAAATAAAGTGAAATTAAGGTTCTGTAAATATATTTTACATGCTCATAAATCTACTTGCTCTAATATGGTTTATGGAGAGTTGGGTGAAACGCCGCTTCATATAGATATTAAATGTAAAATGATCCTCTACTGGGCGAGACTGATTAACAGTAAAGAAAATAAACTGTCGAAATTGATTTACTCTTTAATATATAAACTTTATGAGAAGGATTTGTTTCATTCTAGTTGGATTACCTCGGTGAAAAACATACTAGATAGTGCTGGATTCTCTGGGATTTGGACGAATCAATCTTTACCTAAATCACCGGATCATTTTAATACAATTCTCAAGTTAAGGCTGCACGACCAATTCATACAAAATTGGAATGAAGGCATAACAAAAGGTGGTAAATGTACTGTATACCGTATAATTAAAAATACTTTTGGTTTCGAGAAATATCTGATTGAACTACCTGTAAATAATAGAATTCTTATGACAAAATTTCGGTGCCGCAATCACCGTCTACCAATCGAAGCTGGTTGTCGGGCTCAAATTCAGCGCGGCCTACGGTTATGCCTCCATTGCGATGACATCGGCGATGAGTACCACTATCTGTTATGCTGTCCGTTATTCAGAGAAGAGCGTAACAAATATATAAATGTCAAATTCTGGAAAAGACCTTCCACTATTCAACTGGAACAATTATTCAAACAAAACGATTATAATAATGTACTGCAGTTAAGTTTATTCGTGAAAGTGATTATCGCAAAGTTTTAAAGTGTTCTTAACAATGAATAATAACATCTAATCCACTGATTCTTGTATAAATCATTACAATTGTAAATAGAATTATAATATGCACTGTATTGTATTATATGGCGCCAGCGCTTTCCTGGCTCTTCTGTCATGTTCCGCACACAGGAACCATCAGCAATAAATACTTGTTACTTGTTACTTGTTGTTCTGAGGTGTGAGCTGCCACCGCTAATCCCACTTTAAGGTTAGTAAAAAAACACTCGATGTTATAAAACACAAAAGTATATTGCATCAAATTAAAGCATGAAAGGTCAGCATTTAGCCGGATTTTTTATTCAATTTATATATTCAAAATATGTCACGTGATACACATAATGTAACAAAGGTAGTTAACCCTTTGAGCACTAAGTTATTCAATTGACGTGGTCATCCAATGTGTCTCGCTGACGCCACAGTTTCAAGTGGGTAAAAATATTCAGATTTGTAGAAATGGAGGTAATATAAGCCATTTCCCACATATCGCTGATTGAAATCATATTTTCTGCCTTGACCAGTCACATGCCTAAGATATGGGTGTGTTGTCTTGAGAATACGAGCGTTGTTCAGGTCACCACCTGAAATCTCTGAAAATACTATATTCCGTGACTGTAATTCAGAAACCAGCGCTCGGCAAGGTGACCTTGACAATTATTTCCTAAAAGCTTTCCTGTCTCGGCCCATTAGTGAGAGTAGACGCAATTAGTCTTGATTGCAATCAATCAATTATGCCAAATTCCATCTTTATCGAATGAATGGCTGTGGCACACTGATAATAGCGCCAGTGAGGGTCCCATTAATAAATTAAAGAATTGTTTCGATTTCAAAGTTTACGTTCAAATTTCACCAAGCCGCAGTGTGTAATTAAGACGATTAAACAGACTCTCTCAGCGTATTCTATTACTATATTGTGGTATAATTATACGATAATGAATTGTGATCATGATTCATTATCCTATTCCAAAGTGTCGGATACAGTCTTTTAATACCAATAGATACCACCTTTTAATACCAAGAGCTCATCACTGACTCCGCATTCTTCAGTATACGATAAAGCCCGAGGAGCTCTACATTCTTAGCTCTGGAAAATGTTGAGGCCGAACTAGAGCTCCAAGGGTTTTAACGGACTTAAAACACTTCCCGCCATAATGAGGATCCCTCATATCAACTGCTCACATCTGACTGATTATAGCACCATCGGGGATAGGCCCACCATGATAATTGGTCTCTACTTGGTCAACAATAACTCTCCATTCCCGGTTTAGAATGTAGTGGTCGAACAAAGAAAATAATGTAGTGGTGTGTTTTAATTTTACTTAAAATACACCCGTGACGTAAGTCAATTGTTAAAATCCATGAATCTACTGTTATTTTGTACTGGTCAGGTCGGGTTCAATCTACGGGCTCCACCATGGAACGGCATGTCTAATTTGTCACAGTATAGATGAAATTGAGGTTTTCTATATCAAATTTTGGAACACCTGCGCATATTCTGTGTAGTTTAAGTCGAAGAAAGAACTCAATTAAGATAGATTCGTAGATCCGAATATACTCGGCGCTGCGCCTCGTACATTCGGATCTACGAATCTATCGAATTTCGTTCTTTCTCTTTGACGTAAATGCTTATTAAACCGACACTTCCCCTAAAAATGTTTTGTTTTTAGAGATATCGGATACTACATGCTGTACATGGACTAGCTGTTATTTCTGTTGTATAGTTGCCTCCAGACGCCTATAATCTGTGGCTTTACGAGGCGGCTCCATGCTCATAACACGCGGACAGTTGTGTGTCTGCTTTTGTCATTGACTCCATTTGACACTGTCATGACTGCTTATCTAGGCCATTGGCCCTAGTTTATCGCGGCATAAAGAAGCAATGTATACAACAGTGTGAAACCAAGAGAAACGTGGCAATAACAATATTTAGTACACCACGACCTGCAGACTAACAGTGGTTAACCCTTTAATCACCAAGTTATTTAATTATTAAATAACTCACTTGAAAATAAGAGAAAATTGGGATAATTTTAATTTTAAGATGCTCAGTGGAATGGGCCCCAGTACACAATTCTTTTTCAATTAATGAGCTACTACGTTGCAATTACGTTATTATTGAATAGTCTTCGTAACTGTTCTCTGAAACAAATAGGTACCGTTTTTATTGTTTGGATTATGAAGAACAAGTGCCTAACCTTCTCAAACCCTTACCAGTTATTTTACTTAATTTTCATCCACTTGAAGTTGTCTAAACACACATTTTGTTCCCAATAAATGTGATTTAATTGACTGATAAAGCGGATTAAAAACGACTATGTTGGTTTCTATAACATTCACCTCTAGAACATGTCGGCTTATCCAACATTCTCCTTAAACATGTTGGTTTGTGCAACATTTTCCTTGAACATGTTGATTTGTTTAACATTCTCTTTGAACATGTCGGTTTGTTTGACATTCAGTTTGGACATGTTGGTTTGAGTAACATTCACCTTGAACCTTTTGTTTTGTGCAAAATTCACCTTGAACATGTTGGTTTGTTAACATTCACCTTGAACATGTTGGTTTGTGCAAAATTGAAATTGATCATATTGGTTTGTGCAGCATTCACATTTAACATATTGGTTTGTTAAACATTCACATTAACATTGGTTTGTTTAACATTTACCTTGAACATGTTGGCTTGTGTAACATTCACCTTGAACATTTGTTTTTATAACAGTCACCTTGAACATATTGGTTCTGCAACATTCACCTTGAACATGTTGGTTTGTTAACATTCACCTTGAACATGTTGGTTTGTGCAAAATTGAAATTGATCATATTGGTTTGTGCAGCATTCACATTTAACATATTGGTTTGTTAAACATTCACATTAACATTGGTTTGTTTAACATTTACCTTGAACATGTTGGCTTGTGTAACATTCACCTTGAACACGTTGCTTTGTGCAGCATTAACCTTGAACATTTGTTTTTATAACAGTCACCTTGAACATAATGGTTCTGCAACATTCACCTTGAACACGTTGCTTTGTGCAGCATTAACCTTGAACATTTGTTTTTATAACAGTCACCTTGAACATATTGGTTCTGCAACATTCATCTTGAACATTTTGGTTTGTTTAACATTCACCTTGAACATGTTGGTTTGTGTAACATTCACCTCGAACATGTTTGTTTGTTTAACATTCACTTTGAACATGCTGGTTTGTTTAACATTCACCTTGAACATGTTGGTTTGTTTACCATTCACTTTGTACATGTGGGGTTGTCTCACATTCACATTGAACAAGGTGGTTTGTGTAACATTCACCTTGCCAATGCTGGTTTGCTTAACATTCACATTGAACATGGTGGATTGTTTACCATTCACCTTGAACATACCTTGTTTGTGGAACAGTCACTTTGTTTTTATAACAGTCACCTTGAACATATTGGTTCTGCAACATTCATCTTGACCATGTTGGTTTCTGCAACAGTAATCTTGAACATGTTGGTTTGTGTAGCAATCACCTAGAACATGTTGGTTTATGTAATCATTAACCTAGAACGTATTGGTTCACCTTGAACATGTTGGTGTGTGTATTTATGCTTATGGTTTTGTGTCACATCCACCTTGAACAAGGTGGTTTGTGTAACATTCACCTTGCTCATGTTGGTTTGTTTAACATTCACATTGAACATGGTGGATTGTTTACCATTCACCTTGAACATACCTTGTTTGTGTAACAGTCACCTTGAACATGTTGGTGTCCGCAACAGTAATCTTGAACATGTTGGTTTGTGTAGCAATCACCAAGAACATGTTGGTTTATGTAGACATTCACCTAGAACGTATTCGTTCACCTTGAACATGTTGGTGTGTGTATTTATGCTAAAATTTCAAATTCAAGAAAGATCTGATTATAACTTTATAAAATGCACAATCACAATATATGAAATGCAAGCTGAGAACTCCCATTATTATCGGAGATTGGACTATTTCTATTCAATGAATTTTATTCAAAATATGCATTGGGGGGGGGGGGGGCACGGTTAACTTTACACATTATGATATAAAGTGAAGCTGATGATGTTTCACACACACAGATGTGAGATTTCGCACGTAACATTCAAAAGGTCCAACATTCACACGCATACTGGAGCGTCTCACGGAATACGGGACCTTGTCAGCGTTAGAGGCTGATGGATGAGAAAGGTCGTCCAACAATTGTGACAGCCAGTGCTATCACGACAAGCTAGGTGTGTTCACTCAATGCTGTTTTGATGTTGGGCCACCGTCTACGACGCTGACCCAACAGCAAAACAGCATTGGGATCATTTCGCGGGTAAGAGGTGGGGGCAGTCAACAATGTCCGGGTGATAAGCTAATCTCATCCATTTCCCGGAATTAAGTCAATTATCCCTGTAACCCTTTGTGTACCGCGGTAAATTTACTAAAGTTTTTGAAACTTTGTGTCTAGCTATTACGTAGCTGAAATGTGGGGCTCGTTGAAGATTGATTCATTCACGTAGATTTGGCTTGTACGTCTATTAAATGTAACTACTTTTTACGAAGTTTTTTTAAATTGGTGGAGCTTTCAGGGAGTGAAATAGAACAATTTAAATAAGAACGCGTTTTAAAAAATATGGGCCATGAGTAGATACACATTTTTTTTTTAGCATTCGTTGATTTTCCACGTCCTGGATTTGAACCCAAGATTTCTCGCTCTCCCAAATTTGCTATCAAATACCATTGAGCTGCCAGTCATTTGAATACAATGCTTGTCGGGTCAACAATTTGATACCCAAAATGTATGATTAACTTTAGAAATTTACAGCAATCATATCTATATGTTTTTGTGGCTAAATCAAAAGTGCACATTCAAAATAATATTCATTTATTCATCACCAGGTGTGCTTTGTGAATTGGTCACGTAATTTACAAAGCATACCTGGTGATGATTATAACGGGTTTATGTTTTTTTGTTACAGCAGCGACTCTGGAGACTGGGGGGTTAACATGTCAATTAACTTGTATCCCATTGTGCCGGGATCAGAGTCCGTCGACTAACAGGCGATGGCTAATTGTGATGTATGGGAGCGGATACAATATCTGCAGCGCGTGTTCCCATTACAAGTCCGGAAGAAAACTTCTCAGTCGTGTCCCTCACTTGTTCACGCACTCATTCAAATGCGGCAAATGCAAAATGTATCTGTTTGTTATCATTGGGTGCGATAATATAAACATTTTCCCATGTTGTCGAAATGATCAATTTTATTCAACTTCGACTGATTTTAGTTCGTATATTTGCATATTGGTAATTAAGTTCAATTCAAATTTATGTTTTATTAATTGTATGCGCACATCTCAATTGTAATGATTTAAATAATGCATGGGAAACACGCACACAGCTTTTCAAAGCCGTTTCCATGCCGACTAGAAGAACAAAATAAAAACAAATGAATAAAGGCTACCTTTTTTACAAGAAAGAAACTGAAAATAACATAACA
Organism: Flabesymbios commensalis; assembly: GCA_964017125.1. NCBI lineage: Eukaryota > Metazoa > Annelida > Polychaeta > Terebellida > Flabelligeridae > Flabesymbios > Flabesymbios commensalis. Next base: position 66,815,478 of record OZ024912.1, on the reverse strand, counting down.
CGTCGTCGTGATACAATCAAATCTGATGAGGAAATCATTTATTTTTAATTAGAAGTTAGCTTATATATTACAAAAGAAAACAAAATGCAAAGCAAACACGCACACTTTTGTTGCATGTCATTGGGCCAACGTGATGTCACCGTCTCGCATTGGCCTGTAAGGCTGGAAGTTATCGTTATTTATGACCTGTTCTTCTTTCTTTATCTGAACGTTTTTGGTCTTTCTGCTTGATTTTCAAAAAAAGAAAAATCTGTAAGAGAAATGTGCATTAAATTTGTAAGATTGGCATAATTCTACCTCGATTCAAATTATACAAATATAGGTATATTCAACCCTTTAACCGCTGGTGTCGCATATATTCGGGTTTTCATTTTTTATTAGCACATTATGTACCACCTTTCGAACATGTT
>OZ024912.1:66772568-66812568 GCA_964017125.1 Flabesymbios commensalis | reverse complement strand
TCGTCTACAACACCGGTCCAGCAATAAACCAACACCTGGTAATTGTCTGATGTTCGCAGGTTCTTGTCCAGCTGGACAGTCAGAACAGTCAGCCAGAAAGAGCCATTCTACCATACCAAACCAAAAGACAGTAACTGTTCACTTTTCGAGTGTGCAGCTACTGCCTTTTGACTTTGCAGGGTAGAATTGAGTGAGAGCATATCAGAGCTGTGATCCCAGCTGTCAACATATAGTTTATGCTGAGTGACAAACGGCCTGGTTATAATGAACACTCTGCAGGGCGTCCACAGCACTCCATCCGTAACAGGGCAGCTCAGGCAATGGACGCCAAGCGTGGATTTAACCCCAGATCAATGCTGGCCCAATGTCTCTGTAGTTGGACTACCGGGTGGGATGAGCTTGAAAAAAACCATACATACTATTGAGTTGAAAATAAATCCATGAAGTGTTCTGCAAACAGCAGTAACTGCTTACTTTCCAATTAATCAGTTGACGTTGCTCGCATTCAGAGATGAGTATACGTGAAAGCTGGTGGTCTTGTTTTGGCGTTGACCCACCGTCTACGACGCTTGCCCAACAATAAATCAACATTGAATTAACGTCTTCTGATTACTGGGTAAAGGCTACTCACAAACACGAGACATCGAACCAATGATTGATTGACGTTGGTCCGCCGTCTGTGACGTTTGCCTAAGATTAATTCAGTATTGGCTAAGTGTCCAGCTGCAGACGACTGGACGGTGACACACTGTGCTGCATGTTTTTTTTAAAAAAGGACCTTCTCTCCCAGAGATATTTTCTTGGTTATCCCGCTGGAAATTGCATCCGGCAATCTGCGGATAATTAATGGGATTGAAGCGATGTTTTCTCGTCAGACATTAAGCCCCTTCCAGAGACATATCAGTGCAAGTCATGGTGTTGTAATAGATTGAGGAATGTTTCCATTTCCTTCGATCAGACAGTGTTGGAAACGGGCCTGAATCACCGTGCTGTGATATGATACAGAAGTCCGTAAACGCCAGTTAGACTTGTCTGAGGCAGATGACCGTAAACGCCAACCAGAGTTATCTGATACATAGGTCCGTGAACGCCTGCTAGACTTGTCTAAGGCACAGGTTCGTAAACACCAACTAGACTGTCTGAGGCAGAGGCCCGTAAACGCTAACTAGACTTATCCGAGGAAGAGGTCCGTAAACGACAGCTAGACTTGTTTAGGACAGAGGTGTGTAAACGCCAACTAGATTTGTCTGAGACAAAGGTCCGCAAACGCCAACTAGACTTGTCTGAGGCAGAGGTCCGTAAACGCCAATCTGACCTAAAATAATTTTTTATCAAAGAAGTGTGACAGTTTAAATTTTATACAGAATCTGGCAAAGGAGTTTGTTGACGACGCTGAAGTTGTAGTGTTTTTTAAAACTTCACCTGTTATTGTACGCTGATGACACAGTGGTTTTAGCAGAAGCCCCTAACGATCTGCAAATATCACTTAACAGCATGGCAGAATATTGTAAAGACTGGAAACTGTCTATAAATGTTACAAGAACCCATGTGATGACCTTTTCAAGAGGTAAAATCACAAACAAAAATACATTTTATTTTGAAGAAATAGATTTGGTTAACACCGACAGCTACAAATATCTGGGAATTATATTCAATTATAATGGTAAATATTGAGTAGCTAAGCAGGATCTTTTATTGAGAGGGAAGCGGGCAATGTTTGCCCTCATAACAAAAGCTAGGAAGCTTCACCTCCCTATAGACGTTCAACTTGAACTATTCGATGCAGTGGTTACTCCAGTAGTTTTATATGGAAGTGAAATCTGGTGTCATGAAGGGTGTGAAATCTTCATTTTACAATTCTGTAAAATTATTTTATGTTTAAAAATGAACGTGCAATGTTATGGTATATGGAGAATTAGGAAGATATCCATTATTAATAGCAGCAAAAATGAGAATTCTGTCATTCTGGGCAAGGTTAATTACCAGCCGAGAAACTAAAATTAGTTGAATGTTATATAAATTACTGTATAAAATGCACCTTAGTAATTTTTACCACAACGAATGGTTGATGTATATTAAAAAAAACTTTGTGTGAATGTGGTTTCCCAGTATTTTGGGATCAACAAAACATACCAGGGAATTTAAATTACTTTAAACCAGTTTTTTCAGTCATGGTCTGCTGATATGCATAATAACAGAAATTGTCTAGTCTATAGAATGTGTAAAGTTAAGTTAACCTTCGAAAATTACCTAACCGTACTTCCTGATTACCTCAGATTTGCTTTATCCATATTTAGATGCCGAAATAACAACTTTCCTGTGGAAAGGGGTGCTAGAGAATATATTCCCAGAATGCACCGAATACGTACATATTGTAACGATGGAAGTATAGGAGATGAATTTTACTACCTACTGCAATGTAAACACTTTTTTCAGACAGGTTATTGTATCTGAAATGCCGTTCATTTATCAATTCATCAACGCTTACTTTAAAAAAATGTATAAATGCAACTAATTCTTTATTACCACTTTGTAAATTTATAAATGTTATTATAAAAATGTTCTGTAAATCTATGTATGATTTCATATTGTATATAATGATACGTTTTAAAATGTTCAAAAACTGTTCCAATATATTTATATAAACTAAGTTAAAATTTGATGCAATAATGTATATGTATATCGTCGGGAACATCCCTGGCAATTACGCATGTTTGTTTTGAATCAACGTAATAATATTGTCTTGTCTTGTCTTGTCTTGTCTTGTCTTGTCTTGTCTTGTCTTGTCTTGTCTTGTCTTGTCCTCGATATGTCCCCCCTTGGTATTAACCCTTTAGGTCTAATCACGACTATATTCGTTTCTAATCTATTTCCTTAGCCGATCAAATCACTGTTATTGGGAATGAAACGACTTAGTCTCAAACTAAGCAAATATGAGTAATTTTCACGCACTTGAAGTTGTGGGTCGTGATAGTCAGACAAAACTTTAAGTGTGTGAAAATTAAAATAAATAACTTAGCGGTTCAATAGTTAGAAACACAGTGGCAGACCCTCTAATACCACAGTGGCGACGTGTCCCATTACTAGATTTCAGATTTCATCAGCCGTTTAAGCGTTTAAGTCCGGGAGACAAGGAACCAGGGCTGCTGAACCACAAAGAAACAGTCGTTTGGGCGACCAGCCACCTGTCCAGAAAAAAGGGCAAGGCCTGACCCTTTTGAGATGTGCTCAGATTTCTGAGCAGTGTGTTTGAAACCACCATCATTGAACCGTCATCTTTAGCCAATCGTCCGCCTCCGCCGTGCTATCACCCAAGTTAGCAATGTAATGATATAGAGCTCATTGCTTAAGACCATATCCGCCTCCAGCAGTGCTATAATAGAGCTTACTGCTTTGATATGTCACACAAAACGGCTCCTCTCAGAGCCCCTGTTCTCTGTGGGAACAGGAGTTCAGCCGATATCCGTGTTTATGCGTCAGCCTAGATTTCAGCCAGCAACTTATCCAGAAGTGTATTTGAGTCCGATCTTTTTTGAACGCTCTCATGATTCAACAACAGATCCTTAAAACACCGTGTGTTTTCAAGTGATCTAAATGTTTTAACCGCCAGTGCTGTCATCCTAGTTTTGCTCATGGGGACATTAGTGAGATCATGCAGGTCTGTTAATCTTGTTCGTTCTTAGTAGGTTAAATCAAGTACTAGGCTCGGGCACCTATTTTGAAAGATCTGAATTTACTTCACTTGTGATCCCCTGGAAGCTCCAGTTACCAGTGCACCATATTCAAGGAAAGGGCGTATAAAGCACTTGTAGGCTGTTGTAGGTTTGTGTACTAAATCTGATTCTAACTATGTTTTTAAGTTTAATAAATTGATTATGCCAAAATAAGTGTGCTTAAATGTTACTCCTTTTGCCATAGACACAACAATTGTTGTGTTTTCACTTTTAACTGATGTGTTCATCAGACACTTCTGAGCCGCCCTACGGCCAGATACTGTGGTTTGTCACATGACAGCTGCTCTGCGATGCAATGTCGAACAGCGGTAACTGCTTACGTTTCGAGTAAGCAGTTACCACTGTTTGACTTTGCTCTGCTTATCCCGTTAATTATTCGTGTGGGTCAGTGAGTGAAAGACTGGAAAATATCTGGCTCCGCTCAAATCCTCGACAGCAGCTGACCAACATGTCAACTTGTCAGCAATGACATCTTTAGCCCAATTATATAGGTCACCGAACCATGCTTGGTTGATTAAAGGCCAATTCTGGGCTAACGCTTTAGACATGCATGTAAGTTCATCATTTAATAAAGAAGTTATTACGATACTAATTTTCCTTGAATGTGTTCTTAAGAAAATCTGAGAATTTCAAAATTAGTCATATTTTGAATATCACTACACGGTCTTCAATTTCGCCCAGAAAAAATTGTGTCTCGCCATACCACATCAAACAGTTTCCCCGCATGTTTTTTCATATAAAGATTTGTTTTATTTTTCATAATACTAGCAAATCAGAACTACCTCAGAACTATTCGGTACGGAAACTCACTAATTAAATTATCTTGTTGTTCTATGGCATCAATGATAACACCTTTAGGTATAGGATAAAACCCGAGGAGCTCTACATCCTTAGCTATGAAAAGGGTCGAGGCGAGGCTTTTTTCAAAGCTAAGAATGTAGAACTCTGAGGGTTTTAACTGACTTAAAACACATCCGAAAATGATTAGAATCCCTCATAATCAAGAGCTCAGTCACACCTGACTGATTATAGCACCATAGGCCCACCATGATAATTGATCCGTAATAGGTCCATAATAACTTTCCATTCCCGGATTGGAGGGCGGTGGCCCTAGGGTAGTGGTTAGCACCGCTGCCTTTCACGCCAGAGTTAGGGGTTCGGTTCCCGGTCTCGGCGGTTTGAAAGAAACAAAAATGTTTCTTCCCAGAAACAAAAATGTTTCTTCCCCATCCACATGTGAAAGTCAGTATTGTGGGGAGCCTCCGTGACCGAGAGGTAGCGTGCTTGGCCTCAGACCGCCAGGGTTCGAATTTCGAATCCTGTGTCTGGAGGACAGTGTCATCTCAATCATCTCACCATCCTCAGGAAGTTCTCCTGGCCCAGTTTAGCCTATATGTGCACAAAGGTGGCCTAAAGCCCGATTCATTTCATTTCATTTTTCCCAGCTTGGAATGTTGTGGTCGGACAAAGAAAATAATGTAGTGGTGTGTTTTGAATACTGTTTAATTTTGTGCGTACATAACTGCCGTACGAAGTATTGCTTTTTGGCTTTGCGGGGCAGACTAGCAGTGATAGCCTTGAGCTTATAACCCGATCACATAATGATGTACTGATCTTTATAAGCCGTCACAATAATAACGTAGTGATCACTATAACTCATCAAAATAATGACGTACTGAGCTAAAAACCCATCACAATAATGACGTACCGAGCTTAGTCGTATAATACATACTATACATCACAATAATGACGTATTAAGCTTTATACTCCATCACAATAAGAGCTTTATGGTATAGTCCATCACAATAATGACGAACCCAGCTTTTTATTATAGTTTACCACAATAATGACGTGCCGAGCTTTGTGGTACACTTCATCACATGAAGACGTACGAATCTTTATAGTATAGTCCATCACAATGATGACGTACCAAGCTCTATGGTATAGTCCATCACACGATGACGTACGAAGCTTAATTTATGGAATAGTCCATCACAATAATAACGTACCCAGCTTACATAAAGACGTACGTGCTTTATAGTATAGTCCATCACAATAAAGACGTACCGTGCTTTATGGTACACTCCATATTGACGTACACCCCGTAATGACGTACCGAGCTTTATGGTATAGTCCATCACATAATGACGTACCGAGCTTTATGGTATAGTCCATCAAATAATGATGTACCGAGCTTTATAGAATAGTCCATCACATAATGACGTACCGAGCTTTATAGTATAGTCCATCACATAATGACGTAACCAGCTTTATGGTATAGTCCATCACATAAAGACGTACATGCTTTATAGTATACTCCATCACAATAAAGACGTACCGTGCTTTACGGTACACTCCATCACACAATGACGTACCGAGCTTTATAGTATAGTCCATCACATAATGACGTACCGAGCTTTATGGTATAGTCCATCACATAATGACGTACCCAGCTTTATGGTATAGTCCATCACAATAATGACGTACCCAGCTTTATAGTTTAGTCCATCACAATAATGACGTACTGAGCTTTATGGTATAGTACATCACAATAATGGCGTACCCAGCTTTATGGTATAATCCATCAGATAAAGACGTACCGTGCTTTGTGTTATAGTCCATCACATTAATGACGTGCCCAGCTTTATGGGCCAGCTTTATGGTTTAGTCCATCACATTAATGACGTGTCAAGAAGCTTCATGGTATAGTCCATCACAATAATGACGTACCGCGCTTTATGGTATTATATAGTCCATCAAAATAATGACGTATCAAGCTTTATGGTATAGTCCATCACAATAATGACGTACCGCGCTTTATGGTATTATATAGTCCATCAAAATAATGACGTATCAAGCTTTATGGTATAGTCCATCACAATAATGGCGTACCGAGCCTCCTACTCCATCACATAAAGACGTGCGAAGCTTTATAGTATAGTCCACCACAAAAATGACGTGCCAAACTTTCAGATGATATATGATTATACTATTGTGTATTTAATAAAATCAGGTGATTTTCATTTACCCCGAGGTGGAAAGTGCGATAATAATTCTTATCTCAAAGTGAATACAAATGAGAATGTCTGGGTGTTAATATAAGAGTGCTCTTATCAAGAGGACCTAGATAATTATTGTCAATAATTTTATTATTATTTATACATATATGGTCATATATTATTTTCTTGTAGAGTCACAGTGGCACATCATAGTCTAGACGTTAACACCAGGTGAGCTTGTCAGACACGAACTGACATTACAAAGCCAAGAGATTTGCTTCAAACATTTGGGACAACTCTCAAAAGTATCTGAGCTATCTCAAGCCTGAACTAATCTTCCTCCAGAACAAGCCACGAATTGTTCTCGATGACTAGACATAGGCGAGGAAATGATAGCTGTAGGTGAGGCAGAAGACAATATGAGAATTGTGAACTTCTGGCTATTATCTGTGACAAAAAAAAGATAATTATTTTAAAATACATACAAAGAGGTAAGGTAGTAGTTTACGGAGCGGTATTTTTTGCAGCAGTGCCATGCGTTGGACTTTGTATTACCATGGTGATGAACAGATATGCGGATCAAAACGCCCTTCTGGCAGACAAGCGGAATATATAAATAAAGACGGCAGCTCATAGAGATATGAAATATCAAACATATCTTCGAAGTTTGTGTACCCTCAAAAAGGTGAATCGTGGTTGGGGGAGGGGGGTTACGAAGAGAACATAACTTCACCATGGTGATAAAGGATCGGTCAACCAACTTAGTGGTAGATACGAAACTTCATCAGATGACATTGCATGACGTACGTCGTGTCGCTGTCTGACATTATAAATCCATTTCGAAAATAATTATAAATATCTAAATTAGTCAAACCACAGGTATTGAATTTCATCGTGACCATACTGACCTTATCATCAGATATGATGAGACAACGCACCAGCATTGTACCGACATCTGACCAATGCGTGGTGATTGATCATGTAAACCAGTCAGCGCCCAGAGCACACAACATTATTTTGATTTAATGTGAGGTGTTAATTGCTCGGGGCTTTGATGGGCTGTGTCAGTAATAGTAGGTAAATGTGTTTGTGGAGCCTACACCCACTAACCCACTAATCATCATCCCGCACAGGTATCATATAGCTCCATCAGTCAATGTTATGTCTTGACGGACCGGTAATTAATTGAATAAATCTGACTGTTTCAGCGCAGGGTCAACTTTAGACGTCAGAATCTGACGTCTGAAGATTATAAAATCTGTCGTCTAAAGTCGATCCCTGCAGTGAAAGAGTACAATATTCATAATGGTCGTAGACTCACAGCGTAGATATTCAAATAAAGCAGATGATTTTAAATTATCTTTTACAATTTTAGACGTAAGATTTTTCACTTATTCATTATAATTATACATTGTTTGTAATTTTGTACCGCGATATGTTTCACATTCTCTAAACTTTCTAGCATATTAATAACCAAAGTTTTCTCCCCGCTCACTCGTAAAGAGTCAGCCTCAGACCGCCATGTCTATAATTTCAAATCATGCCTCCGGAGGGCGTGACCTCATTTATCTCACCATCCTCAGGTGGTTTTTCTGGCTCTCTTTGGCCAATATATGTACAAGCTTGCCCCAATCCACAATACTTCATTGTAACACGATTTATTGAGCAATAATAATTTTAATGGAAGAATAGCAATTGACGATTCATATAATGCAATTTTTGAAGCAAGGCACAATGAGAGCCCATTACTCTTGTAAAATATTAGTATATTTCACAACAAACCTAAAAATGAGACCACAATATGTCCTGAAAAAAATCTAGACTTGAAAACAGCTCGGGGTTAAAGTTAATAAAATAATATGATCTCAAAATATCTTCAAGCACCCCCTCCAAAGATCTCAAAATATCATCGTTCTCCCCGTCCCCAGATATGATAGCTCCCTTATGACATTTTTTTCAATGAGTATGGATCCTTCCCAGCGAGCACGTGACGTTGAACCAATGCTGATTTAATGTTGGGCCACCGTCTATGACGTCGGCCCAGCATTGAGCCAACATTGTTTTAATTAACCTTTTAACCGCCAAATTATTCAATATGAATTTTCACCCACTTGAGTTTGTGTCTCGCTGACGCGATCTACAACTTCAAGTGAGTGAAAATTATTCAGATTTGCCAAAATGTAGGTCAACAGTTTTGTTTTAAAATATTGCCGATTGGTGTCACATTTTTAAAAGGTGGTACTTGATGTGCTAATAAAAAATGAAACCCGAATATATGCGGCACCGGCGGTGAAAGGGTTAACGTTTCGTGCTTGCTGGGTTCGCGGCAGATCCGGACATAACCTGTCGTCAGCAGCACACGGTGTCCTGACATGTTTATTCCTCGGCGGATAGCTTTGCCAGTAAACCTGTAATAACTCGGCCCTGTTTATTACCGGGAAGCCAGCTCCGCCCCGGTCCGCCCGTACATCACGATATACCCTAGCTGGTAAAGTGTGGTATGTGGCACTCAGATGAGTGCAACATACCACACTTTGCCTGCCAAGTGTCTCAGTGTCTGTAAATCATAATATATAAATATAATGTCCTCATAAATATAGAGATCCTCACTCAGGAATGATTAGTATTCTACCGTAGCTCACATAGAAAGTGGAATGAAGATCGCTTTTCGTCGCATTCTGTACACAAGAAGCCCGAAGTCGATACTATACTTCTCTAATCAGATAAGTCTAGTAGGTATCTATATTGCCCAATATGAGGACTGCGCACTCCATGTATCTGAACTGTTCGGAGCACTGTATATACACAGCCACAAAGCATAACATTTGCAGGTGTTATCTATTGTGCTGAGAATGCTAAGTACTAATATGTCTACATTGAAAAATTGTGTTCAGGCTATCAGGAAGATGATATTATGTGCATCTGCGTATGTGGATAAAGATATCTCGTATTGTACCGGTGTGGACTGTGGAGATTATCCCTTACATCGCTGAAATATTGCGATGTATCCCATGGAGACCGAAGGGTTCTTTTTCAATTTGAAATCATCATAAATGTCCTAGTTACATCTTTCCGCTTCATTCGAATACCTATGTCATGGGTCTACAGGCATTATAAATATTTAAATTCTTTCAGTGCGGGGATTGACTTTAGATGTCAGAATCTGACGTCCTTAAACGTCAGATTCTGACGTCTAAAATACCCCCATGGGATGGGGGGGGGGGCTCAAAAAATGATAAAATACACACCTGACATAAAAATAACAAATTAATTTAATTAGTTAGAAATATTAAGACATGTTATGATTCGTAAGCACACAGAGCGTACTCTATATATCAGCCATATTTTGCTATAATTTTGGTCCAATGTCTGCAACGATGGTCCAGCATTAAAGATTGAATTATTGAATTTGACAATTGAATTATTGAATTATTATGACTCCTATTTGACAATTGCAAACATTGATGTTTACGAGATCCATTTAAAATCGCGTCAGCGGGACAATAAATGAATTAGAAAATTTTGTAACAACACACATGTTAAATGCAATAAATATGTCTTACCAGCATAAGGCAGGCTATCAATACAACAATGAAAATCTGATGTGAGACATTCACTTCAGGCGATATTTCTGGACTACATCCACCACGCCCATGCATCGTGCTGGACTCGCACAATAGACACCATAATTACCAATCATAAGCGCCATGGCGTTACAGTTACTGTTTTTGTGTCAACATGTTGAACGAGGAGGGTGTGTCTGCATCGGGTGCAGTCTGAAGTATATAGATAGATTTCGTTGCGGAGTCAATTTGTTTGTTTTCTTCTCCTAAGATTTACCGTGACGTAATATAGTAACCTATTAGTCAGGTTTCTTGGCCAGTCAGATTCTTAGCATTATATTTACCGGGCGGACAAAAGCTCAACATTTGGTATCTTACATTTGATATCTTACATATATCTTTTGTAATAAAAATGAACCTAATAAGACACAAAATAAAGAGGAAAACGAATAATATAATTATTAAAATCTATGTTATCGAAATAAAAAAACATTGTGCCAAAAACTTTGAAGTCCGTTGAAGTATTAAAAAGCCCCCGTATTAGATAAACTCTTAAGAAAACATGAACATTGTACTTCTGTATTTCTGTGTTTCGAAATGCGTGAATATGTAATGTCATTTATGAGCCGCATTGAAGGCTTGTTTTACGTAATTGCTTATTGTGTGTATTCATATTTTTTTGTGACATCGTATAAGTAGGTCACACTGTTGTGTATTTGCTTGGTAACATTCTATTATTGTATAGAGGTGAAGATGTTCAATTTAATTAGATGATTATTTAATATGCTTGGATATGTACAGGTTTCATACTACACTTTTGTTTATCTGCACTTGCAGATATAGTGAGGAGACACTGACCTTAGCTTTGTAGCTATTTGTAAATCCTCGTCAAATAAATATGTTTACAACAATATTGACTTCACTTCTTCGAACACTGATTCGGACTCATTTAAGAAGTCATTTTTATTGAATGTAAATTTAATCTAATTTGTACCATTGTGTGCAGTTGACATACCTTTACAGTTCAAATTTATTTCTTATGCTATACAGCTGATGTAATTAAACATAACAAAAATAGAAAGGCACTGATCACATTACTAGAAAATTTTATTATAGAAAGTGAAAAATACACAAAATTAAAATAAACAGCAAAGCAGTGAATCACAAAGGTGTGATAAAGGCGGAGAACAAGGTGACATGCATCAGGTGTGCACGTTTAATGTAAATAGCAACAAAGAAATCATGATTACTATAAGAGAACAGAGTAGAATCCCGTGGATACGCGCACTTGAAATGAATAACATATTAAACAAAATCAGAGTTGTATAGAACAATCAACACAGATATGTTGAATCAGAAATACACTCGATCCAGCAAAGCTACACTAATTTGCACGGATGATATTTTTTGGTTCTGTTCATTAGGTGGTGTCTATCATATTTTTTCAAAATACATTATTTCAGTAATTATGATTTTAAATAGTCTCTGACTTACAACAAAAAAGGGGCACCAAACTTGCACCACAACGGGACTGCTAAATATTTTCTTTGACACAAAGAAGAGAGCTATATTTACTTTTTTGAGAAACAGCAGAACACCAAACATCGTTAGCTACATCGATTCCTACTCATGGAAATTAATCAGCAGCTCGACGATTTAGGTATTATCGTAGTTTATTAATAGACTTCTAGATGTAGTAGAGGCTAATTATACTTATTTGTGTTTTAGTCAAGATGATGTTGCATAGCATGTGCTAGGTATATTCACTGGGGATGGCAATTCAAGCTCAACTATTACCTAGTGTTCATCGTTATAGAGGAGCAATAAACTATATCCACCCCAAGTAAATATATACTTATATGCCTGGTAAAACAAGACCATGCCGACATAGATTTCTTTCTGAACAAAACTGTCACCAAACACATGGTATCTGATAATTATGGCACGGTTCCAAGCGTTGCATGGAAGGCAATAATTAGAGGGAACATTGATGAGAGAGTGTCACACATGGATTGAACAATCAATTTGGGTAATAAAATATTTATGTATGGATAAAAACAACTGGGATATACATCCTCAGCCATGTCATCATTCGTGAAATCAGACATAATACCATATCACATTTAATGCATTCTCATTCATCAGATCCACTATCATTCCACTAGCGTCAGCTGTTGGCTCTGATTGATTACACTGTAGAATGTGTTCTGTAGAAATATTCATGAATTTGACCTGTTTTTTATCTGGCCAAAAAGGCAATACCTAACACAAATGGTGTCCTTGACATTCTAAATCACATGGTCAGGTCAAGGAATACATGTGGCCAGGCATGTGACTATTTTTATGAAATTAACAGCTTCTTATAACATGTTTAAGACAGAGTGGGATGGACCAGGGAGGGGTTTGACTACATCACTACATCTAAAATGCTATATTTCGTGTCCAGTTTGGCCTGACATCCTGTGGATATTTAGGCCTGGCTAAGACAGCAACCCAGCAAGAACGATAACCCAGCGCTGGGTTCATATTAATCCACAATCTGAGATACTGTCCCAACCTTAAGCAAAGAGTGGTTGTTACAATCACTATGCACAGTCTGCTGGTATCTTTGTCTTACAAAAAAGCAAGTCTTCAATAAATTATGACAAATGAAAACGCGGATCCAATGTTGCTTTTATGCTGGGCCGACATTGTATACGTTAGACCAACTATGATACAACACAGGTTAATGCATGTACTGGTAATAATAATACTAGGCACATAATGATAACCATAACCCAGTACAGGGAAGACATAATTATAAAAAAAACTTGTCTCTCATTGGTGCAAGGACACTTCGAAATTGACATAGTTTTTAGTGTCAAGTGCGGGTCACCAGATATTCTCAAAACTGTGTAGCTGGGCCAACTAGCTGTGCTAGTCTGGCCCTGAAACGGAGGCTGATTTAATGTAGCCTGCAACACCTTGCGTTTGTTTCCACTTAGTATTTATGATTTTCGCTAGATAATGTTGAATTTTGTTTTCTTTTCCGATGTCACTCCAAACAATACTAGAATGTTATATTGTTCCAAGATTTTATGAAAACTTACAGAGTATTCTTCCCATTTATGGATTATTAAGTACTGTTTAATTTATATCAATTTGACTAGTCATTACTGACTTTAATATTTCGTGACGGTCGTTCACATATACATGTATAACTATAGAGTTAAGTTTTTGTTATCATAGATCTACACATTTGCGAAAAATAAAATATGCGGTTGCTTAGTATCATATTGTTTTTCAGTTGTTGGGTCTATATTACATTGTGCATTCATTAGACATGGGATCATGACAATAAAGATTCTTCGCTGATATATTGGCAATCAATTCCGCCAGCTGACATGCTGCTTCAAAATTTTTGACATAGAAAACACAGGTTTTATATATAATATTTGTAATATGTGCTACTATTGAAATTATAGTTCTCTCATAAAAACGCAATTGTATTAACTATTGATTTGGTTATTTCATAGGGATGTTGGGATATAATAAATCATTTTTTATTTTTAGTATTTTTAATATATGATAGGCCTACTGTTGAAATAACATTTAACTGCTTATTGTCCACATGAATGTAATTGTATTGACTATTTTGGTTATGTCATGGGTAAAATGGCGGCCATCTTGGATTTTTTCGAGATTGTGCAAAAGTAGTGTGAAATACACGTTGGCTCAACGGGTAGCCCTTTTTTATGTCTTTCTGTAACACTGCGTCAAATTTTGTGCCTTCATCCGTCGGAAAATACAATTTCACTAATTTCCATTAAAGGCCCATACTCAGGCAAATGGCATGTTTTTGTTTTAGCTCTGTTATATCTTTTTGAGTGTTTGAATAAATGAAGGCAATATTCCGATAAATTACAACTTTTAGAAACATCCGTTGGCAAAGTAATCAGGTTTCGAAAAAGACGAATTATGACAAAATGTCGGTCATTACATTTTTGTCTTTTGGTACAACTGTTTTTTAAATTAGACCGAGTCATCGATTTGATTATTTCATTCTAATATTTTTTTTAAACTTATCAGCCGTGATCTACGACAAAAAGTTCTTAGGTCGTACTATGATAAGTATGGAAGGTCTCATGTATCACATCGTCAAATACGTGGCTAGTTTAATTACAATGTCATCGGAAAACGACCGCTTAATGGCGCTTTCCGAACTGATCTCACATTTCCAAACACGAAAGGTCAACACCTCTAAACTCGGCCAATTGACATGTTTTACATCTTTGCGGGACATCGTGAACATCGCCAAAATACACAGGTGATATTCCTGGAATGTTCGTGGCTTATGTAGTGACAAAAAGGAAGGGATTTTCCTCAGTGTTGATCCTTTCAAAAAGAAAAACAAATCAACATCAGACCCTTCATCAAGACCCTCAACGGGCGGGTTTTATGGTGAAAAACTAATGTAATTAAAGAATGGTTATCAGAAATTGTATCAACATTACGAAATACACACTTACTTATACCGGGTCTACATATCTATTTCAAATGGAGGGTGAATAAAGATAATATATATTTACGATGATATAAGCCTAAATAACACAATTTCAAACTCTAAAACTTTTCAAGTTTAAGGCACTTGGGAATGGGCATTTAAAGAGGAATAATTTAACGTGCGTCAGGGTCAGAATTCAAATTCCAATAATACATATAGACTAGGAATATAATGCAAAAAAAATTAGTCAGGGGGGACGGAATGTTACAAGCTGTCACCCATTTCTACATTGTTCCTGGGTCCCTCCTGGTCATTTTAAGCCCATATAATAGTAAGGCAAGACTACCCAGGAAGCAATATAATAGACTTTGACCCGATGTAGGCTCCATGTTGGGCCATTGTCTACGACGTTTGCCTAACACTGAGTCCACATTGCTGGGTAAGTTGTAATACCCCATTAATCCTATATACGCAGGAGTCTACTATAATATCATTTAATAATTTCTGACACGTTTAACATGTTTCATGGCCCATCAGCTCGAATTGAAAATAAATACTAATTATGTTTACAATCGATCAACCGACTAACTAACCAACCAACAAAAATACATATACTTGTCTAGGGCGGTTGAGTGCACCCACCAGAAGCACTTTCCTCTGCTCTCTGACGGATGGACCGTAATTTATATTATTCACGTGACAGCATCAGCCAATGTCCGCCGTCATGTCGCTGCGGCTAAATATTGATACAAAACGCAAAACAAAGGAGGCCGGTACTGTTTTTATTTCTTTGAAGTCGTTACATGTATCCTTTATTTTGCTAATAGCTACATATTTCTTGATGAAATGCACAGTGTGATATGTGCCTTGATCTATGAACACCGATATTAGGCTACTCTGCAATGCTTATGTAAGAACAGGATCCCCCGAGTTTTCGCATCGCATGCAAGAAAATCAGCATTTAAGGCCCAGTCACACATAACATTACGCACGTTCAGCGCACAAAAAAATGAAGGATTTTGATCAGTGAGTTGTGATTCGCTGGGCGTGCGTCAGAATTCGTTGATGATTTGACGAGAACGCCTGATGAATTTTTTGTGTGCGTCAACCTCTGCGCACATTTTCTGCATGCTCAAAAATGTGATCGTTTTCCAGAAAAACGTTAGATTGTATTGTTGCAACTTTCATATCTAATTGTAGCCTACATATATTAAGCTACACAACATACTGATATGCTAGAAATCTCCTAATATAACTTATATGACAAAGGTCGTTTGACTTGTTCCGTCAACAAATGTTGATAAGACATCGGAAGTGCTTAGACAAAATCAATGAAAAATTATGATGTCACACTTGCTCTAACTTGCTGTCAATTAAAAAGTCAAATGAGTAATAAATCATCTGTGAGTATCAATAAAACATTTCAGAATTTGAGGCTTCATCAGACCAAAAAATATTTAAAAAAAGATGTTATGATCCACTTCACAAAGTTACACTTACTCGTTTAAGTGATGCTAGAAGACGAATTACCTGGGGGGGGGGGGGGGTGTTCAGTAACGTTGTAGAATAATTACAGCATTGTTTCACCCTGTTATGTCCATTGGTCATCCCAGAAAACACAAAGCGTTGATCCAATGTTGTTTTACTATGAGGCCAGCGTCGCAGGCGGGGGTACGACAGTAAAACAACACTGGGTGAACGCCTTCAGTTTGCAGGGATCAGACGGATTGCGACCCGCCCTTACCGCCTAGGATCCAGGTTAATGTCCCTGGATCTGATTAATTCGGCGCACTGTACTCGGCGGTCAATGACTTGTTTGCCGCTTCAGTCCGTCCATCCGATGGACACATTTATATTTGACAAATATCATTAATTATCTGGACGATGATGCACTAATCAGTAATGGATTGCCGATCTGTTTTATGTTGGAGGTCAGATTAGGTAGAGATTGCAATAGCCGATAGGGACAATTTCAAGAATACCGGATACGACGCCATATCTGTGCTTTCCTCAGTTGAAAATTATCGGTCAAATTACATTTAAGCTTACCAATTTGTTTAATATATTACATGCATCTCGTAATTTTATGTTTTAATTTCAAATCTACATCACTTGAATATTTCAATTTGGAAGATTCAATTCACAAACGAGGATTGCCAATTATAATGATGAAGTGGTGTAGCGGACAAATAAGAGAGCAGGTGCTGCGGCAATAAATGAATGGGCTTTATGCACTTTTGTGCTTTATGCCATTTTTATGCACATACAGACAGAACTGCGCCAGATGCTGTAGTAACATGTTTAAACGCACATGTACATGCACGCTCAAAATTGGTTCCGCAAAATAAAGTCTTAAAATTTGAAATTTAGTCATCGTCGGCTGGGATGTAGAACGAAAATAATATGTATACTTCTAAATATGAGCATTAAAAACACCCCACTTTGCGCCAGGCTTTCGTGTGAACATTCGAGTTCGAACATTCGAAATAACATTTCTCTTCAATTGTGTGAATTATATATTTTGAGTCATGAAAGAAGACCGAGGGGAGGCCACTATTGGTCACCACGTAGGCGTTGGCCAACACAGACCTCGCCTTGCCCACGTGTTCGTGTGTATGACTGGGATGAAGTATTTGACTTAATACGGATCACTAGGGATCCATATGATTACAGATCTCCGAATCACTCACAGTCACGCCAAGCCAACATTTATCAAACCTGTCATATAAGTCGTCCATGCTAGGCCACCAGTGTTACGTTCTCGTTTCTGATTCAGAAGAAAAATAATTTTCGAAGAAACCGTATGTAACTATGCAATAGTTATTAGTTTACTATATCCCAACAAGTCCATACAACTCTTCAGTTCTGAAGACTGTCAGTTGTGCCTGGGTTTGCAGAGTCTGATGTGTATCACATCTTCAAAATATCGACCCTAATATACGCATACCGGTACACTGACCTATCAGTGAGTGTCACAGTACATCTGAAGTTAGTAGAGACACTGGTGAAACGAGTGAAGCATACCGGCTGCTGAAAATGTACTGCTATTTCAATATTGTAAATTTGTACATCTCATTATGTGTAAAATCATCTTTAGTAAGTACTTCGTGTTCAGTTCATCGGTCTGCAGCAATTCTGCGCAGTACTAATGACCTAGTTATATTTTAGATGTATGTACTTGTAATATTTAAATTAATGATTTGCTCTTTTAACCTCATTCTATGTACCTTCATGACACTGGGCATCGCCAAATGTTAGATTATTTCATTCGGGATTATTATTTTAAGCTTATATTAGGGCTCGTTCTATTTTTTTTTTAATTTAGTGGACCCTTTCCGGGACCATTTCTGTTGCCTGTGCTACCGGATACCGGATGTGGGCGGGGGCCATAGGGTAGTGGTTAGCACCGCTGCCTTTCACGCCAGAGTCCGGGGTTCGGTTCCCGGTCTCGGCGGTTTGAAAGAAACAAAATTGTTTCTTCCCCATCCACGTGTGAAAGTTAGTATTGTGGGGAGCCTCCGTGACCGAGAGGTAGCGTGCTCGGCCTCAGACCGCCAGGGCTCGAATTTCGAATCCTGTGTCTGGAGGACAGTGTCATCTCAATCATCTCACCATCCTCAGGAGGTTCTCCTGGCCCAGTTTAGCCTATATGTGCACAAAGGTGGCCTAAAGCCCGATTCATTTCATTTTGCTACCGGATGTGACCCTAAGGAATTGGTCGGAGCTGCTCTGTCAAAAAACTCTTTCTTTGAGGTCTGGGAGGTTTTCGCTCCCTGTGTAAATATTTAATGATATGTGGAAATGAATATGGCGTGACTGAGAAATGTTGAAAAAAACGAAGTATAAGTTCTGTAACGTGTTTATCTTACCAGTAATTTCCAAAATAGTTCAACGTGTAATTTTATAAATGAATGATTACTCTACTCTGCACAACCGATTTTATGATAAACAATGTGGATTACGTGAAAAGCATTTAAATGCTGTTGATACTGTCATCAACCAATCATCAACCATTAATCAATGTAATCAAACATTACTTGTCAAATAGGAAACAGTGTGTGGACATTAACCGCTTCAGATCTTCTTATATAAATAACTTCACAGGGGTTCCGCATTCCGCAAGGGTCAATATTAGGTCTATTGTTGTTTATCATCTACGATAATGATATCCCAAACGCATTTCGTTGATAAAAATGTAAAAGCTTTGCTGATAACACAACCCTTCACGCAAATTAAAAATGATTTTTATGCTATATATGATTCTGAACTAAATATCAAACTATCAAATGATGAATTAGAACAAATAAGTTACTGGTTATTAGTTAAATAAACGTGCATGTTATTTTATCGACCACAGAAACGTGTAACAATTTCAAAAGTAAAAAAAATAAACAATACATTAATCGAATGTGTGGGAGAATCGAATTACCTGTGACTAATTATAAATAAACACTACCATAGAATTGACGTGTTAATAAAATAGGAAATGAAATATCACAGACAATACGTCTAATTTTTAAACTAAAACACTTTATCCCACAAGCAGCACTATTGACCATTTACAATTATCTCATTCTTCCAGTTTTTTAATTATTGTATATTGGATCGGGGTCCACTGTCGCAGACGGTGGACCAACATTGAACCGGCATGGTGTGATAGCTGTGTTTTCTTTATATGTATGGTAGCGCTCAGATTGATATGACCAGATGATGGGGACTATTGACATGAGTAAGACACGACACATTGGTCTAAATAAATGTTGATTTAGTGCCGGACGACACATTGGTCTAATGTTGATTTAGTGCCGGACGACACATTGGTCTAATGTTGATTTGGTGCCGGGCCAGCATCCTATGCGGTGGATCGGCATTGAATCAGCATTGGGCTTGTTTCTCTTGTTTGCTGGGCGGCCAGATGACGAAAAATATTTAGTTTGAACTTTTATATGAATATATTATTACTTTTTTTTGTAATGGTAAATAATAGAAACATTTAATAACCACCTGAAAGCGATATAGCATTGTTTTTTTCTCTCGTGTCTCACGTATAGTCTTGTATATTGTATACGTATTGTGAATATATATATTATTATATATAATATTAGGCCTATGTGAAATTAAAAAAAAGGTTTAAAGCAGATTTTGAAACTTCAAAAGAAAGCCAGGTCAACAATAACTCTCCATTCCCGGCTTAGAATGTAGTGATCGGACAAAGAAAATAATGTAATGGTGTGTTTTAACTCTGGAAGAGCTTCGGCAATCGCTGAAACTACTGCTTGGTTATTGAAGGGATATAGCGCTTGATCGATTATCGGGCCGATAATTTGGCAGCGTTGTAAATAGATTCCCGTTTTGTTACTTACATTGGCACAAACTTCCAGTAATGAGCCTTCCTCATATGATTATGGGGACTCTCGCTTGAGACTAAACCGTCACTGGGCTAAAAATGGAATGCATTCCTACTATTGTTCTAATGGTGGACTAACGTCTAAGACGTTATCCAATCATTGGCCCGTTGTTAGGAGAGCTAATTTTCAGCAGTCTAAATCTCCTTAGAACCCGCGGCTCAGATAATAATTAATGTACGGCTAATGCCTCGGACTGTTTTCCTCCGATCAATAGCGTCTTCCGGTATCGGGGGGTCAACGCCCTTTCCGGCGCTGACCTGACCTTGGGCTGTCCCCAGACGATTGGATGGGTCAAGGCCGCGTATCGATGACATGGCATGACAAGCTTCTCCAGTAGGCCTAATGAATTATGATGGAAAATTGACAGCTATCCTAATAGGACAGGACCGCAGACCCACTGCGAGACGACAACCCTCTAGGTCAACAATAAGTCCAGAAGCTGGGGCTGAAATTCAGACGAGATTTAAAACGTTGATTTAACCCTAATTTAGATTAGCTAAATTTTTTGCTATTTTCATTAGGAAAGTTTACATTTATCTTAACTTTTCTAATGGGAATTGCATAAGCATAAGATAATCTAAATGTATAAATTCATAGTGGGATTGGCCCCAGGTCTAATTCGAACAGGGTATGTACATTCGACCAAATAGCCCTATCAATGTGCATGGGTGTACATCACCCCCTCCCCTTCCTCTGACGAAATGATCCTATCAATGTGCATGGGTGTACATCACCCCCTCCCCTTCGTCTGACGAAATGATCATATCAATGTGCATGAGTGTACATCACCCCCTCCCCTTCCTCTGACAAAATGACCCTATCAATGTGCATGGGTGTACATCACCCCCTCCCCTTCCTCTGACGAAATGATCCTATAAATGTGCATGGGTGTACATCACCCCCTCCCCTTCCTCTGACGAAATGACCCTATCAATGTGCATGGATGCACATCATCCCCTCCTCTTCCTCTGACGAAATGACCCTATCAATGTGCATGGGTGTACATCACCTCCTTTCTCGGCCAATAACCCTATCAGTGCGCATGTACATCAGCCCCCTCTGACTGAATAACCCTATCAGTGTGCACGGTTGTCTCTTCCGACCAAATTAACCTATCAGTGTAGATGGGTGTACATCAACCCCTTCCGATCGAATGACTTTATCAGTGTGCCTGGGTGTACATCAACCCCTTCCAATCGAATGACTCTATCAGTGTGCCTGGGTGTAAATCAACCCCTTCCAATCGAATGACTCTATCAGTGTGCATTGGTGTACATCAACCCCTTCCGATCGCATGACTTTATCAGTGTGCATGGGTGTACATCAACCCCTTCCGATTGCATGACTCTATCAGTGTGTGTGGGTGTACATCAACCCCCTCTGACTGAAATGACCCTCTCAGTGTGCATGGGTGCACATCAGCCTCATCCGACCAAATTAACCTATCAGTGGGTATGGGTGTACATACCCTCCGACCATCGAGTGTCCAACCGATCCCCTTTTAATTTTAACTCACTTTAAGTGAGTGGACATTATTCAGATTGTCCAAAATGAGGAATAATGTCTATAAGCCCTAGCAGCGGGGGCTACGTTTAACGACATAGAGAGGGGACGTGGCGCATTGGTAGAGCGCTTGACTGCCATGCCAGTCATGCTGATCTCACTTGGTGCTAGCGCTTGACTGCCATGCCAGTCATGCAGGCGTCCCAGGTTCGAGCCATGCTGATCTCACTTGGTGCTCCTACATCTCTTTCATGGGACGTTTCACTTTCAAAATGTGGCTTTTCAAATGCTATTTAAAATATTTAAAATCTTTTTAATAATGATTAGCGCCCAAAGGGTTAACTTTGGCATCAAGGTACTAAGGGACCAACGCTAATCTAATGTTACTCCATTCAGGTAGCTGTGTCGTCAAACCATAATATATCAGATATACGTTAATCTGATGCATTAATTAGATAAACAGATAGGATTTTCTGGGAAATATTTTCGCTTGTCAGAGGAAACAATATATCTTGCCCTACCTTCCAGATATAATTTGTTCGAGATAATCAATATTTTGATATTGTTGCACATTTTTCCAACATTTATTATACAGATCAGCATTAATAATAATACAATAATTAAATTATTACAATTTCTGTATATTTTTGTATTTCCTTATTTCACTGAACCTCACTTCTTTTGTTACATACATGCCTTATTATTTACCAGTTGTTCATTCCAGGCTTATTATATATCTGATATGACACACAGAAACACACATAAACTAAACATGGACATCACATCACCTACGAATATATATTTTACCCTTTAAACAAGTGCCACATGCCATATATATTCTTGTTGAAAAACCTCACATCTTTTGTTACATACATGCCTTATTATTTACCACTTGTTCATTCCAGGCTTATTATATATCTGATATGACACACAGAAACACACATAAATTAAACATGGACATCACATCACCTACGAATATCTATTTTACCCTTTGAACAAGTGCCACATGCCATATATATTCTTGTTGAAAATAGAATGGTGTTATCTATTAAAGAAAATACGTTCTGGTGGTCTGAGCTCGAGCATGGCACTTCTCAGTCACGGAGACAATAGACAATAGTCAACTATTGCCACTGGAAGGTGAATACGCGTTTTATTTATTTGAAGCCTGAATACATGACAGCGAGAAACGAACCTTGAACTCCAGCATGACAGAGGGGGTAGCAGTAACCACTGAGTCGGTCACTTGAGACTGCCATCAGTTCAGTCCATGTCAATGACAAGGCGGTAGTCTCAGACTTGACCGCTTTAACGTGGACGTGGTGGGCGAGTGGTCAGTGGACGGTCAAAGGCTCAGACATATATCGGGTGTTCTTGGCAGGGTGAGTGACACTCCTTATCCAGCCCCTGATCACCGGGCACTTAATAATCTCGAGTGGGCAGCCAATTTCAGGTGGTCAGCTGCAGCGGACAGTGGTCAATATCA
Source organism: Flabesymbios commensalis (assembly GCA_964017125.1). Classification (NCBI taxonomy): domain Eukaryota; kingdom Metazoa; phylum Annelida; class Polychaeta; order Terebellida; family Flabelligeridae; genus Flabesymbios; species Flabesymbios commensalis. Next base: position 66,789,392 of record OZ024912.1, on the reverse strand, counting down.
AATGTCTGGAGTCAAGGCCGCGCCATTTCCAGCCCAGATAGCATCGCCCTTTTGCCCGTCTGGTGGTCACTGCGGTACAAGTGCGGTATGATGCTAGCCTGCCGTCAGAAACGGCGGCCCAGCATCATACCGCACTTGTACCGATGTTTTCCGAGTGAGATGACCGGTGGTCACCAATTGCATTGCCCTTGCTGAACCGCCATCTTGGAAGAAACAGCTCGCCGTTATACTAAATCGTGAAGAAGTTGAAATTGCTTTGAATACCAATGAAGGCCAATGAAGGGTGAAACAGTACAGGGCAGATTGAGACCTGTGATAAAATCAAGAGATTAACAGGACACGCGATTTGTCCCATCTTCATCGCATATCCGTAAAAAACAAAAACTCGATTTCGATGTGAAAATATGACTGCCAAGATGCTCCATTGGTCACACGTGTGTTGATATTTCAAGGCATTTAAATTGAATGTGTTAATATAAGTCGTTAATATTAAATTGAATATATTGGCAGAATGTACACGCTGATCGACCTTACAGAAATGCGTCATCGTGCATACCGTCAGACGGCCTGATCAGATTAAGTGGCCGCTTCAGGGGATAATTAATGCGACATATATTAATACCTGCTAAAGCAAGAGATATACACATTAGAGCCCATAAGCATGGAAATGTGGAAAATGTCAAGTACAATTACTTCAGTGACTCAGTGATTATGTGACGGCGGGACATTTAGTACACGATACGTGATGACACGACATGGTGATTAAACCCATACAACGCTGAATTAATTTTGTATAAATCATGGAGATCAAAGGGTTTATTTATATTTGAAATCATCATTATTATCTTAGTTGGCTCTTTCTGCTTCGTTTGAATATCTATGACATGTGTCTATGGCCATTATAAATATTTTAATTCTTTCAGTGCGGGGATCGTCTTTATACGTCAGAATCTGACGTCTACAGACGTCAGATTCTGGCATATAAAGACGGTCCCCGCGTTGAAAGGGTTTACACTTTCAGTGCGGGGACTGAAAGTATTAAACTAATTATAATGGTCGTAGACCCATAACATGGGTATTTAACGAGGACATTTATGATGATTCCAAATTGAACACGCGGCTTGGTATTTATACAAAAATATTTCAGCGCTGTTAGGGCTAAGTTTTCCACTAAGATCTCAGATACGGGGATCTTTCTAAAGTATCTCTCTAAATCAGTTTCATGTAGTATGAGGTGCTACGAATTGACTTTGACCTCTTACTTTGAAATATTTCATTCTTAAGTGAGACATGCGGTGTAACATATGCCCTGCATCAACCACTACAGTAACTAGCTCAACATCAGACGTGCAGTTTGTACAGATTACTGTCCAATAAGGTCATTTTTATTCGGTTCGGTTGTGGCTCGGAACGCATTGCTGTCTATGGTACTGAGAAGTGTATAGAACCTTTGAAGACATACAAAAAGAGTAGGGCATAGTTCTGATATTGCAATTATTGAGACATTTCATTTTGAGACATGCTCATTCAGCTATAATTTAAAAAAAAAATGGTCTCAATTTGTACAAAAATCATGAATTTGACTCACTTAAAAATGTGCGTGCAAAGCTAATAACTTTGCGTTTAAAGAACAACTTAAGCAGGACGCTGTTTTTACTTATCACATATTGAATATGTCGATACAAATTTTAAGATAATATTTAGACCTTTCGAATGAGCAAAGGATTTACCATGCTTGAAATAATACCATTTTATGTAAATTGTTGTAAACGATAGCATAAAGAAGGTTCGGATTTTACCACATAATAAAACATTTAATTGATGGAACTTCTCAAGTTGCCTAAGACCATTCGAAGACTAGTCTGTGGTCAGGGGTCTGTGGTCTTGAATACATTGCTTCACAACTGAGGCGTTTCACGCAACATCTGACGCCCACACTGACGTTATGACGTGCGCACGCAACGTACCGCAAAACAAATGACGTGTAACACAACACACCTTCAAACACGCCGGGGGGATCCCGGGGGAACCCCCCTGGCAGAACACGATCCTCAGAGTCCGGCAATCTGAGATGTTTCACCTTGCCCTGCCACTACGCCCGTCAAAATGCCATAAGATCACAACAACTAACCAACGCTGCTATAATGACAATGAGTGCTGGCCCACAGCTGACCCAGCTTGTGCCATATTGGTGGTCTGTTCATCGCCATATTAACATGCTAGGACGACTCCCTGTCATGCGCATTCCGCTGCAGGAAACGCTTCAACTTCGTTTCTGGTTGGATGGATGAAAGGTGAAGGTCTGGCCCAACCAGGGACCGAAATTCAGCGTGACCGAATTAGTTTGTTGAAGCGTACGTTATCATGTTTATGCGCATCGTCTTCAAAGTGAAAAGTGCAATGTTCCATTTCAATCCTAATATTATTGACTTTAAAAGTGGAAACACATTTCAGGCAATGCACCTCAGCAGACACGAAACGCTAGTTAAATGTTGGTTTAATGTTGGTTCACCCGTCTACGACGCTGGACCAACGTTAAAAAACATTAATTCAACGTCTTGTAACTGCTGGGATTGTTAATATTCTCGTTTTATTATCATATCCCTATCACAAAACGTATGGAGCCATTCCAACACCGCCGTTAACAGCAGGCTGAACCTGTTCTCAACGGCGGAGTTTTGTTTGGTACATGTGACTAAAATAACCAGCTAGTAGAATCTACAATTAAAATTATAATTTCTGCATACAAAGCACAAGAGTTTCGCCAATTATTGAACATCAGCGGGCCAAATCATGTGTTAATAATTCTGATACACATGCCTAATGGTTAGAAAATATGTCTAATGCTTAAAACACAGTCATGCCTAATATTTAAGAGTTTATTTCTCCTGCAATGGAGGCTATATCTACCTCGGCACTCCTAGAGGTCCTGGGTTGAACATCGATCATTATGTTTCAAAATAGAACACAGTTACCACAATTTCGAAAAAATAATTGTCAAGTAACCATATTGATGTAGAGCTCTGTCGAGCAAATTCAAACCCTGGAGATCTCTCGGTCATACAGGCTCCCCACAATACTGAGTTTTACAAGTGGATGAGAAAAAAACATTTTTGTTTCTGTTAAACCGCCGAGACCGGGAAACGAACCCCGAATTCTAGCGTGAAAGGCAGCGGTGCTAACCACTCCCCTAAGGCCCCCGCCCGGTGTAACAGTCTCAGATTACCCCCCTGTTCAGGTTACCCCCTGGGGTAATCTAAAACTTGTTTCTAGCTACCCCCCTCTAGTTTCAAATTACCCCCAACAATTTTGCCGGTTAATTTGCAATGATAACACTTATTACATTTTATGTTTTAATCACATGACATTGGGACATTTTCGGAGACACTTTAATCATCATAGTAATACCGTTTGATCTCTAGAGCAACTAATCAACAACTATGCTAGCATATATAACAATCTATGGCAACTAGCGACAATTTTATGTCCTTATAACCCTTGGATTCCTATGGAAAATAGGCAAAAAAATGTGTTAGCACAATGTATTTATCGATGTATCTATTGCAGGTGTAACGTTGGCCATGTTACCGCGCCTGGTTTTAAGACTGGTGCGAACTATTTATTTTCTTAGGCCAGTATACTATTGTAATTATTTTCATTATAAAAAATAAATAACCAAAAAGACCCGCATTCGGGCCTACCTTGCACGCAAGATTACAAATCTGAATAATTTTCACTCACTTTAAGTTGTGGATCGCGTTAGCGAGACACAACTTCAAGTGTGTGTAGATAACAATTAAATAATTTGGCAGCTAAAGGGTTAAACCTTGACCTTGATTAGACGTTGACCGTGCTGCGCATGTGGTTTCAATGTGTATTCAGCGAATCTATAGGCCTAAATTGGAGAGGGGTAAATTAAAAGTGGATTTTTTCAGTTTCAAAATACCTCATGTCCATGATATATTATTCATTTGTCTAAATTGACGTTGTCAGTGAGTATTTTTAATAGTAGAAATGAACTAAAAACAGCGGACTTTAGAAGCGAAAGTGTTGACCTAGCACGCATTCAAAGTCGCTTATAGGCATAAAAGACCGACGGAAAGGCAGCGATTTTTCCAATCAACGGGATCCGCAGCCCCAGTCCACACAGGGATCCGCCCAGTGCCCGCCAGCCACCGTGTCCCCATCTAATCTTAGCCCCATTCAAGGCGGACTCCCCCACAAAAGCCGATCCAGCGCTGAATACGGAGCGCAAATCGCGTCCCCAGCCAGATCTATTATGTGGACCAATGTCTGCTCAATGTTGCGCCGGCGTCGTAGGCCAACATTTAGCAGACATTGTGTTTGCTGGATCCGTGCCCCAAGGTGGGATTTCAGATACAGACAATGTTTACTCAGCACTAACACGCGACTTCCTCATAAAGTATGCTTATTTATAGGCGGGTACGGTCAACCTGTCCAACATTATCCATAATTATCTCAGATTTTTACACTGTGGATTTTTACCGGCGCGGGAAGGAAGGGTCCGTACAAGATGCGACATGACAATCCGATGCAAATCGTTCAAGGAACTATATTGTTTCCACTCAAAAAGTGTGCTGTATTATACGTGCTAACCAAGAGATGACTGCAATTTCTGGTTCATCTCTTGTTACTATGGAATTGTGATTTTTCCTAATTATATGTACATACACCATGCACAAAAAGACGGCTACACCCCACCGTTATCACTAATCCTCCTCAACCGTATTCCCCACTGTACATTCCCTACTCATACTAAAACTTACCCATGGCGCGTATATTAGTAACCATTATGACCATTATGTCAAAGAATATAATTATGATACAACCCATGGGAATGAAGATACGAAGCTTTTGTTACATAGCTATGTATTTTACACTTGAAAAGTGCATACAATTAGAACTATTCATTTACTGAGAGTTTGGTGATTGCAACCTCATAGCGAACAAGACTGTCGGGAAGTTGAAGTTTTTAGAAATGAACCCAGTTATCATGGTTATCGAGATTGTATTACTTAAAATTAATTTCGTTGAATCAAATTCCGCTAAGGAAGTTTGCAAGCAGATTTTCAACTACACGCATATTAAAAGATAACGAATTTGAACGTTAATACATTATGATTTTACAATGAAACTCATGCCATAATTATTGTTTTATAGAATGATAATTTTTGGGCTATTCTCGTCACCTTTCCTCCTCACTTTGTTTCATTAAAAGAAAGTAACGCTAGAACAGTAAAAAAATAACATTTGCGTTAAATATGCTGAAAAAATATGAAAGTTGTGTGAACCCTAATTATTCAATTATAATGCCTTACCAGTCATTCAACTTATACGTTTGAGCTGTTTCGCCAGTTCGGTTTCACAATACACAATACTAAGATTATCCTCCTCTCCTATTACACCGAGTAAAACTGAGACATCCTTATCTGATAGGACAATAATCATGACATTTACTCTGCATTTGTTCTGCGTTTTGGCTTTACCCCATTGGAAAATAAACAAATATAATTCACATTATGTATCAGCTTGCTTCTAATCGATTTGACCCCGTCATAAATCGTAGCACTCCGTACCAACCTGCTAATCAGTGTATCGCATAACACATGGGAAAGCAAAACACTGAAATACAAACCAATGAAAATAAAAAATATATTCAATGATTATTTCAGCGGATCACTGTTTTTTTATTTATGGGAGTATTTATTAACACACACGTTTACAAATGGATAAACCGATAAATGCTAAGTATATAATCAATAATAATCAATGTTCATTGCACTTGGATTATATTAGTGCAGCGGCATAGCAAGCTTTTTGGGAGGAATTGTGCGTTTCGTGAGGAAAGCACCAAATTTGGTACAATGATATATTATTCCATTGACCATCTTTTTCAATTTGAGCCATATGAAATTCCCACCAGATGGCCGCCATATTGGATTTCAAAATAGATACCCTAAAAATGGAAATTTGCAATCACACCAGGTGGCCGCCAGTTCGTAGCAAAATGGGGACCCGATTTTTTTTTAATTATCAATCGTTTTAGTTTTATATTAGCTATATATTTGATTGTGACCTCGAGATGTGCATATTTTAGATCGGGGAAGCGATTGATATATTGATTCACCCAATAATTTGTTAATATTTTTGATATAATTAGCATGATCAGTGCACTTTTATCAATTTATTTTTATAAGAGTAGTACTATTTTTGATTTCCTAGATCCAACTGTGGTGATGAAAGATCAATAAATGAACAAATGAATGGATTAAGCTTTCTGCATATTTTGGCACACGTAGACTAAGCTGGATCAGCAGAAAACATTAGCAGTGTTCTACAATAAACATCACTGTTATGGACACTTGTCTAGGCCAACAGTGTTATGGGCTGGTGAGTGTTGTTGACATCAACAAGTATAGGGCACATCGTTGTGACGTCAATTGATGATGTTCAAACCCCCATATAAAAATTAGTGCAGTATTGCTAGTATAATTAACATTCTTGTGATAAGTACCGGTAAAACTTAGATGTATATTTCACTTAATTGTGCTTTATCACATGTTATTGTGATTACTCTGGGCTGGGACGCTTGTGCAGTGGTTAAAGCTGCCTGCTTGGAAAGTCGGAGATCGCGGGTATGAACCCCACTCTGGTCTTCAAGTTTCAAAGAAACTAAGTGTTTCTTCCCCGCTCACTCGTAAAGATTCAATATTGTGAGAGCCTCCGTGACCCAGAGATAGTGTGCTCGGCCTCAGACCGCCAGGACACGAATTTCGCGTCCTGTGTCCGCCGGAGGGCAGTGTTATCTCATCTTCCTAAGGAGGTTCTGTCCAGTTTTGCATAGATGTGCACAAAGGTGACCTAAAACCCCATTCATTCATTCATTCATTCATTCATTCATTCATTCCTTCATTCATTCATTCATTCATTCATTCATTCATTCATTCATTCATTCATTCATTCATTCATTCATTCATTCATTCATACATTCATTCATTCATTCATTCATTCATTCATTCATTCATTCATTCATTCATTCTTTCATTCATTCATTCATTCATTCTTTCATTCATTCATTCATTCATTTGTAATTAACCTGAATATTTTTCAATGCATTGATTGGTGTATAGCTTTTGTAAATCTAATTAAATAAATAATGTGGCTGATAATATAAGTGAGGGTTGAATAACGATTACGTAGTATGTGGTTTATTAGACCACCTTAAGGCTTCAACCAGAAGTCAGCCTTTTTTAAAGAGACGTCAAAATAATTGCCGGCTATCCATAATTTAAAATGTGCGCTTCTAGCGTTACCGGTGCCCATTTAGTTAACTACTTCTGACCTCAACTAGTTGTTGTTATTAAACTTGTACCTATCAAGTCATTGTCACCATTAGACTGGAAACCCTTTATCAAATTGATAGGAGAGACATCACAGTATCCCGCTGCAGCGAAAAGAACATTTAAAAACGGGATACCAGACACTCAAAGTAACCTGTCACCTTACTTTATAAAGGACAAGCTGCCACTGGACGTTGAATAACACCCAATGGACGAAGGCCAAGGGATTATCATCAATCTGACAGCCCACCAAGCCAAGTGACAAATGTCATGTAGGTTAAAAATATAACTACTAAGATGAAAAGAACACAGATAAGAAATCATTATAATGAGAGATATTTACCCTGTACACAACCAGATGAGAACTATATATCTGTCACCTCATTTAGACAACTCTATGGAAATGTGTGCTTCTGTTGCCAACAATAATACTTACAATAATATTTACCTATTCACCAAGGATAGTAGGTCTAACATTCACTTAGATGTTTTTTGAAGATACCACATTTTTTTATCTCAACTGAATACTGGGCAATAAATGCCAAGTACCACAAGAACTTTGTCACATCCCTATGCAATACTGTGATGCCAACACAAAAGGCTGTTTTTGAAAATCAGTGCACAGTGGATTTTAATTATTCAGTAATCCTGAATCAACTTTAAATACCATGCATAGGCGAAACAGTTGAAGAGGCAGATACTGCTCCTCAATTCAAGGTTGAATACCTCAATAAGCTGTACATGTCAATATTGGAACAGCTAGGAGTTGTACTTGAGTCTACACAACCCGAGTGTATGTTGAAACACTTCTTTACAGCAGCACAAGAAAGGAAAAGATATCCAGCTTGTACACTGGCAGTGACCTGGCATCTGCACCGCTGATGACTCTTTCACAGCCCTCGACAGATTTGTGGTACTTCTGGTATGACCACACCTGCTCATATTCTGAGATAAATCTGGCAAAAAGGCCGGATCCCTCGAAGGAAAACTTTAAGCCCTAGAACAGTAATTGGATTGAGCTACTTAAGTAAGAGTACATTGCTGGGGATAATGTGTTGCTCCACACGGCATTATTCCACCACCATGTCACTGGTGGTGTTTTGAGAATGATGGACAACACTTCCTGAAGCTACCAAGTCCTGATATAAAATTATCTCTTATGGGTGCAAAAAGGTTGTAATGATATATGCTAATCCCAAATGCGAAGTAGCGTAATTTTTTGCTTGTGATGGTGACCAATCACAGAACAGTGTAGGTTGACATAACATGATATATCTCGCTGACTACTTCTCTCTCTCTCTATCTCTCCAAATGTACATGTACGTTCAGATATACATCCAATATATTACTTATATATATATATCAGACTTTGTTAAGAAATGTTTAAGTAAAACGATTCACTTGCTGAATGACCTCAAATTAAATTATTTGTACATATAGACATTATAATCAAGCATATCATTAGAGCTAAAATAAAATATCATCTAGTAGATTTTCAAAAGACGCAATCTTGAAATCCAAAATGGAGGCGCCAAGGTAATTTCATAGTGGAATGATTAACTCCTTGGCCTAAAGGTTGTGCTTCAAGACACTAAAATTATGTTTCCAGCAGAAATAGAATCGAAGATATTGAAAATGTATAGTTTTTTGAAGCCGCCATTTTGAGATTCTTCTTCTGGCCACGTTGTAAAAATATTTCACGTGTTGATGAGTGGATCAGTCAGCGGAGTTGATCCAGAACGGATGGACGGGGACTCGTCTGATCCAGGTGCCATGTGACAATCGTCCACGGACGGCCGACTCCTAATGGAAACACGGCACTCCGGATACGGGATGAGATACTGGCATGCTACAGCGGGGTGAATGTGGATCAAGGCGTGGCAGTCCCTACAGCTGACTGGATCGATATCTGCCTTCAGCAGCAGAGCCACAAGTTTACTCAAAGTTGACTTATTATAAAAAAGAAGAATTTGTTTGCTATGTATTAATTATCATGCACAAATTAGGCTTATTCGTTAATAATTATTTGTTCGTTATGTAGCCCCCCCCCCCTATTATATATAATGCTGAAAATTGGATGCTTATTTTATCATTATTTACTTTATTACATGTAATGTAGGCTTGTCGTTATCTATTTTATTATGTAATATATAAAATTATGGTCAACATTATCTATTATGTTCTAGTCTGGCTTATTTTTTTAATCATTATATATTTTTATTATATATGGCCAAGCGTTTGTATTGTGGTCTAAACTGTCTTTTTATTGTATCATTATATATTTTTATTATATATGGCCAGCCTTGTGTACATGTGGTATGTTCTACGCTGGCTTATCCTTTGATCATTATATAATATTGTGTTATATATGGCCAGCCTTATAATGTATTATGCTCTAAGCTGGCTTAATATTTTATCATTATATAAATATATATATATATATATATTGTTATATATGGCCAGCCTTATTTTTTGTATTATGCTCTAAGCTGCCTTATTCTTTTATCTATATTGTGTTATAAATGGCCAGCCTTATTTTGTATTATGCTCTAAGCTGGCTTATTATTTTATCATTATATATATATATATATATATATTGTATTATATATGACCAGTCTTATTATGTATTATGCTCTAAGCTGCCTTATTCTTCTATCATTATATATATTATATTATATTATATATATTATGGCCAGCCTTATGTATTATTCCCTATGCTGCCTTTTTCTTTGTTGTTATTATATTAAATATTATATGTGGCTAGGCTTATGTATTATGCTCTGAACTGACTTACTCTTTTATCATCATATATTTGTATTATATATGGCTAGGCTTATGTAATTTACTCTTGTTTATATTTGTATCATAATATATTTTATTATAGATGGTCTTATTATTATGCTATAAGCTGGCTTATTCTTTTATAGCTATTTATTTTATTATGACCAGCCTTATGTATTATGCTTCAAGATGGCTTATTATTTTATCATTATAATATACGCAACACTTCTTATTAAAAACAGTATTTGTACGTGTCAGCCCAAACGTGACCTGTGTACTCTCCACCTCTACAAACTCGATGACATCATTGTTAACAAGGGCTACGCGATAACAGACGCCTGCTAAGACTCTAACTGATTGTTCTTTATCTAGTGGCTGACCCACTTGACACCCGATCAAACACATATATCAGAAACATAGGGTATCTCCACTTTCTTAGCACCATGTTATCGACTCTAATTATTCGTCTTTAGATGTGAATTGTTGTAGCAATTTCTACCCAAATGTTTAGAACGTCGTTGTTATAGTGCATAACATTCATTTTCATTTATTGAATTTCATGGAAGATGTAGTATATGAATAAGTGGTTAATAGCATGTGATATATGAATGCGAAGGAGGTGCATAAGTGGTTAATACCATGGGGTACATGAATGCGAAGATGGGGCATAAGTGGGTAATACCATGTAGTACATGAGGGCGGAAAAGGTACATAAGTGGTTATTACCATGTGGTACATGAATGTGAAGAAGTGGCATAAGTGGTTGATTTCACTTGGTACATTAATGCAAAGGTGCATAAGTGCTCAATACCATGTGGTTTATGAGTGGGAAGAAGGTGCATAAGTGGGTAATACCATGTGGTACATGAATGCGACGAAGGATACATCTAGTAGTACTAGTAGTCAGTCATTAATTGTATATCATACAAAGTAAACTAGCATTATGTAAACCAAACATATATACTGTATATGTATGTATATATTTCTATAGGATACAAGTAGCAGTAGGCAGCCATTCATTTTGTATATTATACAAAGTCAATCAGCATTATGCATACCATGTATATATATTCCTATGAGATAAAGCTAGCAATATGAAGCCAATAGTTGTATCTTGTACAAAGTAAACCGGTGTAACAGTTTCAGATTACCCACTGTTCAGGTTACCCCCGGGGGTAATCTGAAACTAGTTTCAAGTTACCCCATCTAGTGTCAATTTACCCCCTCAATTAGACCGGTTAACTTTCAATGATGACAACTAACGAAAAAAATAGTATTGCTCTGTTTTTTCAAGTTATCGTTACTATCTATCGATTTACCTATTGCAGGTGTGTAACGTTGGCAATGTCTCCACGCCTATTTTAAAGTCTGGTGCCAGCTGTTTTTTTTCGTAGACCTATATGCATTTTATAATTATTGTCAGCCAGTGATCAAATAAGAATAAATACTCGCATAGGGGCCTATTGTATACCTTGCCCGTATGCTTGCAACATACACAGTACAAATCAAATATGGCATCAAACCAAATGGCCGGCGCTTAAAAAATAGAACCCACATGTCAAAAACTGTAAGGTTAACCATTTAACCGCCGATCCCGCTATTATTAGTTTCTTCATTTTTATTAGCACAATAAATACCAGCATTTGAACATGTTAAAGATAAAACGTGACATCAAACAAGATAAAATTTCATAAAATAGTTTGTTAAATCTGAATAATTTTCATTCACTTGAAAGTTGTGGATCGCGTCAGCGAGTCACAACTTAAAGTGGGTGAAAATTCCAATTCAATAATTTGGCGGTTAAAGGGTTAAGCCCTGACCCTGATTGGACCTTGACCATGCTGCGTATGTGATTTCGATGTGTACTCAGCGAATCGCGGCGAATCTAGGTCTAATGGTACTTGAAGGTTAGCAATAATAGGTTAGCCCTATAGGCCTAAATGGGGGAGGGGTAAATTAAAAGTTTCAAAATACCGGTGGGTACTTTGAAACTAGTTTCAACGTACCCTTCGGTAGGTTCAATGTACCCCCGGGGGTAATCTGAAACTAGGGGAGGTAACTTGAAACTGGACTTTTTCTAGTTTCAGCGCACCGGGGGTACGTTGAAATTAGTTTCAACGTACCCCCCGGTATGCTGAAAGGGGGGTACACTGAAAAGGCTACACTGGCATTATGCATTCCAAGTATATATATATATATGTGACGCGCCTGAACGGCACCCGATCTATATCGGGTTTTCAGGTTGCGAATTTTTCGTCCAATTTTTTAATGGCGCAGATAGACAGTTCAACACGTTAACAATCAACTTTTAAAATATTAAAAAGGTCTGGGATCATTTTATATTATTTTATATTAGCTAATAAAGTACAGGTAATTTACATAAGATTTAGCGCAAAAATCTCTCTTTATCATAGCTTTTACATATTTGAAAATGCTAAGTGGCTTCTGAAATATGTCGCATATGTGTGAAATGAATAGATACTTATTATTTTCATGTCATTCAATGTTATTCAAGCTCAATCAAGGTAATTCAAGGATAATTCTGTGAAAAAAACGAGATAGAGTGTTATTTTTTTGATGTGGATATACTAATGCAATTGAAACATACATTTGCTTAATTTATTATACTACAGCGATGGTTTGATAGATGGAAAATATACATTAATGCATATAGAATAATTATCTCTGAGCCAAAATAGCTTAGACATTAACCCTTTGACTTCCAGGCCGGGGTGCATGCCAGGATCCAGATATACTGGTGTAGGAGTTCTATTTTTCGTCATTTGAAGCTGGAATTGCTAACGCAATTTCCAGCTTCAAATGACGAAAAATACATAAATGTAGTATATATTTGACGAAAATTTGTGTCATTTCATTGTTACGTTCATTGACGAATGACGACGGAAATTTCCGTCATGTATGGTAGTGAAAAGGTTAACCATCTCGTTTCCTGAGCATATATCGAAACCCATGGATACAATACATTCATATTATACATGCACATAATTTAGGGAGGGGGGGGTGTAGATCTCTATCCCATATATTACCCATCAAACCTATTCGGGTGTTTTGAATTAGCTCTGTACTTGTGCTAGCTGGGTATCAATCCTCATATTGAACAGAAATGGAGCAACAACAACATCAGAAAACCCGATTTATACACTTTTGACGTGATTTGACCTCGCTGTGACCTAGAGATGAACTCCCCATGACCTCGGAGTAACACCTCTGCGAAGCCCAACCTAAACCCATGTCACCATGTGTACCTGTTTTGAGATTCATCAGATGTAATTGAACTGCTAATCATTGGTTCAAAATGACAATCATAGTGTTATTTGATCTGTTTCTGACATTTCAGACAGGGGTTACATAAGGGTGATTTGATGGAGTATTTCCAAGGTTCTTGGAATAATTGAGCTATTTGCACAATTTGTGTTGCATTAGAAAGAATGGGGCATATCACTTCAATTACAACCAATAAACTAAATTTTCATAACTTGCGCCATAGGTCTGGTTTTGACGTGGCGCTTCACATACTCCTATGTAAGATAAAACTAGCAGTAGGCAACAACTAATTTTATATTATACAACGTAAACTAGTATTATACATACCAAGTGTATATATATTCCAATGCCTCCAAATCTAGCAGTAGGCAGCCATTAATAGTAAAATTTACAAAGTAAACCAGTATTATGCATACCACGTAAATATATATTCCTATGTGATAAGACTAGCAGTAGGCAGCCATTAATTTTGCATATTATACAAGGTAAACCAGCATTATGCATACCAAGGGTATATCATAACTGAGTAAAACAAACATTAGGGTGAGAAAGTGTATATTTATATACTACGATAAAATTCTAAATGTATTTCTTAATGGAAACAAACTTGAGCAAGTAACGTCTGAGAAATTGTTAGGTGTAACAATTAAAGGTGCCCACATAGCTAACATCAATTTTTAACATGTAAACTAAAGGTAAAGGTGCAGGTTTATAATCTGATATCAAGTCTGAAGACCTATCAACCGACTTTACATTTTACCCCCTGGTCACTGGACCTTTTAATTCGTGTGCCATTTCAACTCCTGCATACATACTGCAGCCATTTCGGCGCATTGAACTTATCGTACACATTGCCATCTCTGTCCTACCAGGTACTCATTTTCACCTGAGTCAAGTGAAACATTTTTCAGGGTGAAGTGCCTTGCCCAAGGACACGACATCGGAACAATGTCCCAAGATTGAAAGGGGAGAAATATGATTTTTCTCTGAAAACCCTGCACCAAGCGGGATTCGAAACCGCACGACAGGCAGCGACATCGGCAAAGCGCCACGCTCTAACCATTGTGCCATGTCCCTCTATGGAAACTAGAAGACAATTATCACTCATTACCAATAGTTAGCAGCTCCTAAAACGTGATTTCGGTGCCTAATAAAGATTATAGAGCACTTTATTTCTACATGGTGTAAACAAACTATTAGCATAAACAATCACAGGTCCAGCCCATACGTTTAACCTGACATCCAGTAGAATGATCATGCATCACACTAATCAGAGCTGCGTGATCAATTCACTAAGTTTAATATAAATAAATAATATTAATTTATACTTCTCCAATGTATAAAAAACATCCCATGTGTTAATAATAAATAAAATGGCCTAATTGATCAAAATGGGAAGGCATTATTTAACGATGCGATACATTATCATAGCCGTGGACAGACCTGTGGGCGCGTCAGAATATTTCATTTCTGCTCTAGTCTACTGTAAACACTGTGATTTTGAATGTTTTTCATCATACTATATGTTTTTCTTACCTGAGCTTTTGACAATATTCTGCCACTGACATCACCATAATGACACACACAGAAGTACCAGATACTTGTAGTAGCTAGGTTAGGTTGAGAAATGTCTTGAAGTGTCAAGTGAATTAAAATTAACAAGGTTTTCTTTTTATAAAAATCGCAATAAATTTTACGAGTGAATATAATGGGTTGAGAACAGTATACCATTTACCAGTGTCTGCGATTGGTGAAAACGGCGTAGTTATTATACACACATGCTGGCGCCCTGATTACAGTGACGTTTTAAGCACACCATATTCTAAATAGTTAAAATTGTAATATATAACTATGCCTATTTTAACATATGCTGAATATAATTATTTGTATACTGTCCCTGATACATGAGAAGCTAAAATCAACTTTACAATGTGAGAAATGTTTTTATCTGGTTATCATTGGACCAAATATTTTCAGGATATCAAATTATTATTGAAAATGGGTGTACATGTACATGCGAGCTGGTACTTTTAATGTTCCCATAAATGAACATTTGTGTAAATAAAACGTGACGAAATCTGTGACGTTCATCACAGAAACGCCCAATTTAAACGGTTGTAATCGAAATATATTATTTAAAAAAATGAGTTTTAACATGTAGTGTAACACAAATAGAACATATAATTTTTTCAATGTGGGTACCTTATATGAAAACCCATCTTGGAAACAGCAGATAAAAGTAATTAAAAGAGCAGAATGAAAAATACATACCTTTAGATGTACGAAAAAAAGTGTTATGACTATTTTATTAGACCACATTTCAATCATTGTTGTTCTGTATGGGGTAATTGTTCCCAGACATATATTGATACCATGACGAAATTACAAAAGATATCTGCTCGACTAATATTAGATTTTGATTACTCTGTACCATCGACTAAGCTGTTGAAAACATTAAATTGGCAACCTTTTGATGAAATTGTTTAGTATAACCAGGCTTTGCTTGTATACAAGCACCAAACTACATGTACGACTTTTTTGTATATTCCAAAATATATTTATTAATAAAAATATTATTATTATTGTTTATGTTGTGTAAATCTGCGTGTATTATTTCACTTTAGTTGGTCAATTTATTTTTGAATAGATATTGCATGTGCCCGATGTTTGACACATTATTATTCTATTTTATTATATGAATGTTTTAGTGTAAATCAATGAGATGCCGTATAGTATTTATATCTTATTTTATTTCATAATAATATCTCACTCATATTATGTTGTACACTGCCTTGCAGAACCAATGAGCAGAGGCTGTATGCAGTTGCTGCTTTTTGGTTTAGTACAGAATTATATTATTCAAAACTATATGTTTATTACATTTACATTTGTGTGTAGGCCTTGAGGGCCCCAAGGCAGATGAGCTTTGGCTCATTGGGTTCACTCTCTATTATTAGCCCATAGGGTGTTACGATTGTGGCCAATTTTTTCTCTATTGTTTTTGTAACTTGACAAGACCCCTTATATATAAACATGTTTTAAAAGGGGATATTAACTTGTTATCACTGGGTCACTGTGATGTACACACTATTAATTCATCATTTTTTTATATTGATTAGAGTCAATATAAATATATGCTAAATCAGATATTACCACAGAGGATTATTGCAAGGCAATATATATTATATATACTATATCACTACCATACAAAGACAAACAACAGTGACGTCATTTGATCACCGTAAGCAGTTACTGCCGTTTGTCTTTGCAGAAGAAATTAGTTTGTCAGAGCAATAAATAGCTTTGCTGAAATGTCAAGGGGGGCGCAAAACTTGCCTCGATAACTAGCAAATTGGGAGCGATAGTAGGACCGATCATGCCTCTCACAATCCCTCAT
>OZ024912.1:66690068-66770068 GCA_964017125.1 Flabesymbios commensalis | reverse complement strand
GCACTTTAGTTGTTTATTACTTTCATTGTTTCGTACTTTCGTTGTTTCGCAGATTCAGCGTGATTCGGCGTGTTGAACGGCAGCGTAAACCTCTTCACCAGGGCTCCGGCGTGATGGACGGCAGCGTAACCTCTTCACCAGGGTTCCGACGTGATGGACGGCAGCGTTAACCTCCAAGGCTCCAGCGCAAAACAACGAAACTGCGAAAGGGCGAGATGGCCATATCCAGACACATTTATTATCCAGCACAATATTACAGCTGAAGCAGCTGAAGCATTATATCCCTCACATATAGGGCTGGCAAGAATTCACAACTCAATAACAACTTGCTTATCAAAGGTCTAGATGTCTCTGTTATCAACGGCATCAAAGGCTTGGAAATCACAGCAGCTGTGTCTGCAGAAACATCGTTTCCAGGGCTGGATCATCCATCATAGGTTCCTAGAAATATCTGGCACAGGTTAGCTTATCGTCGGCTGAGTGATGGGCCAAAGTCAACGATGCTGGCGCATCAGTCAGCCACGATTTTTCTCAAGGATTGATTTCAAGGCTGATTTTTCAGTTGGATAATGATGAATGACCATGTGGATTGAAAAAAAGACTGCGCACTGCATTCTTGAGGTATCTTGGCATTTCCTCGGAATGGCACTTGGTAGATTAGTTACCGCCCGACTGGGCGCTGAATCTGGTGCTGGGATGGGATTGTGATCTGGCCAAAAAGTGTGTGTATGCTTTGTTTATCCACAGCTGGCACTATTCGCATAAACTGTAATTGAGTGTATATTATACTTAGTTTTACAGTTTATGCGGGTGGTGCCACCTGTGGTTTATCAATACCAATTGATGTGATATAAAAATAATGAACATTTTAAGGGTGAAGGATTTCACTCGCAATGTAAAAATGGTCAGCACTACCGCCTACCTGTCTTGTCGGAACCCGGAAGTAAGAGCCCCGATCTAGGTATTCACATCAAAGAGGTCATAATGATTGTCTATATTAAATTGTGTCAGCCTGCAACACCTCACGGTCACCAGTCAACGCTGACTCGTCATCACGCAGGCTCTTTGTGGAGATCTGAAACGATGATGTTCCTGTGCACTCCCTGCAAAGACGAGACGTTAACTGAATACTGTTAATATTGGGACAGTGCCAAAAACATCTGGTAATGACAGCTGAGTATCCAAGCACAAACCGGGGATAAGGTGATGACAGCTGAATAGTCCATTGAAACACAGATTGGGGCTATACTACTGTATATAACTATCGTATATAACTATTGTATTTCCACCGAAACACAAACCGGTGTTATGGTGGTGACTGTTGAATAGTCCATTGAAACACAAACCAGGGCTATGGTGATGACTGCTAAGTAATCCATTAAAACACAGACCGGGGCTATGGTGATGACAGCTGAATAGTCCATTAAAACACAGACCGGGGCTATGGTGATGACAGCTGAATAGTCCATTAAAACACAGACCGGGGCTGTGGTGATGACCAGGGTTGGGGTCGATTACAATTGATGATTACGATTACGATTATGATTACATGTTATATAATCGATTACGATTATGATTATGATTATTCGTCATTATAATTATCAATTACGATTATGATTATGATTACATGTCATTAAAAATTATCGATTACGATTATGATTACACTCTTTTTTTCGATTACGATTATGATTATGATTACAATAATGATATCTCGTGATTACAGTCACGATTACGGGTGAGTAAAATTATCTTAGAAATTCTTTTTAATAATAATGACATACTAGACATATAACAAACTATAAATAACAACAACTGCAATTGAAATATACTTTGTTTTACAGTCGAACTAATAAAATCGGAGATATAATTTTGTTTTTTGACAACTTGGCAGATAATATCAACCTTGTCGTTAAAAAATGTGTAGGGTGGATAACGCTAATGGCAGCCGTAATTAGCAGTCGCGCCTGATTGCTAAGCCAACAGTCGACCATGGCGAGGAGCGTCTCTCCTATTATATAATATCTATGGGCCTATCATCTTGAAAACACAATATGCTGATCTAATATTGCTGATCCAATATTGGCCCACTGTTGGGCCACCATCTGCGAGGCTGGCCCAGCAATAGGCCAATATTGGATCAACGAGCTGTGTTTGCTGTGCACCCTTGTTTTCTAGGACGTGCAACACGCTATGTACAGTTTTGAATGCGAATCAAATATATGCCATTGTTTCCCCCCGTATGTTAGCATTTAAATATAGTATTAATAGCTATCTTCCAATATAAATTGTGATATTATATTGATATTTCACTGTTAAGCATCAAGTGAAGGTTATCGCAAAATATACCTATAGGTCTATTTCAAACCGATTTGTAGCTGTAGCCAATATTGTATTTTTTAAAATGAAAAACCTACCCAGAAATAAATATTATTATTGCTCCAGACAGTTTTAATTGTCTGAGAACGACAAAACAATAAAGTATTCACTTAAATATAAAAACGTTGTTGAAATCTCTGGTAAAGGGTTAATCCAGGTGACCACACGACAATGTCAATTGTAATTAACCGTTTACACTCTGGAGATGTCTGCTTACAGCAATGCTACAACTTATTATTTTATTATATATTTTTAATTCACTAATATGGTCGACGGGTCTCGCAGAGGTCGTATCGACCTGTTCCCGTCAACCATGTAGCATGTCTGTAGACCCTCCACTAAAATAAAAAATAACTGAGTCGCGAGGGCCACCCACAAGTACATGTTATATAGTGTTTATGTACAGTCAAAATTAACAACACCGGAAACGCATCAAACGTGATATGTTGATCCGAAGCTGGTCCAATGCCGGCCCGGTATCTACGGCGTTGTACCCACATCAAACCAACACAAGCTGTATGTCTATATCTATCTATACATACATACATACATACATGTACACATACATACATAAGTACGGTACATGCATTGTCGAGAGATCAAAATAGAAGTGTGCAATCTAAGGGATGAAAGAAACAAAATTGTTTCTTCCCCATCCACGTGTGAAAGTTAGTATTGTGGGGAGCCTCCGTGACCGAGAGGTAGCGTGCTCGGCCTCAGTCCGCCAGGGCTCGAATTTCGAATCCTGTGTCTGGAGGACAGTGTCATCTCAATCATCTCACCATCCTCAGGAGGTTCTCCTGGCCCAGTTTAGCCTATATGTGCACAAAGGTGGCCTAAAGCCTCAGTTCATTTCATTTCATTTGCAATCTAAGGGAATAGTTTAAGAGCTGCTTTCCAAGTGGACCATGCATTAAGGTCTATTCATGGTAAATCCTATTTATTGCCGTGCATATTCTGGCTAAAAATTATACACAGTGCAATAAAATGCCGAATTAACAATAGAGGGCCTATATCCATATTTGAATTGATTTTCTCTACGAAAACAAGTATTATAGGCCCTAGGCGAAATTGATCAAACTGTTCTAACTAGTTTTAAAAATTTCTTTTAAAAAAATTGCTTCAAGTGATATATTATTTATTGTGATATATATTGTGCTATATACTCAAAAATCGTGATTACAGTTTAATATAAATATGATTACAGTGCTTTTAGAATAACGATTATGATTATGATTACAGGTCATAATTTTTTCTCGATTACGATTATAATCATAATTACAGGATTTCAAAAAATATGATTACGATTATGATTATGATTACAATGTAATCGATTAAAAATCGTAATCAACAATTATGATTATAATCGACCCCAACCCTGGTGAACACAGCTGAAAAGTCTAATGATTTCATTATAAAAATATAAAATGCGCATGAATTGAATGAATAAATGAATAAGACCACATACCACTTTTGTTTACATGCAGGCTAAACTTGGCCGCCACGATAAGCCCCTGAAGACGATGAGATAAATCTGATGACAATGCCCTCCAGACACGGGATTCGAAATTTGAGCCCTAGTGATCTGAGGCTCCATACAATATTATTTTATTCTTTAGGAGTGGGCGGGGGGGGGGGGGTATTTTTTCCTTTAAATCCAAATATCAGAATTGGAGACGAACTTGCAAGCACCGGCGTGACATGCATCTTCGACGCTGGTCCAACCTGGTATAAATACAAATGTTTTGTATTTGCGGGGACATATTATAAGACGATGGCGATAAACACTGATATGAGCCGCCATTCACGAGCTTGGTACATTTTTTGACAGAATAACTGAACTCTTTCACCGCTTATCATGCTTATCACGACTATAGTCCTTTTCATACCGTCTAATTAGGCGACACAATCACTGTTATTGGGAACGAAATGTGTATTTTAAAACCAAGATTTACAACGTTTGATCTCAAATGAAACACATATAAGTATTTTTTACCCACTTGGAGTTGTGGGTCGCGGTAGCGAGACACAACTTCAAGTGGGTAAAAATAGAGATGAGATAACTTGGCGGGTGGAAAGGTAATTATTATTATCGTGTTTAATTGATGGCCACGAAACTGGAGCCTGCGCACCCAAACCTTATCATAACAACTGTATCAGTTATCAGCTGTGTCATCGGCCTATCACACAAATTATAACCCGCAGCAATAGCGTGTCCTTGTCTGGGTGCGCGAAATGAGACGCAGCCGAAAAAATACGTATGCTAGGTTTTATTTCATTGTGTAAAGTGAATCAAACCCTGCATACAATACATCTTGTTTTCTACGATTGTTGAGAATTAAATGCATTGTCCACCTTCCCGGAATAAACGTTTCGTTGGCACATTTTTAGATCCAAGTACTGTTAGTATGAATGGGAATTAATAGGCGACTTGTCGCTTAAACATCAAGATTTGCAAATGTTTGGTCTCAAATTAAACAAATATGATTAATTTTCACCCACTTCAAGACACAACTTCAACATGTTCAAGTGAGTGAAAATGTTAATTTTATAACTCAGCGGTTTAACCCTTTAACCGCCAAATTATTTAACTGTAATTTTCATTCACTTGAAGTTGTGTCTCGATAACGCGATCCACAATTGAAAGCGAGTATTTTTTTTAATAATAACCTAAGTGCTAAAGTGCTAATCTCGTCTACTACCGATTTATGCATATTTTTGTTGTCTTTGAAACAAAACATTTGCAGGATAAATGAACATTTTACCCACTTTAAGTTGTGGATCAATGTGGCGGGACACAACTTAACCCTTTAACCGCTAAATTATTCAATTTGAATTTTCACCCACTTGAAGTTGTGTCTCACTGACGCGATCCACAACTTCAAGTGAGTGAAAATTATTCAGATTTGACAATATGGAGGTCAACTGTTTTCAAATATTGCTGATTAATGTCACATTTTATCTTTAACATGTTTAAAAGGTGGTACTTAATGTGCTTATAAAAACAAAAACCCGAATATATCCAGAGGTTAAAGGGTTAAAGTGTGGGTAAATTTAAATTGTTTAATTTATCGCTGTGAGGCTTGCCAATCCACCCCACTCGACTGCAGCGCTAGAAAATGTGCTCTATTCAGTTGAACCTTTGCTAATCACGACACGACTCGTTTTAATCTGTTTTATTAGCCGATTAAATCATTGTTATTGGGAACAAAATTACTGTTTAAAAAAACAAGATTTGTATATGGTTTGACTCAAATTAAGCAAATAATTTTTAACTACTTGAGATTGTGTATCGCGGTTCAAAAATTAAAAAAAATAGCAGGATAAGGGATAACTACAGCTTATCACTAACAATTTTAGTAAATATTTCATTGAAGAAACGTAAGAATATTTTTTAATTGTCAACATTATAATGGGCATTAATGTAAAAGAAAATCAGTCATCAATAAAAGCAATTATTGGTGATAACGATATTTCTTATCAGTAATTATTACCAAATCTTCCTGGTTGTTCCGATATTATTTCTTCGTAATAACCAGAATCTATTTCCTGGTAGACAATAGATAAATTAGTTGTTGGCAATAAATATTTTATTTTGGGTAATATCGATATTACTCGCTTGTAATGAGAACTATTACCTGATCTATATCACAATTGTTTTCAGGTAATAACCGACCAATGGCGTGGTAATAACCAGATGCATTTAGGTAATAATACGTTCTAATAATAAATATGTTGATGTTTGTAGAACATAAGCGGTGATTGTAGATAGTATCATGTACCTTCCTACAAAACAATGCTGATTTAATGTTGACCCAATTGTTTAGATGGTTGGCCAAACGTAAAGCAGCCTAGATCAATGTTTTGTGGCAATGGATGAGACAGAAATATATAGCTATTGAGTAGGTTGTTTTTATCGTTGTAGTTATAATAAGTGTGAGGTAATCATAGTAATCACGTTAACGGTAATGTTTTCCGTTTGATTACTCATTAAACAAGGTAAAGTGCTGAATATGTTATATAAACCAATTGTTGAAAGGTTTCTTTTTTAATTTGAAATGCACATAAAATGTCTTAGTTAGCTCTTTCGGCTTCATTTGATATGTCTATGGCCATTATAGTTTTGTTATTTCTTTCAGTGCGGGGATCGTCTAAAAAAAATTGATGAGCATTTGAATGAAGACGGAACCGAATGTTTGGAAGAATGTAGTGTTGAGCTATGGCGTCATCGACATACAATTACAAGCTTTTAAGATATATTTTAAACATGTTACATGCCAGTTTATCTCCGCCCCGCTTGAAGTCTTGTCGTCAAACTTAACATCGTGTGAGTGTAAATTATTAAAGTTGCGACAATCTTGGGCTGGAGAGCGGGAAAGGTTGCAAGTCAAGTTGACATCTGCTTTGTCAAGGCAAAACGTGGAAAATACTTACTTGACA
Source organism: Flabesymbios commensalis (assembly GCA_964017125.1). Taxonomy (NCBI): domain Eukaryota; kingdom Metazoa; phylum Annelida; class Polychaeta; order Terebellida; family Flabelligeridae; genus Flabesymbios; species Flabesymbios commensalis. The sequence continues at coordinate 66,763,252 of OZ024912.1, read as the reverse complement.
AAAGAAGAGTTAACCCTTTAACCGCCAAATTATTCAATTGGAATTTCAACCCACTTAAAGTTGTGTCTCGCTGACGCGATCCACAACTTCAAGTGAGTGAAAATTGTTCAGATTTGACAAAATGGAGGTCAACTCTTTTCAAATCTTGCTGATTAATGTCACTTTTTATCTTTGACAAGTTTTAAACCTGACATGTAATGTGCCATTCTAAAATGTATAAAACGAATATGGACGCCACCGGCGGTTAAAGGGTTAATACTTTAGTCGTTCGCGCGATCTGGCTACATGGCAAGAGAGAAGCTCTCCAGGCAGAAACGAGGTCCCGCAATTTGAGCATCGATACACAAGTCAAAACCCAATTTGAGGGGAGGGGTAATCCTGAGTTATATGGCTTCACAGGCGTTGGGCCAACATTGGCTAAAGCCAGTGGGCGATAGGTCAGCGGGTGGAGGGTGAGAGTCAAGGTCGTCACGTAGAGAATGCATCAAGAGGTCGCAAATCACTCCTCTAAACGACAATGTGGCATCGCCAGGGTCAAACCCGTGACCTGCATGAACGCAATCTCGGCTAACACGGGACGTTGAGACAATGTCGCCGAGCAATGGTCAACCGTCAACAGGAACCGGTGCAGTTTTTATGTGTTCAAGACAGCAGAGTGGGCAGGAGGGGGGAGAGGTCCGAATAATGTCAACTGGGTTCCTCGCCGCGTGAAGTCATCCAACCTTAGCAGGGAAGACGTAACCACATCTCCCCTGTCAAGAGCGGGATGCATGAAGTCATCCTAACCTCAACAGGGAAGACGTTACCACATCTCCCCTGTCAATAACTGGATGCGTGAAGTCATCCTAACCCCAGCAGGGAAGACGTAACCACATCTCCCCTGTCAATAACTGGATGCATTAAGTCATCCAAACCCAGCAGGGAAGACGTAGCCACCTCTCCCCTGTCAATAACTAGATGCATTAAGTCATCCAAATCCAGCAGGGAAGACGTAGCCACCTCTCCCCTGTCAATAACTGGATGCATTAAGTCATCCAAACCCAGCAGGGAAGACGTAACCACCTCTCCCCTGTCAATAACTGGATGCATTAAGTCATCCAACCCAGCAGGGAAGACGTAGCCACCTCTCCCCTGCCAATAACTGGATGCATTAACTCATCCAAACCCTAGCAGGGAAGACGTAGCCACCTCTCCCCTGTCAATAACGGGATGCGTGAAGTCATCCTAACCCTAACAGGGAAGACGTAACCACATCTCCCCTGTCAATAACATGATGCGTGAAGTCATCCTAACCTCAGCAGGAAAAACGCAACCATATCTCCCCTGTCAATAACGGGAAGCATGAAGTCATCCTAACACTAGCAGGGAAGACGTAGCCACATCTCCCTTGTCAATAACGGGATGCGAGATGTCATCCAACCCTAGCGGAGAAGACGTAACCACATCTCTCCATATCAATAATGGGATACATGCTAAACTGCCAAAGTGGCAGTTTAGCACCTTCTAACTCCAAGGGGACGATATGATTACTTTAAATTGAAAAAAAGTGTCTCTTGGTTTAGATAAAAAAAATTCAGCGTTGGAGGGGTTAGGTCGCAATATCGCTACGATGTGCGGACGGCGACGTAAATCCACACTCGTTCACTCACTTAGCTCTTTGTCTGCAGCAATACTTCCAATAGGATTATCAGGCTGGAAGAGAGTTAAGGCTGGTTGACTTAATCAATCAACTGACTCTGAAATACTACTGCTGTTTTTTATCTTGCGGCAGCTATCATGAGAGAATTGCAATTGAGGATAGGTCCATGCCAAAAGAATCAAGTGCTATATAGATGGTGAATACCTGCAATAAGTCCGCTAACTTTGCAAATGTTATATTATGTAAATCAGGTTATCGCTACCGCACATGGATCCGACCGCCCTGAGATTAGATCCAGAGTCTAGCCATCCTAGTTAGCCACACCACACACGGCATACAACAGACAATGCCAGGTTAAAACTGGCCACTCATCTCCGGCGCTGGACCAGCTTCAACCCTCCATCGGGTGAACGTCTCGTGTCTGCGGGAAATTATATTAGAGAGCGAGGGGGATGAAGTTACAAATAATGATATTGTGCTGGACGTGGAATCCGGAGAAATCCAGTTGTCTTGCCGGGATCAGAGCTACTTCCCGCACCAGGGGAATACCCTCCTTCTCCCCGTGGATCAGTGCTAGTTCCCTGTACCCTCCCGATTCGCCTGCCGCATATCTCTCCTGATTGAATTATACTCGACATAAACAGAAACACAACACTGCTCTACTAGTAAAAAAATTGATGAATATGCATCAAAAAACGAAATATACCATCCATTAGCGAAAATGAATATTTAACTTTAACTACAGTACAGTGGACGCTTTGTTAAAAATTGTAATTAAATAGCGCACAATTAAAAAGTGCATGATTTGCTTCAATAATTTTCAAATTTACAAATTTAAATAATATAATATTAGTCACATTCGATCGGATTACATGAGATTTGTCTTTCGTATCATACCCTGACGCAACATTTCAGATCTGATGATTTTTGCAGTTGCTTGATTATGGCTAAGATCTCTGTATAAACTCTTTTTGTTTTGCTAAGACCTATTCCAGGTAATATATAGAGAATGTAAGAAAACAATTTTTACACCCAAGGGGATCAATTGAATTCTAAAAAGGAAATACAGTAGGTGTGGGACCCCTGTGTATGAATAATGATGGTAGAAAGATGTATGGATCAGCTAGCATTCTTTCCCTGACCTATGTTCGAATGGCAGTTTGTGAAATTAACAAAGAGATAAGTTCACATATTAAGGGATCAGATTTCGATAGAATATTATTATACCTTAGATAAAGTATATTATACTAAAGTTAACCATGGACCTATTCGGCATTTACTACTCATGCAGGCTTACGGTCACATACATAACATCTGCTCGACAACAAAACCCTTTGTCCTCCAATTTTACGCTGAGATACACTGATCTTCTTGGTGCCGTATACACACTGCAGAATCAAAAAGACGTCTATTGGCGCAAAGTTAACGCTTCTTGGCGAAGGATGAACGCTTCTCGGCGCAAAATGTCAATTTAGAGCACTAAAGGCTCACAAAAAGTTCAATTACTTAGTGTAATGACCCCATCCACGGACCACTAGATTGTTTAAGGACAACGCTGGTGTTTATTTTACTCGAAAAGCGACTATAGTTTGTTAAGACGAATGAAAACAGTTGGCTACTCATCCTGATATTCCGGACTTATAGTCCTTTTCAAACCCATTTTTGCTGATAAGCAGCTATGTGAAAGTCATAATCTAATCGAATGGTAGAGATTAGAGTCCAGACTGTACAACTAAACAACTGGAGAGCAAACTGGTAGCTTTATTTTGTAATTATTCGCCAAAACTAGAGTTCTTGTCTGGTTGAACGCTTATTGGAGCAATGTGCACACGCCTATCGGTGCAAATAAAATTTACCGATATAAAAAGCATGTTATTTTCAAACATTTTTCAGTGTCGGATCCACGTTCTGGATAAAGAGGGGGACGCAGTGGGTTTCAACCCCCCCCCTCCCCCAAGTTTGCTGGGTAGTAAAAGTGTTAAGGTCATAGTGCCTCTGCGTAATGAAAAGATTTAGACCAAATGTGGGCTACCTTGTGTGGGCTATATATTAACCTCATCCTCGTCTCCCCATCTCCCAATCCATACATGTGAACTACACGTACACTCCTGTGACCCTGTAGACCCTATAGTACACTTGCGTGACACAATAAGCAGGGGGTAAGTATAGTCCAATCGTGGCTGAGACAAAACTTGAAATTGAAGATTTCAGCCACAGATGGCTTCCAATAAAAGATGTGTTAACCTACTTTCCATTTTGCCTTCGTAATTATGAAAGACTAAAAATTGGCCTTGATTATTCAGGTCGATAATAGGACTGGTTGGTTAGAATCAGTGACATTACCGCTAGGCCCTACATCCCATGCTCATCTCATATGTTATAAACAACATTAAAAAGTTATGTAGGCCTACTGTATCTTGAGTTGAAGTCGGGATCGCTCTCAGTCACCACCATATGTTAAAAAACTTTCATTTACTTGGATCAGAGGAGCACAACATTCCATGATCCACGCCTTTACGGTGTGGTAAATCGCATGTCTCGACTAATATCAGACCACCATGCCTCGTGTACACCTATATATATATAGGCCTACCTATCAAAAGATCAATGGCAGAGCAGTGATAGGACCAGTAGGCTATGAAGTAAGTTTAATAACTGTCTTTAACTAGAAAGAGTGTTGTTCGGAAACGAACACGAAAGCAGCCCTCCGTTATCGCGAGTCGGCCATTTTAAATTTAATATAGATCAAACTTTCTCAAGTTTTATTTTATATTACCGCTTTAGCTATTGTGCAAGATTTCCCAGATAATTAGAAAAAAAAACAAATAAAAATTAGATTATATAGGAATCAAAATGTAACCAAAAATTATTCGGTGGTATGTGATGGAGCAGAAGTTCTTAGATCAGCTATCATGCAAGATTTCCGAGATAATGAGGAAAAAAAATTGAAATGGCCAACTGGCCGCCATTTTGGATTTTATTAGTGCGAAATTTGTCATGGGTTATCATTGTGTGAGCCCTTTCATTTTGTTTTATATCCATAGTCCAGCTATTTTGTATTTTTTTGAGTCACTTAAATATCATAAATTACTCAAATTCAAAATGGCCGCTAAACGGCCATTTTTAAATTTTTGCTCCCAAAAGTTAATCAGGTCATTGGCTGACATATCTGAGAATATTTGCTAAATTAAAAGAAGATCTGATGGAAACTGTTTCCTGAAACGCGCTAACGAGCATTTCTTCGTTAGTGGCCATAGTAATTAAAGGGTTGATGATATGGGGATCAAAATGGCACCAAAACAATTTGCCAGTGGTATGGGTAGCTCTGTGAAGTATAGATAGATTATATTGATAGATTAGTAGCTATCTTGAAAACAAATAACTGGGCCGGCGGCGGAGGCTACTTAATTATTAACACACATTTTTTAGGCTATATAGATTATCAGGTTTTATTATAAATATCTTTTAAATGTATTTGTCCCAGCCGTAGGCTACATAGCACAATGACCTTAAGGCCTATCCCGTTAAAGAAAATAGCCGTAGATTATAAAACAAATTCGTACCTAATATTATTGGCCTACCAATAGTAACAAAATTATACATAGTTGCACCAATAGGCGTCTTCACATTGCTCCAATAGGCGTGCAACACTGATTTTACAACGTTTCAACGGTTTATTGTCTACGCAGATCATTAGAGAAAGAAATGAGATATCAGTGGCGTAGAACAGATTTGTTGTAACATAATCTATCACATTATAGAAGATTTATATGCAAATAGATTTAAAATAATACCATTTGAATGGGATCGTGTCCAGTTTTGAGGTAGGGTACCAAAACTGTTTTCACTAGTCTGAGAAATGTATTAAACTTTTCCATATAAATTCCATGTGTGGAGGTTGGTAAGATATACTATTGTTCCGTGCACACCTTTATTTGACATAAATTGAACATTTTGGCCTTTTTTCAGACGATATTTTGAATTGTTTTTCAAAAAGTTGACAATTTGGCGACGAGAAGCGTTGCACTTTGCCAATAGGCGTCTTTTTGATTCTGCAGTGTGGTATATACCGTGTCATCTCAGGGTCAAAGTAGGACACTCTTTGCTTGTTTTAAAGGCATTAGATATTTAAATTGCCAGAAGTGTTTGTCTTGTCTGCGTCTATCTTGTCTTGTAGGTGTGTCTTGTCTTGTAATTATGCTGCTGTGCAAATGCAACAAACAATAGCTGTTTTTTTTCAAAAAAGATAATATCTTATTAATATGTGTTTTATGTGTATAATTATTCACTAATTTTGAAATAAATTGATGTCCTATACTCATTGATTACAGGGTAACATTTAAAAAGCAGACGTCCTAATATGAAATCATGACATGAACTCTTGCAAATCTTACAATCCGACGTGTTAGATTATGCGTATTGTCAATCTAGGTGAAACCTCGACACTGTCAATGCCCCCTTGTCCATCCGTTCGTTCGTTCATTCGTCCACGGTGCAGCGCTGTTGAGGACCACCGTCTGAATTGCCTCCCGCGGTGGATTGTGAGGGTATCCAGACATCCATAGAAGGGGATCACGTCAGTGATCGCCACCAATTGATGGCTTCCCGGACCAGCAGACTCTAGAGGCGTTCTCCCAGCTCCAGGACAATAGTGGGCCGGCGTATCAGACTTTGGAGCGGGGTTTGCCTTCGAGCATCAATGGGGTTTATGGTGTAGCTTAGATAATCGTTCGCACAGTGTTGGCACAATGTGATGTCGGCGTCTTCGCTGTCGGCATCACATAGTGCCAACGTTGTGCTGTTGGTTTTCTTGCTCCCAATCTCCCAGGTCGTTCATCCCGTCAAATGAGGGTCCCTGGGATGGCATTGAACATCACATCACTGCCCCTACCCCTCTCCCTCGTTGGCTTTTTCCTCCTCTAACTTTATTGCTGTGACGTGAAATGGTTTGGAAGTGAGCGTTGATTCCAACAGCAATGCTATAAAACACGGTCAACTCAAGTGTATGACCGGGCTGGTCTAAGAAGAAAACTTGTTTATTTCACCCCAAAAATACACAATAATGATTCATATGCAAAATAAAACACTACAGGGTAAGGAGACATCCATAAAGACTTTGAAAGTCGCTGTCATGAATGAGTAAATGATGTATTAAACAACAGTAAATAAATGATTTACAGCTGATATAATATTTTCAATATTTCGAGTTTTTTGAAAACGGACCTGAGTGTGAATAGAACTTACTTTTTGAAATTATGCGAATAGCTTTCTTTTGTAGTTTATATATTCGGTTTGAGTCATATCCCCAAGCAAGTATACAATAATTTAAATGGGGAAGGATGAGAGAATTATATAGGGTAAGTAGTGTGTTTTCAGGGAGTTCATATTTTAATTTGTTTATCATGCCTATGGTTTTAGAGATTGTATTTGCTATTTTAGTTATATGTTGTTTCCAATTTAGATGCTTGTTTAGCATAAGTCCTAAGTAATCAAATTCGTCGACACATTCTATATTTGTGTTATTGATTGTCAATTTTGGTATTTTGACGCGCTTTTGTGGTTTGTAAAAAAGCATATATTTTGATTTTTGTAAATTTAAGGTAAGTTTGTTTGACATTAACCAGTGACTGCATTTCTGTAGCTCAATATTTATCATTTTATTGTTGAATGTACGGTAGTTGTGGTGTTTGAAATCAGATAAGTTTGCAATTAAGGTCGCATCGTCGGCATAAATAACAGATTAAAATATGTTGCTAGCCTCTGAGAAGTCATTTATGTAAATGATAAACAAAAGAGGACATAATATTGAGCCTTGTGGGACTCCTGTTGATAAATTAATAAAAGAAGATTTAATATTATTTATTTCTACACATTGTCTATTTGATAAGTATTTTTTTATTAGGTCTAAGGCACATCCTTGAATACCGTAATATTTAAGTTTATTTATTAAAATGGAGTGATCTAGCGTGTCAAATGCTTTAGATAAATCTAAGTACACTGTTATGGGAGTATGTCCTAGTTCCATGCGATTTATGATGGAATCAACAACATTCAACGCTGCTAGTTCTGTGGAGTGGTTTTTGCGGAAGCCATATTGACACTCATAATACAAATCATTAGAAACAAAGTAATTATTGATTTGATTATAGATGACACGCTCAAAAACTTTTGATAATGCTGGTAAAAGAGAAATAGGACGATAATTTTCAATCACAGTAGGGTCACCTTTTTTGAAGATAGGAGTGACCCTAGCTATTTTTAGATTATTGGGAAATATTCCTGTAACAAGAGACTGGTTTATTGTAATTGTCAAAGGACCTAAAATTTCCGACTCCATTGATAAATAGGTCTATAAAATGGTCTACAAAAATACAAGTTCATGTAGAACGGTCCGAGACAGTGAGTGAGTGAGTGAGTGAGTGAGTGAGTGAGTGAGTGAGTGAGTGAGTGAGTGAGTGAGTGAGTGAGTGAGTGAGTGAGTGAGTGAGTGAGTGAGTGAGTGAGTGAGTGAGTGAGTGAGTGAGTGAGTGAGTGAGTGAGTGAGTGATCTAGGGAGTGAGGGAGGAAGAGAGGGGTGCTTCTTCAGATATTTCTGGTAAAAAGAGTTCAATTTCTGACCTTTAAATCACTCCCGCTTGCCGGCAAAATAGATACTCAATCTCACAAGTCTGCCGACAACCTTACGTTCTAGTAGACTCCGCACTGTGGCCTTTACCAGCTGATGATCCATCAGGCCGATTTTCAGGGAGAGCGATTTTCTAGAAAATAGCAAGGGGATTCTTTGTTTGGATATAGTACTGTAGACTAGGATATTGTATAACATTTGTTTTTTCTTTCCTTCATTCAATTTTAGGTGACAATTACGATAGCAAGTACACCGAATGAGATTCGCTTAAAATATCAGGGTAGGTGATAATGAGTGGATGGTCTTAGGCCACCATAAATTGTACTCGTGCAGGCAAAACTACTGAAGATGGTGAGATAAATCAGATGACACTGCCCTTCGGACACAAAATTCGAAATTCAAGCCCTGGTTGTCTCAAGTCGAGCACGCCACATTTTGGTCACTGAGGCTTCCCACAATACTGAATCCTTATGAGTGAGCAAAGATGTAACATTGCGGACCTTTGAAACCTGAATACCGGGTTACGATATATAATAGGCTTCTGATTGGGCGAGATGGCCATCTCGACCAATCAGAAGCTTACAATATATTCTAATGTGTACGGGAATTCGGGCCCAGAGCTTTGACGTGACCAAGGCATAGCGGATAACCAAGCACGGGCCACACAGACCACGCCGACGGAACAGTGGTCTGGCCGTAATCTAGATTGTCTGACGCTGAAACGTTACTTCTGGAAAGTATTATAACTGGCGAACCATGAGAATGTGAATGCGGTAAATCATTGCACTGCCAAGACCATGGCTGAAACTATTTTGTGCCAGGACGGTCGTAAATGTTTACTCAATGCTAGGTAGACGTCTGTAATTGTCGCCCATTGGGTTTTTTATGTGTGATGCGACTTCTTGCAGTTCAAATTACATTGTCTGTAGACGGGTCAACCCAGCCAACATTACTGTTACAATTACATCTACATCTAGAGGACAGTTGATGGTAGAGAGGTACCGTACAACAGCATCCCGGTTTTAAGCAAACATATCTGCGAATGAAGCCTGTAGCAGTTATAGTATTGCTCGAGATTTGAAATTTGTCGTACGAGCCAAACAACTTTAACTGATATCTGAAAAATAATGAGAACACATTTATTAGTCTAGGAGCCAAGTTCAAAAAAGCTGCTAGTTTCGCTTGACCCAAAAAGTGGCAAAGGTCTGATATGTGCATATGACAGGAAAATATCCCTGGAACATTAATAGGGTGGGTGTAGAAGTTGATCGTGGCAGCAAAGTTTTTAAAATGAGGGATGTTCAAGGGTACCCTCGAGCCACAAAGACTGTACATTTTCAACCCCAGGTTATTAAAAACCCAAACCACAATTGCTATAAACAATTTTTAAATCACTGTCGTCCATATTTCGCTTTTATTAAAGATAAGATGACAAATTATTAGAGTTTCAATTTTTTCACAAAACATAAATCCACCTTTAGATCGCTGGAAGTCAATATTAAAAAAACAATTAACACAGTTCGTAGAATGTAATTTTGTCGTTTCCTGTACATTTCTATGATTATGCTAATGTCTGTTGGCTTCATTTGGTACATCGGCCATCTGATAACACTATATCAAATTAGAAAAAAATACCTTGTTGTGTGAAGGACTTATGAGGTCAATAGAGCGGATGGGGTACTCTCACAAGTTACATTTTTTCGACCCCTGTAATAATGTAATCATCATTTTTATGGTTATAAACAATTTTAATACCACTCTGGCCACATTTTGTCATTGAATATATTCAAGATGAAACAGATGTGAGTTTTAGAGTTTTTTCATTAAATGTAAACCCACCCTTACGGCACTGAAAGTCAATATTTCAAAAAAACTTGAACAAAGTTCGTAGTATGTAATTTTCCGTTTTCTGTACATTTGTATGATCATGAGCATGCTAATGTCTGCTGACCTCATTTGATAACTCTTTTACCTGGTACCACTATGTCATATTATAAAAATCACACCTTAATGCATTAAGGACTGAGGGCAAAAGTCCAGATGGCGTACTCTCACTAGTTACATTTTGTCGACCCCTTGTAATAACAAAGTTGTCATTCTTATAGTTATAAACAGCTTTATTTCCACTCTTGCCACATTTTGTCATTGAATATACTCCGGTCGAAACATATCTGAAGTTTAGGTTTTTTTCAGAAAACGTAGACCAACCCTTAGAGCGCTAAAAATCAATATTAAAAAAATAAATGAACACATTTTTTCGTATGCACACGTTTTATTTACTGTACATCTGTATGATTATGAGCATGCTAATGTCTGCTGACCTCATATGATAAATCTGCCATCTGGTACAACTATGTCAAATTTTAAAAAAAACCTACCATGCTGCATTAACCCTTTGACTTCCAGGCCGGGGTGCATGCCAGGATCCAGATATACTGGTGTACGAGTTCTATTTTTCGTCATTTGAAGCTGGAATTGCTAACGCAATTTCCAGCTTCAAATGACAAAAAATACATAAATGTAGTATATATTTGACGAAAATTTGTGTCATTTTATGGTTACGTTCATTGACGAATGACGACGGAAATTTCCGTCATGTATGGTAGTGAAAAGGTTAAGGACTTATGAGATCCAAAGTCCGGATGAGGTATTCTTAGTTATATTTTTTCGATCAATTTGTATTAACAAAATCTTATTTTGTATAATTATAGAAAGCTTTAATACCACTGTTGCCACATTGTGTCATTGAATACATTCCAAACGAAACATATATACAGTTTTGATATTTTTGACAAAATAAATCGGACCTCAGAGGTCAACAGGTGCTGTTTTTTTTAATATTTTCACTGCTCACCAAGAAGTCACATTGCCGACTCTCATTTGAACTAGTCCTATGATAACTTCCCTAGTGATAAAATAAGAACTAGACGATTTTGCGAACATAATTATTATTTTTTAGTTTAATATATTCACAGGTAAAAGATAATAAAGCTAATTTGTATTTTTTGCCAATTTGTAAATAATAAATCCAATTTTAACAACACGTAGAAGCTTATCTGGTGCAGCCTTAATTGTGTTTGTCACAATGCCATCAGCCATGGAACTTCGTTTCTCAGAAATGTGTTGTCTTCACATGATTCTTTTTTCTCAGACAAAGTGAAGACAAATTGATAAACCACCTTTTGATATAACCAATATCACACCCAAGATTCTGTAATGCCTGGAATTGTTCAACATCTTGGATTAGTATCTGAGGTGGCATCAAGCAACATTTGTGGGAGGAGGACGTATCAAGGGTTAAACTAGTTCTGCTAAGTGCAGCATAGTGCCAGTTCCTGAATATGTCATGTCATAACTAAAATCAACTGCAGCATATATTTCAGAAGCATATATATATAGATACATGTATATATATAGCAATGGTTCAATAAATATTTACAGATCGTCCTTTTCCATTCACTTGGATAATTGACACCATACAACACGTTACACCAGCATTGCCGTTATCCAGAGACACTGCTAATAAGCCAAGTGATTTAAAGTGAAATAAATGTGGGCCGAGTGTAGCATAACACTCAGCCAACGATATATGTACTACTACTACTATCTGCATTATGCATCTTCTCATTTAAATATGTTTTACTGGTGTATATATTAAATTAATAATTCATAATGATGGCACCAGACATTACTTTTTTAGGACGTTTTTCTCAATATGTGGGTTTAATATTTGCTAATAACTGTTGTCTTCGAAAGTTTATCATGAGCAAATTATAAAAATCACACCTTGTTGCATTAAGGACTTATGAGGTCAAAATTTCAGATGACTAATCATCCCTATCGTCTTCTTTTTCTATACTGATGCCAGGTCTATAATCGGTGTTGCATTTTAAATTATCTATTGTTTGGTTTTGTGCGTTGTAGATAATTATTTATTATCTATAATTATGTATTTATCATTTAGTATTCCAAGACACAGATAAAAATGAAGTAATATGAACATGACAAAGTATACATAAACTCATTTGAGGTGATTGTTATGGATATGGCATAGAAACAACTTTGGACCCTACTTCCCCTTAGCAGACAGATTACCCATATCACCCAACTTTTGACCATTGGCAACACGTCAACATATGTTATGGGTCTCAATGAGCTTCCTAATGCACATTCTAACCAAGGAATCTAGATTCCTTGTTCAACTATCAGTGGGACAGATCTATATCTGCTACCATTGACACCCCTTTTAATAACTGAAATATTGCTAACAATCTAAGTATATCAGCCTGTGGTCCCACACAATCCTCAACACATTATAGACTGTGACGTAAGACAGATTTGTATGCCACCTGGTGGTGAATAATGTCTTTAAAACACGTTCAACCAGTGCTCTAGCTGTGTTAAGTTCTTTTGAAATATCGTTTTTTAAGCGATCTAAGGGTGGGTCTAAAACATAAAAACTTCACATGTGTTTCGAACTGAATGTATTCAATGACAAAATGTGGGAAGAGTGGTAATAAAGCTGTTTATAACTATACAAATGAGGATTTTGTTGTCACATAGAGTCGTCAAAATGTAACTAGTGAGAGTACCCCTTTCGGACATTTGACCTCATAAATCCTTCATGCAACAAGATAAGGTTTGTATAACTTGATATGATGGAACCAGATGACAGATATACAAAATGAAGACAACATGCTCATAATCATACACATGCAGAGCAAACGAAAGAGTTACATTGTACGAAATTTGTGATTTTTTTACTGGAAATTATGACTTTCAGCGATCTAAGGGTGGGTTCATGTTTTCTGAATAATATCATTACTTCATACATGTTTCATCCAGAATGTATTCAATGACAATATGTGACAAGAATGGTATTAATGCTGTTTATAACTATGAAAATAAAGATTCTGTTATTACACGGGGTCGACAAAATGTAACTAGTACTAGTACAGCATCCGGACCTTTGACCTCATAAGTCCTTCATGCAAAAAGATAAGGTTTGTTCTAACTTGATATGGTGGAAACAGATGACATATATACAAAATGAAGACAACAGACATTAGCATGCTCATAATCATACACATGCAGAGCAAACAAAAGAGTTATATTCTACGAACTTTGTGATTTTTTTAAATATTGACTTTCAGCGCTCTAAGGGTTGGCTCACGTTTTCTAAAAAGTATCATAACTTCACCTATGTTTCGTTCGAAATGTATTTGATGACAAAATCTGGCAAGGGTGATGTTAAAGTTGTTTATAACTATAAAAATAAAAAATGTATTATTACAATGGGTCGACAAAATGTAACCAGTGAAAGTACCTCATCCAGACCTTTGACCTCAAAAGTTCTTCATGCAGCAACTTATGGGTTGTCAAATGGGACATAGTGGTACCAGATGAGTGATAGACCAAAATGAGGTGAGCATACATTTGCATGCTCATAACCATGCAAATTTACAGAAAACGGAAAAGTTACATCTGGAGAACAAAACTACCTTTAATTGGGAATATTGCCTTTCAGTGCGTAAAGGTGGGTTTAATTTTTCTGAAATATTTCAAAACTTTAATATTATGTCATTCTGTATGTAATAAAAGCAAAAAAGAATTTACAATGATTTCGAGATTGTTTAAAACCATTGAATTTTGAGTTTTTAATAACCTGGTGTTTTAAAAAATGCAGTATTTAGGCTCGAGGGTACCCTTGAACAGCCCTCATTTCAGGGACTTTGCTGCCACAGTAAAGTTCTACACCCACCCTAATGATGTCCTAGGGATATTTTCCTGTCATAATAACAACTCAGACCTTGGCCACTTTTTGGGTAAAGCGAAGTGACACGTTACAGGACTTGGCTCCCAGACTATATATGTAAAAATTGTCTGGAGGCTCTTGTAAATTAAAATTTGCGATGAAGAGAATTAGTTATTGCTATGAAAATGGAATTTTATTGATTGATTGATTGATTGATTGATTGATTGATTGATTGATTGATTGATTGATTGATTGATTGATTGATTGATTGATTGATTGATTGATTGATTGATTGATTGATTGATTGATTGATTGATTGATTGATTTATCTATTAATTAATTAATTAATTAATTAATTAATTAATTAATTAATTAATTAATTAATTAATTAATTAATTAATTAATTAATTAATTAATTAATTAATTAATTCATTCATTCATTTATTCATTCATTCATTCATTCATTCATTCATTCATTCATTCATTCATTCATTAATTCATTAATTAATTAATTAATTAATTAATTCATTCATTCATTCATTCATTCATTCATTCATTCATTCATTCATTCATTATCAGATTAAACGTTTCATTAGCATGCACGGTTGTGTGCTCGCATGTAGACAGACCTCCGAATATACATGTGTTTGAATAATATTATGACATGAAATAAATTAGCTCCTGAAGGTCTGTATTTTGTTGAGTAGTTACATTTAAAGCATGACGTACGGAGAGGGGGGGGGAGGGATCACAGCATCTTAGCTACGATACGAAAGCCATGACGCCAGGTGATATGTTTTCAACATTAATGGTATGGCGCCAATCAGTGACGGCATGGCGCGGCGCCATGTAAAATGCACCTACATTGTGCGTAGTTTATCTCTTTTTAACACAAGACAGCCTTATTTTTGCTATTGGTCCGAGCACGTTGTGCGCTGTGTTTTTGTCTATTTGCATTAAATGATGAATTGCTGGCACACGCCGGCAATTGGAGATCCCCCCAGTTTACCGACACACGGGACGGTGGCCCGCTTCTCAGCACCCAAAATACGTTGACTAAATTTTGTTTTAATCTTGGTTCAACGTCGGAGACGGTGGACCAACGTTAAACCAAAATTTATTCAAGTAATAAATGCCCCATGAAGTCCCCAAACCTAATCCGCACAAAGTAATAAATGCCCCATGAAGTTTCCAAACCTACTCCGTACAAAGTAATAAAGGCCTCATGAAGTGACCAGACCTACTCCACGAAGTAAAATAAACCCATAATTTTCCCAAACCTACCATATAAAGTAATAAAGGTCCCATGAAGTCCCCAAACCTACTCTACACAACGTAATAAAGGTACTATGTAGTAACCAGACCCACTCGCATGAAGTAGTCAAGGCTCCATGAATCCTGGCTTATATTTTGTTGATAATACCAGTAATATGTTGTGTTTCCAAGAGTTTTGTGGTTAGTTTGATTGATGGCTCGACATTAAAGCCCAAAACAATTTTCAAAATGAACGATAGTGTTATTTATTTTTATAGGAATCTAAACCCTATAGTGTGTAGATACTTGTTTTGTCCTGGTTTTCCTTGATATCCAGCCTTCATATTTTCCCTAGTGCTTAAAGGGTTGGTGCTGATCGTGATTGCGTTTGGGCTTTAACGGCTGACCTACCATTAGGGTGTGGCTTAGTGACTGTACACCGGCGGGTCGGTGTGGCTGTACTGATGCGGCATCGATCCACACAACCAGGATATGCGGAGGGATCAAACGTCAAATTGCCCCCAGTCAACATTACACAGTGATGGGACCCAGAAGGGATCCAACTCGTCAATGACTCTGCCCCAGCGTTGGATCATTCTGACAATAAGTCATATAATATGTATTTTCAGTATGTGATATAACGGTTGGCGTGAGTCATATGAAATTAGCACCGCATGCGGTCAACGCATTCAAACAAGAATATAACACATACAGGTAAAATTTGTTTTTCCGTACATCGACATTTTAACCCTTAACCCTGTAACCGCCAAATTATTCAATCTGAATTTTCACCCACTTGAAATTGTGTCTCGCTGACGCGATCCACAACTGCAAGTGAGGGAAAATTATTCAGATTTGACAAAATGGAATTAAACTGTTTTCAAATATTGCTGATTGATGTCACATTTTATCTATAACATGTTTAAAAAGTGGTACTTAATGTGCTAATAAAAAAAGAAAACCCGAATATATGCGGCACCGGCGGTTAAAAGGGTAATCCTTAACTTGTCCCGCTAGGCCCGTATATATGCGGGTTTCAGCAAGTTTAAGTCCAGGTAAATGTTTTGATATATTTGATGTCACGTAATCAAGTACTTCAATCTGGAAGAGATATGGGTTTTTTTAAATATAAATATGCTTCCTCATTTGAAGCTTGCAATTGCGTTGGCAATTCAAGCTTTAAATGTATGAAAAATAGAAACAAACAATTCAGCAGGATGAGGGCTAAAGCCTAGGTTGAGGACTTGAAATTTTCAGCCACCCGAAGTTGAATTTCGCTAGCGTGACCGACAGCTTCAAGTAGGTGAAAAATGCCTCCATGAGTTTAATTTGAGACCAAACATTTGCAAATCCTGATGTTGAAACACTGATTTAATTCCCACTATATATACGGTGATTATTTGATTGGCTAATAAAATAAATGCATACGATTATAGTTCTGCCTAGCGCTTTGTAATGAAATGAATCGGGCTTTAGGCCACTTTTGTGCACATATAGGCTAAACTGGGCCAGGAGAACCTCCTGAGGATGGTGAGATGATTGAGATGACACTGTCCTCCAGACACAGGATTCGAAATTCGAGCCCTGGCGGTCTGAGGCCGAGCACGCTACCTCTCGGTCACGGAGGCTCCCCACAATATTAACTTTCACACGTGGATGGGGAAGAAACAATTTTGTTTCTTTCAAACCGCCGAGACCGGGAACCGAACCCCGGACTCTGGCGTGAAAGGCAGCGGTGCTAACCACTACCCCAGGGCCCCCGCCCGCCTAGCGCTTTGTAGGTTAAGTCAGGTTAAGTCATCAGATTATGCCATAACATTAATGCACAACATCACACCATGTCGCTAGCACAAGAGCCACCCGTTATAATAATGAATATTATTTTGAGCACGAAACAACGTTAATATAATTGATTTTTTTTAAGCATATATACATACAGCATTGTATTCACTACTACCCAGCAAACACGAGGCATCTACCCAGCGCGGGAACAATGTTGGGCAAACGTCTACGGCGCGGGCCCAACACTAAAGCGGCACAGGGCGAGCTTATGTGTTTGCTGGGTATACACATCGCCACTACGGCACTCAAATAGTCGTACCTGCCACTATTATACAGTGGCAGATATGACCCTACTGTACCTACGGGCAACACATGCAGTGACAATGACCAAGCGATACATGTATCTCACCAAACACGACTCAATAATACAGTGCCAGCAGAAGGATGGTTCAGCGTCTCAGACGGTGTACCAACATCCAACCAACAGCGAACAGAAGTGCCGCGTCCGCCGAGACAGCACAAGAGAAAGAGAGTAAACATTTAGTAGATAGTAATTATAATAATAAAATGCATAGGCTACCACAGTTCGACGTTTGGCAAATCACTCGCAATCAGATATTATTGTGTCTGCAAATATAGCAATTTAATACTGTACAGGTAATACTGTAAAACTTTATCATATAATTTTTAATAAATAAAACAAATCCATCTTCACTGTGTGATGAAAGCTTATCTAGTATGGACCTAGGACTTGTATTGTATAACACATGAATACAGTAGCGAAAACATTTTTTGGCAAACTCGTGTTTTATTTGTGGAACTCTAAGGTTATTCTTCTGTCTAGTAACATAATTATGCGAGTTTCCGACAAATCCTAGAAGCATAGACCTGAAATAAAACGGTACATTATTATTTAATAAGCGGTATAAGAATTTAAATTGTTGTTTCTTGAGTATATCCTCAAGTTTTAATGTATTTAATATTTTAAACAATGGCTCAGTGTGCGAGTTATATTTACTACAGGTTATGGCTCGAATAGCCTTCTTTTGCAATTTAAAAATGCGTTTACTGTTAAGACCCCATAAGAGTATCCCATAATGCAAGTGAGGTAAAATCAAACTATTATAAATAGTCTTTAGAATTGCTGGAGGTACAATTTTTTTCATTCTATTTATAATGCCTATTACACTAGATATTTTATTTGAAATGTTATTAGTGTGTGCGTTCCAATTTACATGTTTATCTAATGTTATACCAAGAAAAGAAAACTATTCTACATAGGTAATGGCAATATCTTCAATTTCTAATGAAGGAAAGTTTATCTTTCGCTGGGGAACATGAAAAATCATGTATTTAGATTTAGGTACATTTATGGACAATTTATTTAGGTTCAACCAACTAATCACTTTTTTTAACTCTAGGTTTATAATATGACTTAGGCATCTTATATTATTCATATCATAAACAGAAAAACTTTCATAGAGAGTAGTATCATCAGCGTAAATAAGCATTTTTAAAAAGTACTGGCTGATGATATGTCGTTAATATAATATAATAATATATTATATATTAATAATAATAATATATAATAATAATATAATAAATATATAATATATTAATAATAATATAATAATATATATAACAAAGAGTAACGGACCTGAAATCGATCCTTGTGGAACGCCAGTTAATATGTTTTCAAATGATGATTTTGTACTTTCAAACTGAACGTATTGCTTTCTTTTTGTTAAATAATTTTTAAATAATTTTAATTCATTACCACAAATACCATACAATTTTAGTTTTTCTAAAAGAATAGTGTGATCTAAGGTATCAAATGCTTTCAAAAGGTCTAAAAAGACGCTGATTGGAATTTTGCCCATGTCCATATCTTGAATAATATTGTCCATTAAATGTAAAGCAGTCAGCTCTGTTGAATGCTGTTTACGAGAACCATACTGGTTTTCATAAAAAAGTTTGTTTGAAACAAAATATTGACTTAGTTGATTGTGTATGACTTTCTCAAAAACTTTAGATATGGCAGGGAGTAATGAAATAGGTCGGTAATTGTCGATAAGTGAAGGGTCTCCTTTCTTGAACAATGGGATTATTCCAGCAAATTTTAGATTTTCTGGAAATATGCCTGTTCTAAGACATTGATTGATTATAACAGTTAAAGGTTTTGTTATAATAGGACTAATTTGCTTCAAAATATTGGTCGAAATACCATCATGACCTACATTATTTTTAGAATTTAGTCCAGCTATCACTTTATGAATGGTAGTTTCGTGTACTTCTTCAAAATGAAAGGTGAGATTAGTTTTGTTTTTTTAAACATTCTTTAAATAATGCATTTTTTTTTTTTTTTCTGCGCTAAATCAGGTCCAATCTGTGAAAAATATTTATTAAATTCTAATGCAATTGTAGCTTTATCGCTCGCTTGTTTACCATTAATAGTGAAAATTTCCGGATATCCTTTGGTCACTTCTTTCTTTGTTATTATTTCTTTAATATTCAACCAAGTTTTCTTTATATCATTTTTATGTTTTTTAAAAAGTGAGCAATAAAATAGTTTTTTGGCCATGCGAATATTACGATTTAAGATTGTATTATGTGTACGTAAATTAGTTTTGCAAGTCGCATACTGTTGAGAATCAGGATCAGTTTTTTGTTACATATAGATTATCCCTAAATTTTATAGAATTAATTATTCCTCTTGTCTAATTTGATTTTTTATGTTTGTGTTAGTTAAATTTAACAGTCTTTTTTGGAAAAAGATTCTTAATTGAATCTTCAATCACTTTGATTATAATTTTGCAATTTTCGGCAGGGTTAACATTTTCATCTGTATGAATTAAGGTATCTAATTTTTTTATTTGTATGGCATGGTAATAATGTCCCACATCATGGCATGGTATTAATATTCCACATCATGGCATGGTATTAATGTCCACATCATGGCATGGTAATAATATCCACATCATGGCATGGTATTAATGTTCCACATCATGCCACGACATTAATGTTCCACATCATGGCATGGTATTAATGTCCCACATCATGCCATGGCACTAATGTTCCACATCATGGCATGGTATTAATGCTCCACATCATGGCATGGTATTAATGCTCCACATCATGGCATGGCATTAATGTTCCACATCATGGCATGGTATTAATGCTCCACATCATGGCATGGTATTAATGCTCTACATCATGGCATGGTATTAATGTCCCACATCATGGCATGGTATTAATATCCACATCATGGCATGTTATTAACCCATTAAAGCCCACTGGCAAGTTTTTTTGCCAGTGACGTTTTTGTGTGACGTCACGATAAAAAACAATATTTTAAAAGGCTACACGACTTGAACCCGTTGTAAACTCACTTGTCGTCTTGGTTAAATACATTTTATGCGATTGATAGTTGATACCAACGCTTAGCAACGCTTAAGTTTGTCGGAAAATAGTACTTCCAGAATGCTACTTCATCGTCGTGGAAAATACCAATGAGTAGTTTACTACATATCTTGTAGTAAGTAAGTCAATATTCATAAAGAAACTGTCAGGTGTGGTGATTTTCACCATGTAATTGTAATGCTGAAAAAAGATTCATGCCTGTGCATAAAAAGATCAATAATTTACATGGCAAAAAAAAAATTGCCAGTGGGATAATACACGGTATTATAGTCAGTAGTAATAAACCATTCTGTAAAATGATGCAACGAAATACATTATGTTTATTATGTAGACTGTCTGGTACTAAATCCCTGAGCATACTGATATGTTAAGCACATCTGCATCCTTTTCTAATAATAATTTTTTGTCTGCTAGATGACATATACTAGGAAGACATTGCAATTGAAGATGTAGGTACTGGTAAGAAAATTTGCCAGTGGGCACTTACGGGTGTCTTTGATTGATATGTTTATGATATATGATGAATTATATCATCTCCATGTTTGAATACGCTGCGAGGGATGAGCCAACTACTGTAAAGCAGATCAGAAAGCGAGGAAGTAGATGGTGTCATTAAGATGTGTATGAAATGTGCAAGATTTATTGAAAGAGAATGTTAACTCTCCTGGGACCGTATTTTTCTATGTTCCCCCACAGTCTGGTTGATAGCATGCAGTGGGAGTACAACCTATATTCTCAGCAAAAGGAAATAAGCCTCGGTGTAGATAAGATGGAGGCTCTACCATTGTTAGGCATCATGCTTCTGTCTGGATACAGCCGATCACCATATAGCCGGCTTTATTGGTCAGAATGAGCTGATATTCATAATTCTCTGGTCTCTGATTCTCTGAGGCAGAACAGGTTTGATGTTATCATACGTGATCTTTATTTTAGAGATAATACTAATTTGTTAAGTGACAGATAGGCCTAATACAAGGTTCGACCGATACTTGAAGAGTTGACTAGAGTTTTCAAGCAGGCAGATGTGGCTGAGGATTTCAGCATTGACGAAACCACGATACCTTATTTTGGTAAACATGGCACAAAGCAGTTCATCCGTGAGACGCCAATAAGACTCAGTTTTAACTTGTGGTTTTGAATATACATGTATCACGTAAAACCGTATATTCGCGGGTCTGGAAACACCCCCCTAGTCTCAGTATGAAATGAAATACATTTATGTAGGCCTATGATACTACTCGTGGGAGTGATTACCGGCGCTGATCACTACATCGACCATATCTAGGGGTACTGGGATAATTGTTAGTAGCTGTACTTGTCGCCCCCATCCGGGGAGGGTCATTAGGGGTGCCAGTCACTTCGACACAAACAATTTTGACACAGTGCCATTTCGACACAGGAACGTGTTTTTGTCCAAAAATGTAAGAGTCATTTCGACACAGGTTTGGACGTTTCGACACACTTTTCGAAAATGTCATTTTTGTGTTGCCATCCAGGCTGACATTCCGTGGACTTTGTCTTAGTTGATTTTAAAATTTCACAAACCCATCTAATTTGCATAAATTTGCATAAATTAACATAAATTAACATATTTAAAGCCACTAATCTTAAAAATGCTCTATCTTTTCAAGCAAGTAAATCACAGAGGTGTTTTGGGTGTCTATACCCATGTTTTTCACCTCATGGAAGTCGTTTTACTACATTTTGAGGATCACAGAACAACCTAATTTGCATAAATTAGCATAAATTAACATAGTTGAAGCAAAAAAATATATAAAATGTTCTAACTTTTCAACCAAGTCACCCACAGAGGTGTTTTTGGTGTCAATACTCAGGTTTTTCACCCCATGGAAGTCGTTTAACTAACTTTTGAAGACCACAGGTCAACCTAATTTGCATAAATTAACATAAATTAACATATTTCAACCTGAAAAACTATAAAATGCTCCAACTTTTCAACCAAGTAACACACAGAGGTGTTTTTGGTGTCTACACTAGGGTTTTTCACCCCATGGAAGTCGTCTCACTAACTTTTGAAGACCACAGGACAACCTAATTTGCATAAATTAACATAAATTAACATATTTTTAGCAAAAAAACTATAAAATGCTCTAACTTTTCAACCAAGTCACCCACAGAGGTGTTTTTGGTGGCTACACTAAGGTTTTTCACCCCACGGAAGTCGTTTCACTAACTTTTGAAGACCACAGGACAACCTAATTTGCATAAATTAACATAAATTAACATATTTTAAGCCAAAAAATATAAAATCATCTAACTTTACAACCAAGTCACCCACCGAAGTGTTTTCGGTGTCTATACTAAGGTTTTTCACCCCATGGAAGTCGTTTCACTAACTTTTGAAGACCACAGGACAACCTAATTTGCATAAATTAACATAAAATAACATATTTTAAGCAAATGTCAGGCAATAATATCCATGCATAGTCCTACTATAATATAATTAATTTAATATAGCTTTAATAATAGTTTATTTGTGTAGCTTATCAAGTGCTTGTTTGACACTCACAGTCATGCTGATTGTAGACCGATGACCTGGATGACAGAATGTGTCTGCTGGAGATCAAGGGGACAATTTTTTTACCTATGACCTGACACAAACAATTGAGGTGTACATTATTCAATAACTGTCTTACGTTTTCTCTTTTCTTTCAAACGTTGCACAATCGATTGCACAGGTATTGCTTATAATAGAAGTTTATGATTACATGTCATAGGATTATGTGGGAAAGTGCTGAGATATACGTAGGGTGAAGTATAATTGGGTCTTTTAGTTAGACTACGGGCATGGCAAGCTGTTGTGCACATAAATGTATTGACCTAATTAAAATAAATTAAGCCTGTCCGGGGCAGACCATCTAGGCCAACAGCCTTAGCCCTATTCTGTGAAACTCAATGACCTCGACCTCCTTTGTTTTCACCGAGCTGGCTAATACAATGAAGTACGGGGGCGAGTTCTTATATAACCTTGTTTTCACGGAGTGACGTCACTGCGTTTCACAGAATGAAGTATGAGATAGGGGGTGTTATATAACCTTGTTTTCATCGAGTGACGTCACTGCGTCTCACAGAATTGTATTGGCCTTACATAATGTTAATTTATGCAATTTAGGTTGGTATGTTTTTCTCAAAAGTTAGTGAAACGACTTCCACGGGGTGGAAACCCCGTGTATAGACACCAAAAACACATCGGTGGGTGACTTGGTTGAAAAGTTAGCGGATTTTATATTTTTTGGCTTAAAATATGTTATTTTATTTTAATTTATGCAAATTAGGTTGACCTGTGGTCTTTAAAAGTTAGTGAAACGACTTCCCTGAGGTGAAAACCATGAGTATAACGTTAGACACCAAAAACACCTCTGTGTGTGACTTGGTTGAAAAGTTAGAGCATTTTATAGTTTTTTGGCTTAAAATATGTTAATTTATGCAAATTAGGTTGTCCTGTGGTCTTCAAAAATTTAGTGAAACGACTTTCATGGGATGAGAAACCTTAGTATAGACACTAAAAACACCTGTGTGGGTGACTTGGTTGAAAAGGTTAGAACATTTTTTATTTTGTGCTTAAAGTATGTTAATTTATGTTAAATTATGCAAATTAGGTTGTTCTGTGGTATTCAAAATTTAGTGAAACGACTTCCATGGGGTGAAAAACCTTAGTATAGACACCAAAAACACCTCGGTGTGTGACTTGGTTGAAAAGTTAGAGCATTTTATATTTTTTGGCTTAAAATATATTAATTTATGTTAATTTATGCAAATTAGTTGTCCTGTTGTCTTTAAACGTTAGTGAAACGACTTCCATAAGCTGAAAAACCTGGGTGTAGACACCAAAAACATCGTTATTGGTGATTTTGTCGAAAAGTTAGAGGATTTTATATTTTTCCGGCTTGAGTTATGTTAATTTATGTTGATTTATGCAAATGAGGTTGCTCTGAGGTCTTCAAAAGCTAGTGGAACGACTTTCATGGGCTGAAAAACCTTAGTATAGACACCGAAAACACCTCGGTGGGTGACTTGGTTGAAAAGTTAGATGATTTTATATTTTTCGGCTTAAAATATGTTAATTTATGTTAATTTATGCAAATTAGGTTGTCCTGTGGTCTTCAAAAGTTAGTGAAACGACTTCCATGGGGTAAAAAACCTGGGTATAGACACCAAAAACACCTATGTGAGTGATTTTGGCGAGAAGTTAGAGCATTTTGTATGCTTTTGACCTGGCATATGCGCATTTTTAGCGATAATTATGTTAATTTATGCTAATTTATGCAAATTAGATAAATTTATGAAATTTTTAAATCAACTAAGACAAAGTCCATGTAATGAAACCCCATAAATAAACACAAATATGCATTTGTGAGAAAGTGTGTCGAAACGTCCAAAGCTGTGTCGAAATGACTCACTTTTTGGAGTGTTTCTGTGTCGAAGTGTCTCTTCTGTGTCGAAATGGCACTGTGTCGAAATTGCACTGTGTCGAAATGACTGGCATCCGTCATTAGAGATCTGTTCCATCAGTTGCCTGCTATACGGCATGGTACGGAAGCACTAGTCTACAGCAAGCATCCAAGGGAAGCTGCAGCCTCCTCGTATCTGGCCATAATCTAATCGCTGCGTGAAATGCCACGGAGTTTCAGCATTAAATTGCACAGCGAACCCAAGTCTGGGCATGTCTGGGGGTGGATACCCTAGACATGCCCAGAACCCCTTACTGGGCGAGCGAAGGAAAACACTCTCAATAACCCACCATGCCCTATCACCCCACCCTCACATCATCATCTGTACATCATTCATCTCATCAATTGACTACAACGTTTTTATCGTATTACAATGTCACTTAAAAAACAATTTGTGCCGAAAAGTGGTGTAAAACAATGATCTACTAATACTACTACTGGTCACAATAAACACATTTCATTGACCCCTCTAAAGCCCACTGGCAAAAAAATTTGCCAGTCCGAGAAACCACTTTTCAAAAACATTTTTTTAATTCAAATTTAGAATAGTAATAATGGTCCAATCGTAGCAATGTGTTATATTTTCGACTAGGAGGCTCTGTTTTAAAAAGTTGGGCTTTAATGGGTTAATGTTCCACATCATGCCATGGCATCATTGTTCCACATCATGGCATGGTATTAATGCTCCACATCATGGCATGGCATTGATGTTCCACATCATGGCATGGTATTAATATCCACATCATGGCATGGTATTAATGTTCACATCATGGCATGGTATTAATGCTCCACATCATGGCATGGCATTGATGTTCCACATCATGGCATGGTATTAATATCCACATCATGGCATGGTATTAATGTTCACATCATGGCATGGTATTAATGTTCCACATCATGGCATGGTATTAATGTTCACATCATGGCATGGTATTAATGTTCCACATCATGGCATGGTATTAATGTTCCACATCATGGCATGGTATTAATGTTCCACATCATGCCATGATGTTATTGCACCACAGCATGCTATGGCATTAATGCACCACATCATGCACCACACCATGCCATACAATTAATGCACCACATCACGCTATGTCATTAATTCTCCACATCATGCCATGTCATTAATACACCACACTATGTACCAAACCATGTCATACAATTAATACACCACACCATACTATGGCATTAATGATCCACATTATGTCATGTATTTAATGCTCGACATCATGCCATGTCATATAATAAACACAATTAAATACAAAATGCAATACATCATCAATCATCGGGAGGTTCAGACTTTTTATCAGATTTGCTATACTTGGGTGTGATATTAAATCTAGATATCACCAATCACTTTGAAATGGGAATTCACAGAGGTAGGTGGACGAAAGTAATTATCATGGATTAAAAAGTCCTGGAATGAATAATACAAGCGTGCCAAACGTTTGATAGGTCGTGAAGTAATTGATAATACGGTCCATACCAAGCGTATGGTAAGTTAATTGGCGCCGAAAAATGTCAGGACACACAAGTGTGGTAAATTTAATTATTTCACCTGTTGTCTTTTTATATGCTATATGCGAATATACTACAATTGTTTACTTTATGATTGTTCTACTCGATTTTGTGTACTAAGCATTATTAAGCTAGGCGCTACAGACTGGTAGAATAATGCGACTGTTCATGTCTGCACTATAAGGACTAGTGGAGTTGATGTCTGCACTATAAGGACTAGTGGAGTTGATGACCATGTATTATATCGGCAGCAGAGTGCAAGCATGCTGCAGATACGTCACCGGATCCGCAACCCAGCAAACAAGACGTTGCACCAATGATGGTTTTATGTTGAGCCATCGTCTCCGACGCTGGCACAACATAAAGCCATCATTGTTTCAAAGTCTTGTGTTTGCTGGGGAGACGTTACCTGGTGGACCACGTCAGCCTGCAAAGACAAACAGCTATGCACGACAGTCTCGTCTGGACACAAGGACCCTTCAGGACTGGTCCCTGGCGGAGTAGGGAGGGGGTATCTATATAACGAGAAAGCAGCATAATTGGGATCGCTTCCCTACGTTTTTTGCCACGGCACCGGCGTTTCGACATAAGTAGAATCATTATTAGCTTGTAGCGTTTTATGGAAGCAATACAAGCCTGCACAATCAAACAAATGTAACTGCTTATTTGTAAACTCAACAATTACAGCTGTTTGCCTTAGCAGCCAGAGTTTTCGTTCTATTCAGGTTACAAACAAACTGAATGTAGCTGCAATCATTCATGATAATTAAATATTGTAAGATATTCCGATATACATTTTCTATAGAATCTGTTTGACAAAATATTGCAGTGTTACATAGCAGTGTTTTATTTGCAGCCGGTTTTAATATAGAATTGTTCTAACTGCAAAATCAAAGCGCTGTATGTTTCACCCAGTAAACAACAGCCAATTAGTTTTTTTAAGTTGGGCCGACATAAAACAACATTGGGCCAACGGCTCTTGTCTGTTAGGTAGATTTATGAATTAAAGCATATTATACTTTAAAAAAACTGAGTAAGCAATTAATTGCTAATAAACACATATGCAGATATGAAGAATAAGCTATATATAGTGGACATCAAATTCAGATTGTTTTAATAGTTTATTTTTGACGGTAATCAACACTGATCTACAAAGCCAAAGAGCAGTAACTACTACCTTGAAAATTAAAACACACCACCACATTATTTTCTTTGTCCGACCACTACATTCTAAGCCGGGAATGGAGAGCTATTTTTGATCAAATACAGACCAATTATCATGGTAGGCCTATGGTACTATAATCAGTCAGGTGTGACCGACCGGTTGATTATGAGGGATCCTCATTATGGTCTGATGTGTTTTAAGTCAGTTAAAACCCTCGGATATATACATTCTTAGCTGTGGAAAAAGCCTCGGCCTTCGGCCGCGGCCTTTTCCACAGCTAAGAATGTAGAGCTCCGAGGGCTTTATCCTATACGTAAGCATTTACTGAATCCTGGATTTGCACACCAGTCAGTGATGTTCGATAGTTATCATAGCTATAAAAACGTAAATGACGAGTCATTATAATAAGAGATTATGCTGAAAGATTACGACTGTGCTGTCGAGCCATTCATTAAATACGAGCAATAAACCCTGCATATTATTGCAAAGCGTTGTGGACACGTTGTGGCCGGTTCGGACCAAGTCTAGTGTTCTACCCCCGACCAATCCAAGAGTGGCCCAGCCTATCAGCCTGTCATTCAGTTGTTATTTAAATAGGGGGTGGAATACCAGACTTGGGCCGAAGGGTCTGTAGTGCATGTGGGTGGTGAGTTTTAATATACAACATTGGCGACATGTGACGACATATTTGACCAAGCTCAAACAGCAGTAATTACATACAATAAAGTTACTGCTATTTTGCTTTGCACTGCAGACATAATGGGCCATTAATATGTGATTACCTCAAGCATAACTTTATTTATTAATTGCAGTTTTATTAAAGAAATCGAGACTATAAGGTTTATTCATCATAACAATATACATGGCAATACATTTATTTTATGTAAAAAAAACAAGTATGCAGTTATGTGTGATGTAAGTGCAAAAACAAATAGTATTTTGTTGAAGCAAATCTGTCGTAAGTGTTGAAAGTTAAAGGTAAAAAAAAAAGTAGAATACAGCTTAAAATACATTAAAATATAAAATTAAGATGATATTATATCTGGGGTCCATCCCACTAAAACTTTAAAAATTGAAATTTTTCACTTGCTCTTCTTTACAAAAGATGTTCGTAACTTTTCTAATGAAAATCAGAAAAAAATCGGGGTCAAATTGATGTACAATGCATACAAAAGTACCATCCCATTATAGCTGCAGAGTTATATAATTCTGTAATCCTTTGTTGTAATTTCTTATCACAACAACAACAATTTGCATGATTTGTGTTATGTTATTTTATAAAATACTTAAAATGCGTGGCATATGGCATTGCTATTTTATAGGGTAATTAAACTTTTTATTTCATCTACATATGTACATGTGTGCACATCTTTTTTCTGCACGATAAACAGTACGCGTAATCAGCCCAGCATGAAACCAACATGTGGCTGCTGTTAAGCCAGATCCCTGAAAAAAGTTTTACAGCATGTCGGACAAATCGGTGGTAAATGAAAGTCGATAACGCGACAATTAAGGTTATTGACACACCAGACAGGCCGCATTAATGTGGGATCAAGCTGTCGCTCAAATCACCACACACGTCGCCTTCCTGTCTGTCTAACAGTAATAGTATTAATAATACAGTGAAAAAGAGAATTGGAGCCTTGTTTTTTAAGAGGAAACAGCAAAAACATTATGTTGAAATCTTGTCACGTGATATGAAATGGCGAACACTAATTGGTTACATCATATATTTGCTAAATGGCTGCATATTACTATAAATTATTTCAACACAAAATTTTACACTAGTCGTACTTCCAGCAGCTTCTCACTGTGCTGTTATGGCTTTTACCGTGTTGGTATTGGGATCCCGTGTTATTTGACTGGGGCTTTCATAAATAAGGCACGGCTACACTCACAAAGGGAATCATGATCCTCTTCCTCACACCCAAGTACTGCTATCCCAGCAAACACGAGACGTTGGCCCAATGTTTTTGACGCTGACTCAACATTTACCCAACATTGGGCCAACGCTTCGTGTTTGCTGGGATAATCAACATGTCCACTGAAGAGATTGGCCCACGATTTGTCTTATCTTATTCAACTGTTATAAAACACATTTTAGAGGTCGATTTGGTCTTTAACCATTACAGCGCGGGAATCAACGTTGTGGGTTGACGTCAGACTCTCGCGAGGATCGATTTTAAAAGTCTTGAGTTTACCATTGTA
The DNA here is from genome assembly GCA_964017125.1 of Flabesymbios commensalis. Classification (NCBI taxonomy): domain Eukaryota; kingdom Metazoa; phylum Annelida; class Polychaeta; order Terebellida; family Flabelligeridae; genus Flabesymbios; species Flabesymbios commensalis. The sequence goes on along the minus strand of OZ024912.1, from coordinate 66,733,411 downwards.
ATCTTCATCCACTACAAGCCGCGAATTGCTGTCGCAATTCTCGACTTGAAGTGGATGAAGATGACTTGAATTGGGTGACACTTGTAAACAATATATAGTTATTAATAAATCAGCTTGATGAAAAATTATCGTTTTAAAATCCCCAGGTGTAGGAAGTTAAGTCATTTTTCACAGCTGCAAAATGTTGCTTTGATGCATCGTGAGGGCTTACTGTTTTTAATACAGTCCATGTCGTGCACACTTCACATGTCTAACAATTTTACTGCATGGCTAATGTTGACTATAATAATTTAGACTTCCTGCATCAAATTTTAAAACACATGCACCTATTTTGTGGATTTAAAAATCGATGAAAGAACCCTGTTACATTTTTCCCTGATTTGAAATTGTGTCTCACTACCGCAACTCGCAAAAAAATGCTCATATTCGTTTAATTTGAGACCAAACGTTAGGAAATCTTTGACACGCATCTAGTTCCCAATGATCAGTCCAGACAATGGTTCAGATCTAGAATAATAAGACACGCCATAAACTTGCAGTAGCCTGTGGCAGTAATTACCTGAACACTTTTATCACAAATACAAAATGAGAATGCATTAGCAACTGGAGCTCTCCGCGCTTATTTTTTCCGGTACTTTAACACGCTTAACATGCTTAAGCCTGAGTAGGACTAAATAATGCTGTTTTAGCTCACATCTTTTCTCTCCGGATAAAAAAACCGTTTTGTAACTTTTATATCGACCCATTAAGCGTTGAGCATCACCATAACTTTAATCTGTTTTATTGGCCAATTAAATCACTGTTATTGTGAATTAAATGAGTGAAAAACACAGAAGTACCAGGAAGTAGTTAGGTTCGATTGAGATATGTAAATGAAGTATCAAGTTAATTAAAATGAACAATGTTTTTATATAAATCTCAGAAGTGAAAGTGGGGGGTTGAGAACAGTATACATTTTACCAATGTCTGTGCGAGTGATGAATACGGCGCAGCTAGTGGTAAATAATGCGGGCGCCCAGATCACAGTGACGTTTTATCAGTAAATACACTCTAGATTATACATACATGTACTTTAAATTGTAATATATATTCATGCCTATTTCAACATTTACAAAATATAATAAATTATAAGCTGTCCCATATATGAAAAGGTAAAATCAACATTAATTGTATCGGATAATCATGAAAAAATATATTTTCCGTGTATCCAATTATTATTGAATTTACCAAAACATGCAGATGCAGATACAAATCAAGCCCGAATTGTAAAACAAAACATGTCCAGTTTTTAAGCGTAGGTTTATATTTAATTCATTTGAAAGTATACAGTGTGTCAGCTATTTTCAAATGAATAAAAATTGACAATGTCTTAAAATATGTAGGACTACTCCAGATCTTAGAATGTGGAGCCTACTTCAGCTCTTAGAATGTGTAGGCATACTCAATGTCATATAACGTGTAGGTATACTCCAGCTAATACAATGTGTAAGGCTAGTCCAGGTCTATGTGTAGGCATACATCAGGTGTTGGGATGTGTAGGCCTACAACAGCATTACAATGTGTAGGCATACCCCAGCTCTTAGAAGGTATAGACCTATTCCAAGTCAGTCTTGAGCTAACTGATTGGTTGAGACGTGATCACGTGTTGATAGCTAAGACAAAATTTTGACTTAAGTCAGGCTGGTGAAACCGGGGCCAGGTCTTAAAATGTGTAGGCTTACTGCCTACAAGTCTTAGATATTTAAAAAAATGATTATTTGGTAAGAAACACAACTATTTACATCTGGTTGCATTTGGTTGCATGAAACAATTTCCACCCAGGGTTAAAATATTCCAGGTCTTAGATATTTAAAAAAAAGGATGTTTTTGTAAGAAACACAATTAATTGCATCTGGTTGCAATTGGTTACATGGCACAATTTCCAACCCAAGGTCAATAAAAATATCCCGGGCTCGGCTGCACCAACCGGCTTAAGTAAAACTTTTGTCTTGAATATCAACACGTGATGAAATCTCAACCAATCAGTGAGCTTAAAAAAGAGCTAAGTCCATGGCTACTTAGCTTAGCCGCTTGGTAAAATCAGTCCTTGGTTTCATGAAATACTCACGTATAACATAATATATCAAATGCAAACTCAGAACGTCTCCATTTGAAAGGGATAACTCTGTTACAGCATTTTCGGTTAGTTCTTTCGTACATATTCTGCACCTATTAATCAATGCTTAAAGATATGAAAATTATATTAACATTTACATCAGGTCCCGTGTTTGCTGGAGGTAGGGGTTCTAAATGTAGACCCGGGACAATGATGGGGTAACTCACAATAACACGCTGTGTCGCTGGATCTCATTTCTCCAGACCACAATATCCCTGTGACTGATGACTGACTCACATGCGCAAACCATATCTCCCACTGCTCAGCATCCCTGCAAACACCAGCGCTTCAAACTACATTCAGTTGATCCAAACTTGACTGTTGTAAACCATGTCAAATCTTGCATTTGGACGGTGAGTCAGTAAACAGTATCTCCCTAGCAAGTGTATTACCACCAGCAAATCCTGTGATCATTCAAATATTTTTGTTTAACCTTTTAAGCGCTAACCACGACTGTAGTTATTTTTAATCCATTAACCCTTAAAGCGCTGAATTAATTTGTAAAAGAACATGGCAACCAAATGGTGTTTTTTCAATTTGAAATCATCATAAATGTCTTATTTATCACTTTCTGATTCATTTGAATACCTGTTTTATGGGTATACGGCCATTAGAAATATTTTTACTCTTACAGTGCGTCAGAATCTAACGTCTATAGACTTCAGATTCTGACGACTAAAGTCGGTACCTGCGCTGTAACGGTTAAAACACTGTTATTGGGAATGAAATGGTGTTTTAACATCAACATTTAATTTTCTGGGTGTTAATTAAACAATTTAAGTAATTTTCACCCACTTGAAATTGTGGGCCACAGTAACGTAACACAACTTCAAGTGGGTGAAAATTTAAATGAGATAACTTAACGGGTAGAGGGTTAAACATGCTAAATAGTGCATGCGACAAGGGTGCATCAAGAGTTAACCCTTTAACCGCCAAATTATTCAATTTGAATTTTCACCTACTTGAAGTTGTGTCTCGCTGACGCGATCCACAACTTCAAGCGAGTGAAAACTATTCAGATTTGACAAAATGGAGGTCAACTCTTTTCAAATCTTGCTGGTTGATGTCATATTTTATTTTTAATATGTTTAAAAGGTGGTACATAATGTGCTATTAAAAAAAGAAAACCCGAATATATGCGGCATCGGTGGTTAAAGGGTTAAACGTGTTGACTGAATACAAATGTCATATAGTACGCGTACTGCAACTGCATTTTTTATTTCAACTGTCTAAATATAAAACCTAGTTTGATTAAACGCCGTTTCTCATTTTTACCAATTAAACTGGCGAGATTACTATGTGTTTTTTTATAATTCTAAATCGAGATCTTATATAGTGCGAAAGCAATCGTAATTGGGTCCATGAGTCACTGATAAATGATAAAACGACAGCTGTGGAATGAAAGCAGATCAGCACAAGTGATATAATATAGAACACGTGTATTGATATACTTGCTGAATTTACCAGGAAAAAGATCAATTTGTTGATGAATAATCCAGATTATATTGATCTGCTCAGATAGCCATCTGTTGATACAGCCAGAGATTGTTGTTATTGCCAGAAACATAACAGCAAACGTTGGTGAAGGGATTGTCTAAGTCTGGTCCAACATCGCAGACGTTGACACGTGTTAAATTTGCCCTGGGCCAGTGTATGCTGTTTAATGGAATATGTATCAGGAACATGACTGTAATCTAAATTACAGAATGGGTGATTGATTCAAAACTAACCGTCATTGTACATCTAGATCTAGCTTCAAGTAACTGATAAAATGGACCTTGCTTTATTTAGCCCATTTCATCCTGTACTGTATAGAATGGGTCCTGTTTCTTTAGCCCATCTCATCCTGTACTGTAATGAATATGTCCTGTTTACTTTAACCCATATCATCCCGTACTGTATAGAATGGGTCTTGTTTTCTTTATCCCATCTCATCCTGTACTGTAATGAATATGTCCTGCTTTCTTTAACCCATATCATCCTGTACTGTATAGAGTGGGTCCTGTTTTCTTTATCCCATCTCATCCTGTACTGTAATGAATATGTCCTGCTTTCTTTAACCCATATCATCCTGTACTGTATAGAGTGGGTCCTGTTTTCTTTACCCCATCTCATCCTGTACTGTAATGAATATGTCCTGTTTACTTTAACCCATATCATCCTGTACTGTATAGAGTGGGTCATGTTTCCTTTAACCCATCTCATCTTGTACTGTATAGAATAGGCGCTGCTTTCTTTAACCCAACTTCTTCTGTATAGAAAGGGCGTTGCTTTTCTGAACTGCTCTCCTACTGTATATAATGGGCGTTGCTTTCTTTAACTCATATCCTTTGGGCGAGGGCCTTACTGCAGTGGTTTAAGATTCCTGCTTGGAAAATTGGAGATCGCGGGTTGGAACCTCACTCTTTCTTCCCCGCTCACTCGTAATGATTCAATATTGTGAGGAACCTCCATGACAGAGAGGTAGCGTGCTTGGTCTCAGACCGCCAGGGGTCAAATTTCTAATATTGTATCTGAAGGGCAGTGTCATTTCACTCATCTCACCATCCGCAGTAGGTTTGCAGGGCTCCAGGTCCAGTTTAGCCTATATGTGTACGGGTGACCCCAGTCATTTCACTTTTAGCCCATATCCGCATGCATAGATAGGCGTTACTTTCATTAATCTATCTCCTCTTCTATAGAATGGGTGTTGTTTTCTTTAATCTTTATCCTATTGCATATAATGGGCGTTGATTTATCTGACTCTTGCCCTGGGTTTGTTTTTTATTTGCCACCATATCCAGCTTCAAATAATAGCAAATATTTCTAAAAAATAAACACCTCCCAAAATGATGAATTCCAATGACTAATAATCTTGCAAACATAATTATTTTGTCGAGTTCAGTAGGATTGCATTGGTCACAGCCGCCATCGTCCATCGTATCTAAATTATTTATTAGGGATTTTCACCAACTTGAATTTGTTTCTCGCTGACGCAATCCACAACTTCAAGTGAGTGAAAAAAAATCAGATTTTACAAAATGGAGGCTAAATATTTTTAAATCTTGCTGGCTGATGTCACTTTTTATGTTAAACATACCCGAATCTAATTGGGACAGGCAGTAAAAGTGTTAAATCAATTATTTGGTCGTTTCTTACCATTATAGCCTTGACGAATCAGCAGATCAAGATTGGGGTTACTGCACGTTTAATTCACTTAGCTAGATTTCACGCTATAGCAGCTCGTTATCCAGAATCATGAATATATGACATCATATATGCTCCTTCTTGGTAATACTGGTATGTGTCATAATAATGTGAATATCGACCCCTGGCACCCAAAGTACCATATGTGCCACCTTGACTGCTAAGGGATGAGATTATTATAAGCAAAATAGACAAACAATATTTACGAGCAATAACAAATAGGGGCATTAACTAATTTGAATTAGTTGAAGCAAATCAAGCCTCCACATGCGCGTTTATTTCAACAGCTAGATGCCCCATTTAAGTTAAGTTATTTAACTTGGGTCATGATTGGCGCTGGAGAAAATACCACATTTGGACGGGTGTGAAATAATATAGAAACATAAGGAAATACTGTATCATCACCTTTGTATTGAAAGGGTCTTATATACCATTTTCTAATTGGCAAATATACCCCTTTAACTCCATTGTTATGATATATCCTCAAAGATATACCTCTTCAACTTCATTTCTATGTTATATCGTCACAGAGATACCCCTTCAACTTTATTGCTATGTTATATCCTCGAAGATATACCGCATCAACTTCATTGTTATGTTATATCCTCAAAGATATACCTCTTTGACTTTATTGCTATGTTATATCCTCAAAGATATACCTCGTCAACTTCATTTCTATGTTATATCGTCACAGAGATACCCCTTCAACTTTATTGCTATGTTATATAATCACAGAGATAACCCTGCAAATTCATTGCTATGTTATATCCTCAGAGAGATACCCCTTTAACTCCATTGCTATGTAATTATATCCTCACAGATGTTCAGTGATTGACGTTAAATTAGATTATATGCTTACACCATCGCCGCGAAAGCGAGATGGCCTGACCTCACAAGTCACTAGGAGACATGTGATAACAAGTGTAAAAATCAACTCGTCTCGCCCAGTGAGTGAGTGAGTGAGTGAGTGAGTGAGTGAGTGAGTGAGTGAGTGAGTGAGTGAGTGAGTGAGTGAGTGAGTGAGTGAGTGAGTGAGTGAGTGAGTGAGTGAGTGAGTGAGTGAGTGAGTGAGTGAGTGAGTGAGTGAGTGAGTGAGTGAGTGAGTGAGTGAGTGAGTGAGTGAGTGAGTGAGTGAGTGAGTGAGTGAGTGAGTGAGTGAGTGAGTGAGTGAGTGAGTGAGTGAGTGAGTGAGTGAGTGAGTGAGTGAGTGAGTGAGTGAGTGAGTGAGTGAGTGAGTGAGTGAGTGAGTGAGTGAGTGAGTGAGTGAGTGAGTGAGTGAGTGAGTGAGTGAGTGAGTGAGTGAATGAGTGAGTGAGTGAGTGAGTGAGTGAGTGAGTGAGTGAGTGAATGGAATGCTAGTATCGCGTTTTGAGCAAAGAATTGTGAAGACACAATAATTATATAACAAAATATTTAGTAACAATGGCAATATCATTGCTATGCAAAAACAAACAACACTATACTAGTATTTTCTCGAATATACCGTTACCAGGGATGGGGTTATATTAATATATAATAGTAATAGTAATATGTAATAGCATCAATTTCACTGCATTAGTAATAGATCGCGAATAAATGAAAATGATAATAATAATACTTCCATATTGAACGGCCCCATTTTGCTTGAATATTCAGATCAATTTAACCCATGCCACTTATCTCAGAAAAGATAGTTAATTATTCATATTGATATTTTATAAATTAAATATCAGGTCAAATGCGTAGTTATATATAACATGATGATTTGTATTAATTTTCTTGGCGTATATATTCACATACCAAACACACGATGTGTTTGTGCTGGGTCAACCTTGTAGAGGGTGGGCCAACATTAAAACAACATTTCATGTTTGATGGGAGGCGTGTCAGCTTGCGGCATTATTATATATATTTATTGCTTATTGTGTGGAGAATAACGTACTTTAATTGCCGTCGTTAATGTCGTCGTAGTCGTCAATGAGCCGTGACCTCAAATCCTAATATTTAAACATTATCAAACAAGCCATTGCCAGACTCTCATGGTCAAACACCTGCGATATTTTGGTTCTGATGGCGCGACAGACCGTGACGGCGATAATCACTGGCTGACGAAACATAATTAATCCTTACGGTATTAGAAACCTCACTACGCCAAAAAAAAACCATATCACTAAATTTAAACATATTATTTCTAGAAACAACTTTTATATTTTATCTAACAATGTTTAGCCATCATAAAATAAGCATTTCATCGTCCAACTATTGGTTATCTGGATATGTAGATATACTTAATAGTAGTTATAAATAGTATTACAATCTATATGATTTGATGTATATAATTATTACATGTATAGGGAACATAATTTATATGACACTGGTATAGCGTGTTATGGATTTGAGAGTAGTGACTAATACTAGTAGTAATAGCAATATTAACAGTATAGTAATATATGGGAGTTTTAAAGTAATAGTAATGGTAATGGATTACATAAAATAGATCACTTCTCTGACCGTCACCGGTGTTTTCTTTTGCATGGCTAAAGGGTAACAGTGACTATCGCCACTGTCTTGCAAATCTAAAAGAGCTGCTGATGTGTAATTAATGTGTTTTGGCTTTGCTAAGGGGATCAGCACCAGTATGATCATTGATATCAAATTAAAACATCCACTGCTTCAATAACACCAACAGATCATGTGGTGAGATTCCGCGAATAGAATTACGCCACTTGGTTGTCACAGTGCCGAGCAAAATACAAACGACAGTAACTAAATTATTGTCACTGTTCAGTTGCTGCCTTTTAGCTTTGCGAAAGCGAAAGCGTGATGTGATGCGTGGGAGAGGCACCAACAAGCAATGACGCAACAGCTCTCCTGCTCGCGACAGAAGCCGATGGCATGTGGCAGGACGACGCGACTCGTCATTAGCGAGGGAAGCAACAGCGCCGCCGAGTGCCTGGCGTAAATTGAATGGAGCGGCGAAAAATGACATCTCCCAAAACATTCTGCAAATGCTCTCACGCCGGCTCCGGCAATCAATTTATTATGAGAAATGCAGTCACTTCATGAAAGCTGACAAACACCGCTATAAAACTGGCATGTCTGCTAAGTGACTGGTATTATTATCCTTTTTCTGGCTGTGGAACGAAACGTTTGTGATGTCTTGGAGTGCGTGAATCAGGGAATTTCTCCCAGTGTCGCTTTCTGGGAACAAAAAACCTGATTCGGGACTATGCCATAATCTTATTGAATAAGATCTTTAATATGGTTATAATGCATACTACTGCAGACGGCACTGCATACTTGAGACATTTGAACAGATCGGAGGATATGTACATCCCCTATGAGCACCCAATAAAAACAAAACATTTGCATACCATTTGTACAATGTTGGACGAACGTCGAGTCCTCGTTGTATAAATGTTATACAAACGTTTTGTCTTCACTGGGTAGTATTCAAACAGGCCGGGATTTGAACTGGGTAGCTCGAGTTTGCGAGCCAGAACCGACTCAAAAGGGCCATCGCCTAAAGAACAATTTGAATATATATGCGGTTGTGACAATGGTTCGTAGAATTATCATAATGAGGAAATGTGATTGCAACAAGTGTCTGGGACAATACAATGAGTTTGTCATCTAAAATTAATTGAATTGCCCGAGGGAAGGTTCTTTAATACAGCTGTAACTAATATAATTACGTTGTAATGAATCTTGGAAACACATTAGTCTCATCTTGTTAATGTTTGTATTAGTCACTTTTTCCTAACACGCTGATCAATCGGGGATTTTGTAATGCACAGCAAAATAAAATATCGCATGAAAATAATTTATTATCCCTCCAACGTGAATTTGTCGATATTGTAATAAATAGGTGTCTACCCAAATATATCAGAAAGGAAAGCTCACAATAGCCCTCATCGTATGGATTATACGCTTTTGTGAACGATTACGCATCCGACAGATTAAGGAGAATGATACAAACATCAAGTAAAACCTGCCTGCAATGTATAATAATTACCAAGTGGTCAGGACTTAATGCTGGCTGAATATACCCCTTGACATGTTTCATTGATAAATACCCTACGCTTAAAAAAGTTGTTCCATTTTACAATACTTTTTGTTTGCGATAGGTACTGTACTGCATATTGATGAGTCAATAATGTTGTAGTAAAACACAGTTTGGAAACGCAAAAAAGCGTCGATCGCACTAAAAATATCGACCAGTCACCGTTGCTTTCAGACGTCACATTATATACAGTGTTTGGATCATATATGGTGATGTCCTAGCCAGGATCAGACATTCATCTATCGGTGGAACATTGCTAGCATTAACTCAACATTGCGTGCGCTGTCTCTGGGTGCGTTTTTGTTGAGATTGTATTATTCCTGTGTTGACTGGATCCCTCAGGGATTTACACAGTGATGGATCAGTTTCTCCCCAGATCCCTCACGGACTCATCTGTCTGTGTGTTGTTGACAGGCTCGGATTCGGCGGTCTGTAGTTTACCATCTTAGCACTCAGCATCCTATTCTGATTTTTCAATCACCAAAAATACCACATCGCTCCGCATTTTAATTGATCAAATATTTATTAAGGTAGACCTATATTAAATTGGTGTGACCAGATACAACATTCAAGCTTTGGACATGCGGTCTAAGACAGAGCACAATGTTTCTCTGAAAGCGTGAACGGGGAACTGACCACGAATTCTAACGTTACAGACGGTATAGACAACTTCTACATAATAGCTCCCATTAAACTCACTGTGTCATACGGTAGTATCAACTACTACACCATAGCAATTGCTGTATTGATCTCGGATCTGCGGGATTGCCCATTCTACGGATTGCTCCATATTCTACGGATTTTCCATGTTTTAAACTTCTACGAGCCGATTTTTATTAGTTCGATATCACAGATTTTTGGGAAATTTATTTTTTACATTGTACTAAACCAAATTTTTCTCTACAGCAGTTTTACTATGAAAAAATATTGTATTTATTTATACACATTGTTAATAATTACATAATTAAAACTTAAAGGAAGAATTCGTGTCGCGAATTATGACTTGGGCGCTATCAAAACTGATTGTCCATTGGGCAACCCTGGATCTGTCGTGTCTGATGACCCGGGTTTGACCCCGGAGCTGAGCACAATGCAACATACATGCCATGTAGGCGCAGCTCTTTGAACACATTACAATTTTGTGCTTTCCGAAAAAGTCACTGTTTAATCATTGTGATTCAGGTTTTTTTTTCAAATTGTATATTTTCTACAAACATTACTAAATTGTTCTACAAAACAGTACATGTATTTCAGATTTTAGATATGTTTCAGCGCTTAAATTATTTTTTTTACAAAATTGTAATTATGTGTTTAATAAGTTTCAATCACGTCAGTTTCGGGATCGCTGTCGCGATTCCGAAACTGACGTGATCATATCACTCTATACACCGAATAAGGTTAAAGCAGCTCCCTGGGATGACATCAATTTTAGTTTTTAATTCCGTACTGAAGTAGTGTATCCCACGGATCATGTTTTTATTTTTTTCAGAATTTTCATATTTTTACAAATATTTTTAATCAACATTTCTATGAAACCAGAAGTAACCCAAGCAAACTATTTGTATACCTGAAGGACGATTGAATGTTTTCACATCATTGGGCCACATGCTGATGGCATCGGCCCAGCGTTGGGTAGACAATCAGTGCTGCAGGTGTGTCCTCCCGTGTCCTGACTATAAGACACCAATTAGCGGCGACTGCTCTGATCTTACAGTCTGATACGAGGGAATATGTGATGTAAAGTGTTGAATATTACGGACATGTTTTGTTTACATGGCAATATACGACCTGGAAATACAACTATTTCACTCTTTTTCGGTGCTTTAAAATTGTTTTTTAACTTTTTCGTATTTTCAGTTCAGATCAGTAAGGCTATATAGCTTCATACAATTTAATTTTCAAAATTGACAGCATTGAAAATGTCTCATCCCAAGGGGTCCCTTTAAGCGGTTCAGGCGTTTTTTTACGTGTTTTGGTTAATTGATTGATCATTTTTTTGTTTGTTTGTTCGATTGATTGATTGATTGATTGATTGATTGATTGATTGATTGATTGATTGATTGATTGATTGACTGATTGATTGATTGATTGATTAATTGACTGATTGATTGATTGATTGATTGATTGATTGATTGATTGATTGACTGAATGATTGATTGATTGATTGATTAATTGATTGATTGATTGATTGATTGATTGATTGATTGATTGATTGATTGATTGATTGATTGATTGATTGATTGATTGATTGATTGATTGATTGATTGATTGATTGATTGATTGATTGATTGATTGATTGATTGATTGATTGATTGGTTTATTCGTTCTTTCATTCACTCATTCATTCATTCATTCATTCATTCATTCATTCATTCATTCATTCATTCATTCATTCATTCATTCATTCATTCATTCATTCATTCATTCATTCATTCATTCATTCATTCATTCATTCATTCGTTATTTGTTATTTTTATGTGTTGCAGGTACCTTATGATAAACCACAATACAATGCGTTAAAGACAGAACGTGGGGTAGGAGAGATGGTGAGTAGCGACGTGGGAAATGAATTGAACCGGGCTTTAGGCCACCTTTGTGCACATATAGGCTAAACTGGGCCAGAAGAACCTCCTGAGGATGGTGAGATGATTGAGATGACACTGTCCTCCAGACACAGGATTCGAAATTCGAACCCTGGCGGTCTGAGGCCGAGCACGCTACCTCTCGGTCACGGAGGCTCCCCACAATACTAACTTTCACACGTGGATGGGGAAGAAACATTTTTGTTTTTCTAAACCGCCGAGACCGGGAACCGAACCCCGAACTCTGGCGTGAAAGGCAGCGGTGCTAACCACTACCCCAGCGACGTGGGAAATAATGCAGGGTAGATTTTCAAAGACAAAGCGGAATTAAAAATGAACACAGAGCAGGGGACATATCTTCACATGTGAAGTAAACGCCGACGATTGGCCCGTCTTGCAATGAAAAACGGATTTTTAAGACTCGGGGAACAACATGGTGATCCTACAACTACTTAGCGTTATGACAAAACTCGCGATATCACAAAGATCCCTAGCCATGTACAATGCATTGGGCTGAGGTCTCAGACCTCAGCCCAATGCACTTTACACATCTGTTTACAGAGACCAAATCCGGGCGGCCGGGCAACGGCGGACTTGGAATGCCGCAATAACAGCCCCGCGGGATGTTTACTGCCGTGATTTCTGCTTCTTTCACAAGTGTACCTTTTTTGTCTCGTTTACGGATTCTCCGGAGATTGACACTTGAATAAAGAGAGGAGCGAGATCCAAATAAAGCTGATTTACTGCGCGCACGTCACAAGACTGGAAATAGATATCATTTTTTATCACTGTAAATTGTTCTCACAAAGCCATTGCACCAAAGTGAAAACGTGACAGTTTTTTTGGCGAGTGAATGGAAAATCCCAGGTGATTACAACGGTGTTATTTTAATCAATCTCTCCTTCAAAAAATAGATATGCCCCCCCCCCCCCCGCCTGATTTATGATCCCATGATGAGAATAACGCCAGTCGGGATAAACTTGACATGAAATCTTGAAATCTATTCAGGATGTATTTTCCGGATGTATATTCCGGATGTATATTTAAATCATCACATTAACGAATGTTATTTATATCGTCGCCTCGGAGCTAAAGGATCCCATCTCCCACTCTGACGAGTGTCAGATAGGATCCTTTAGCTCCGAGGCGACGATATGTTGATTTACAATGTTTGCGAGACCGCACATTTACAGTTTAAAGGCCAGGGAAGCAAAATGTTGATTTCTTGTCCACTAGAGATTCATTATAGTTTCTAATCGTGGGCGTGAGTCGCACTTAAATACAATGGATCACACGATCCCCCAGAAGGTTCACCTGGATCAGTCGAGCTTGTACGCACGCATAAATCGTCGCCTCGGAGCTAAAGGATCCTATCTGACACTCGTTAGAGTGGCAGATAGGATCATTTAGCTCCGAGGCGACGAAATGCTCTAAACCTCCATTCAACCATAATTCAGGTTGCCTGCGATATTGACGTGTATATTAGGCACGAGCCTGAAGCGGGAGTTTTGTCTTTATTTGAATAAATTTATCTTGATAGTGTTTAAATGTTGAAAATATTCAAATCACCTCAGATGCTAAGCCATTCATCCTCTCCAAATCGCTAGTAGTGTAAGCTTCAAATAGGCTTTCACCTGCTAATCGCGACCTTTTTTAATTAATGTCATCAGCAGCTTAAATCACTGTTACTGGGAATTAAATGTGTGCTTAAACAGCAATATTTGAAAATATTTGGTACCGAATTAAACAAATATGAGTAATGTAAACTTCTTTAAGCCCGCAAAACAGAACTTCAAGTAGGTGAAAATTTCAATTATATAACTTGGCGCTTTTAGGGGTTAATGTTCAGCCAATATTGTAATGCTCACCAATTTACATATAATAATGACACAGGCAAGTTACTTGATTAAAATTATAATTAACTTGAAAATGTGGCTCGCTGACGCGACTCGTATCAAGTCACTGAAAAGTATTCAGATCTGTGAAAATGGATGGGTAATCCATTTTACGCCTAGCTGATTGAAGACATGTTTAGCCTTTAAAAAGACACAATTGAAAAAAATTATAAAAATATATAAACACGATCATAGTTCAAAGTGTTAAACTTAAATAGTCAAATGAGCGCTCTGGTGTGAGAATCCAGTAGCAGTAGTTGTAGTAGTAAAACAATGTTTAAGTAATGAATACGTAAGTAATGAATGTAATAACGTGAAAACTGATCCATATTCGGCATGATGGTAAGATTACAATACATACATGACTTGTTGCAGTATTCCTATTTTACAGAATCTATGTACAGGTATATAAAAGTGGAAGCCATTTAGACTTGAATTATCCGAGTAAAAACATGACAGTCCATATCGTTGGGTATGATGGCAATTAAAGTAGCAACATCCGAATACATTAAATTTATTTTCTAGCTTTTTACCTAATCTCCAAGTCTCTATGCTGCCGTGCAGCACATAAATACAGTAACAGCTTTCTGAAAAACATGAGCAGTTATTACATGTTGTCTTTAAACTGCAAAAGTCGGACCAGCTGTATGCTAAGGAAATTCGTGTAGCTTTTACAGGCAAGACTAATTAATGACTTGATGCAATATATTCATTAGCACTACCATTGAATGGCCTTACGTCGGTGCTTCGCTGCTTTTGTGATTATCTGTATCGCTACCATAATCAAAGCTTCCTACAGTCTTTAATTGAGCTATATTTACGTTCCGCAATGGGATACTACTAACAGATAGCAATCAGTTAATTCACAATTGTTCAGTTTTTAAATGTGATGATAATGATAAAGCAATGATAATGTAATGATAATGTCCATCATATTTGGTGATGTAAACGAAATAAACCCAGTACAGCCCTGCAGGCACGAGAAGATAACCCAATGTCGTTTCTGGTCCTACATAAAAACAACATCGAATAAGCGTCATTGAATCGGCTATGGAGAACAATGGCAGTATTGGATGGGGTTGAGAGATATTCAGAATGTGATGTCAACAGTGGTAGACAATGACTATAAAACGATGTTCAAATGACCAGTAACACGATGAGGAGGAGTTTAGAGCAGCTGTGATCTATTTGTAATGTCTATCCCAATAAACACAAAACATTTGTATAGTATTTGTACAATGTTGGACCAACGTCGTCGAAGACGTTGTACACATGTTATACAAATGGTTTGTGTTTGCTCGGATGGTATCCAAACAGATATGATATATTGAATCAATCCTGACTTAATGTTGGGCTAGCGTCCCAGAAGCTGGGCCAGGATTAAACAGCATTAGTGGATAACTGTGTCATTTGTACAAGACACGCTTATTTTTTATTTAGAAAAACAAGAAAAAAAACGATTCAGAGAACGAGCCGACAATTCATTGGTCAAAACTTCGAATAATAACTCACCATATTATGTATTTTTGTGTATTCTACATACATAATAACTCTCTCTATATATGTATTGTTGTGTTTTCTACAAACATAATAATATACATGTATTTTTGTGTATTCTACAAACAAAAATGCATGTGTTGTGATACAGATTTTAGTATGAACAAACGCTTGACAAACGCTGATTCACAATCTCATACATTTGTATCCACAATGCATGCCGTTTATCGTAGGCTTTTTTATTAACCTTTTCACTACCATACATGACGGAAATTTCCGTCGTCATTCGTCAATGAACGTAACCATAAAATGACACAAATTTTCGTCAAATATATACTACATTTATGTATTTTTCGTCATTTGAAGCTGGAAATTGCGTTAGCAATTCCAGCTTCAAATGACGAAAAATAGAACTCCTAGACCAGTATATCTGGATCCTGGCATGCACTCCGGCCTGGAAGTCAAAGGGTTAAGCAGTATGAGATGAGGTGTTTGAGGATACATGTTTATTTAAAGGTGATCTATCACCCCTTATATGGTATGAATAATTATGTCCATATATGGGGTGATTGGCTATCATGTGATCCTCCCAGAGGGTCACATGATAGCCGATCACCCCATATATGGGGGTGATTGGCTATCATGTGACCCTCTGATAGCCAGTCACCCCATATAAGTAAACACTTGTGCCCCATCTTGTGGCAACTTTGCTTTATTTGTCACAAATTTATTCATACTATATAAGGGGTGATAGATCACCTTTAAGCTGCTAACGAGCGCGTATAATATATCGTATCAAATAATCCCGCCGAAGACATTTCATATAGACTGTATAATACGGCTAAATCTTATAAAGCCTATAGATACGGCTAAATCTTAAATATCCTATAGATACGGATAGATTGTAGGAGTTAGTTATATAATAGATAACCTTGTTTCATCTTGATTATATTTCAATTACACCATTGTGAAATACGTTCTGTCTGCTTCAAAACATTAATTTTTTTACACTATTTTATTGGTCGGAGTGGTACAATTATATGCCGGACGAGGGGGGGGGGGTGGCAATTGCCTTGTATGACTTTAGAAAGGTAACACCATTTGTGGTATTTTAAAATGTATTGTTTCACTTGAAGCAGTTAAAAAAAAAAACAATAAATTGTGTATGTAGTATCTCGAATATAGTGTCTAGATAATTAGGCTAGGAAACGGTATAACTTGACAACAATGACATCATTACAGCAGTGAATCAGAATATCGTCGCCTCGGAGCTAAATGATCCTATCTGCCACTCTGACGAGTGTCAGATAGGATCCTTTAGCTCCGAGGCGACGATATGTGTTTGTGTCTACGCCTACACGACCATACTCCGTGATGAGCAAAGAATATTGTAACGACACGTTTTAGGAGGGGGGGGGGGTAGTTTCTTCAGTATTAGAATATTTGATGACAGGCAACTGAAATAAGATGTGGATGACATTAACCAGGCTTTCTCAGATGCGGGATTACCATCTCCCGATGGAACATCGCCGCCTTCCCAGTAAACACAAAATATTTGTATAACATTTGTACAACGTCGGCCCAACGTCTTCGATGTGGGTCCAACATTGTACAAATGTTATGCAAATGTTTTGTGTTTGCTGGGTTATGTGCATTACATTCGTTGAGTAAATTTGAGCGGACGTTTCTGCCGTATATACCTAACATTTATCTGACGCTGTCAAGATGTTGCTGTGAACACGTAGTGGTGTTCTTTTATGTTTCTGGATTGCGATCACTGTCACATGTTACGCTAATTTAGCAGTAGGCCTATTCCACCAGGAGTTCCTAGTGCGTGGGCACACCACGTTATCTCAACTTTAAACACACATTAGTGACGTTATAAATATTAATTATTAATTTAAACATTGTTCTGCTGTGTTTTTATATCATATTTTTCATCATTTGATTTCCAGTTTATTTCTATTGATGAAAAATATAAATATCTCACATTCCATAAAATTTGATTAGCAGAGCATCTGCCACTAACCCGATAATTTATCAATGTTAGTGACATTTTATTTGTTTTGAAACTCGCTATATAAGGACTGACAGTACAAGTATAGTCCCCTTTATACGGGACTGAAAGTATACGTATAGGCCCCTATATAAGGGACTGATATTGCAAGTATAAAACCCTATATAAGAGACTGACAGAACAATCAATACAAGTATAGACCACTATGTAAGGGTCTGACAGTACAAGTATAAACCCCCATATAAGGGACTGACAGAACCAGTGTAGGCCCTTATATAAAGGTCTGACAGCACAAGCATAGGTCTCTTTATAAGGGACTGACAGTACAAGTATAGGCCCCTATATAAGGGACTGACAATACAAGTATAGGCCACAATATAAGGGACTGACAGTACAAGTGTAGCTCCCTTTATAAGAGACTGACAGTACAAGGTTAGACCCTCCCTCTATATAAGGGAATGATACAGGTACAAGTATAGACCCCTATATACATGATATAAAGGAATAACAGCTACAGGGATACTGTTGAGAGTGAAGAAAAACAGTTCTTGCGAAAACGGATTGAAACATGACATGTACATGACACATCTGCCGTCTTAACTACTGTGATGTGTAGATTTCGGTTGTATTGATAAATTGTGGATTACATTGTCATCTGCATTGCTTAGGAGAATATTCCAAATATTAATCGTTAATTGCAAATATCTAGCAAGATGTCTGGTAAGACGACGCATAAGCCTCAAGTGAGACGTTCTGTGCCTACAACACAATCGAAAAGGTTCAGTAGAACAATTTTGTTTGCAAGCATGGTGGTTTCTGTCAGAGCTAGTGGTATAAGCACTAAACGTCAACGTTATATTACATGTATACCTAAATAACCGAGTTTGTTTGTTCTGTATCAGTGACATAAACAAACATGACAACACGTTGTCTGCTTCTGTCAGCCAGCTCATTAAATTATTTTCAGAAGCAACCTCCACGGCAGCACAATCTACAGGTACAAATCTTTATTTGAAATACTGTAAATAAAAGCAAACTGATATGACAGGTCTAATAACATGGTTGAATGAAGCAGCAAACATGTGTTTCCGCTCTAGCTAGATAGATAGTTTTATTGACCAAGTAGTACATGAAGGTTAACAGTAGTCCAAGAAAAGCTTTGTTGCTGAAGACGTGTGGCATATTTAGTGCTATAAAATTACATTAAACGTTAGATTACTAACCAGCTGATCGGAGTTATGAGAAGTAATTAAGCATGTCCTTGAATCAGTTGAACATGTCGGGTTCTGCCGAATTTAGAAAAATTTCAATAATAAATGTCATCCCAGGGTAGCACTAGGCCTACTACGAAGGAAGTCGCAGCTCTCGATGATATGCTGTTCGATTTGCATCAGACCCGCAGGGGCTCGAAAACGCTAGTCTCTGGTGTCCTGGTACTCGTACCCTTAAGTCCATGTTTGTTTAGACATTGTGCACAAACAAAGATCGGTTCATGATCACATAAACCTGTCTTTTGATGAAGTAAAGGTCAGCACATTATGTCTGACCCTATCTAGCCCCAAAATTAGAGCATCACCTTGGTAATTCATAATACTTGTTGTGTACCTCGCTGTTTTGTTCGTGCTCTGTAAAGTTAAATTTAAACAGTATATACATGGGTCATCTGTCATTGTAGATCTAGCACGAAGCATAGTTTCAATGAATCGCGTCTGTTTATTTCATGTTTAATTATTGTAGCCACGGGTGGTAGACCCAATTCAACTAGGGAGATACCACTGCATGTCGTTACACGAAAGCCCAAGAGTGCTTGCACTGCTGTCTTATAGGCCTACACAGATTCTACCTTACTCACATTATCTGTAAGCCTGCTCTCACAGCCATACAAAAGTGTCGGGAGAAAAGCAGCTTCTAAGACTTTTCTTTTAACATAAAATGAGAAGTCCTTATTCCTTTTAATAAGGAAATTAGCTTCAACACAGCTTCAACACATGTTTTGATTTATCGTTCACATGTTCTGTTGAGACCGTATTCATACTTCCATCTGCAGGGAAAATTGATCCTATATAAGTGTACTTTTCACAGTGTTTGATAACAATATCACTTGATGGATGTGCCAACTCCATCTGGATTCGGTCCTCACTTGATGCGTTTATTACCATGAACTGGGTGTTATGCGCGTTCGGGAACATACCGTGAGACCCACAGTAATCGAGCATTTACACCGTGTTGGGGATCATATATATCGTGATAGGGACCATTTACATCCTGAAGGGGATCATTTACATCGTGATGGGATCATTTTCATCGTGAAGGGATCATTTGCATGGTGATGGGGATCATTTAAATCGGTATGGGGATCATTTGCATGGTGATGGGGATCATTTAAATCGTGATAGGGATCATTTTCATCGTGAAGGGATCATTTGCTTGGTGATGGAGATCATTTAAATCGTGATAGGGATCATTTTCATCGTGAAGGGATCATTTGCATGGTGATGGAGATCATTTAAATCGTGATGGGGATCATTTAAATAGTGATGAGGATCATTTACATTGTGATGGGGATCATTTACACTGTGACGGGGATCATTTACACTGTGACGGGGATCATTTACACTGTGACTGGGATCATTTACACTGTGACGGGGATCATTTACACTGTGATGGGGACCATTTACATTGTGATGGGGACCATTTACACTGTGACGGGATCATTTACACTGTGATGGGGATCATTTACACTGTGATGGGGATCATTTACACTGTGATGAGGATCATTTGCACTGTGATGAGGATCATTTACACTGTGACGGGGATCATTTACACTGTGATGAGGATCATTTACACTGTGATGAGGATCATTTACACTGTGACAGGGATCATTTACACTGTGATGGGGATCATTTACACTGTGATGAGGATCATTTACACTGTGATGGGGATCATTTACACTGTGACAGGGATCATTTACACTGTGATGGGGATCATTTACACTGTGATGGGGATCATTTACACTGTGACGGGGATCATTTACACTGTGATGAGGAACATTTACACTGTGATGGGGATCATTTACACTGTGATGGGGATCATTTACACTGTGATGAGGATCATTTACACTGTGATGGGGATCATTTACACTGTGACAGGGATCATTTACATTGTGATGGGGATCATTTACACTGTGATGAGGATCATTTACACTGTGATGGGGATCATTTACACTGTGACGGGGATTATTTACACTGTGATGGGGATCATTTACATTGTGATGAGGATCATTTACACTGTGATGGGGATCATTTAAATCGGGGTGGGGATCATTTACATTGTGATGGGGATTATTTAAATCGGGATGGGGATTAGTTGCATCGTGATGGGGAGTATTTAAATCGTGATGGGGATCATTTACATTGTGATGGGGATCATTTAAATGGTGATGGGGGATCCCTTACATTGTGATGGGGATCATATAAATCGTGATGGGGTTCATTTATACCATAATAGGATATTTACATCCTGTGTGACTATGCTACAGTGCCGTATGTAGCTACTAGTGTATAAATTATAATAATTACTATTAGGGCTGATTTTAACCTAGAAATAGGCTACTAGAAAACGTCAATTTTGACGTCGTTGTTCTCTCAATATAATCAATTTCTTGACATAGTAAATAACATTTAACAGTTGGAGCTCACGGTGGAGAAAACGTTGGTAAAACAGTGGTTTTATGTTGGCCAACTACATTAAAAAAACAAGTACATTGAACAAAAACAGAGCTGTAAGCAATAATTAATCACCTCCCCTCTGAATAGTATCTTGCTCCATCAAACACGAGCCAACTTTCTTTAAACGTCGGGTCAACATCCCAAACGCTATCCCAACATTTAACTAACGATGGGTAAATGGCTAGTGCTCACCGGGTATATCACTTCGGGGAGTCAGCTACTTGACATTTTCAATCTGAACTTTATGTGAAATTTTATCCTACACTTATACTTACGTCATACCTACACCCTCTGACGCAAACACTCCAGTTTTTTTGCTCCAATTCTGGAGCCACCCTTTCCTTGTTACCTCCCAGTGTCTTTTCTGATAGAAACCCATTTAACCCATAACACGATAAGAACGAAAATAGTCGTTTTAATGTGCTTTTAATTGCATAATTAGCAGCTTAGATCATCACTGTTATTGGGAGTGAAGCGAGTGTTTAAACACCAATAATTGCAAATGCTTGGTCCCAAATTAAACAAAGAATTTTTAATTAATTTAACGCTTTAACCCTTTCAAGCCTGAAATTACCATTGTCATCTTTATCCACTACAAGCCGCGAATTGCTGTCGCAATTCTCGACTTGTAGTGGATGAAGATGTCTTTAAAAATTAAAGAAAATAGCCGGTTTCATGGAAATTTTCGTTCTAAACCCTTTGTTGTAGTAAAATTAAAATTGTTTTCACGGATGTAAAATGATGCTCTAATGCATCGTTAGGGCTTAAAGTCTAAGGGTTAAAATGATCCTCCCTTCATAGCCTTACTCCTCCTCGGTGTAATATCAACATTATACCTCGTTCGATATGACCCGTACGAACGCCGTATTAACTGATACGGCGTTCGCATGGGACAATTTCTAATGACTTTGTAACTTGTCAAGGTCAATAGAAATAGTCCCAAAATCGTTAGTGGGCCTACGGTGTTCGTATGTTATTTGTGATCATGCCAGATCTCGGGGCTCGTTTCCCGTATTCGGCTTTGGGTTTCAGATAAAAACTGCTGCTTTTCCCGCTCCCTCGTAGGACTTAATATTGTGCATGGGGGTGACCGACAGGTAGTGTGCTCGGCCTAAGCCTGTCAAGGTGGTCGAGAGGTAGCGTACTCCACATGTTAGATGATCATTAACTTCTCATGAACATTTATAAAATAATAGTTCAAGAATTGTTATGAACAACAAACTATGAACGTTCATGAACATTCATCAAATTTTTCTTAAATAATATTGAACAACACATGAGACTTTGATAAAAAAAAGTTCATAAACTTATTCTGTTCATGAACTCTCAATTTGTTCATGAACTTGGATTGTTTATAAACGGCCATAAACTCAAATATTTAATGATAGTTAATGAACATTCATGAACGTTCATTAAATGTGTTCATGAACTATTCACTAATGTTCCTGAACAACAAATTAGACATTCATGAAATTCAAACTAGTTCATCAACTTCTGTTGTTGATGAACGGCCATAAACTCAAATGATTCATGCACCAGATAGTCAATGAACATTCATAAACGTTTATTAAATGTGTTCATGTGTTCATGAAATCGGGATTGTTCATTTAAACGACCAGGTGATTCGTGAACTAGATAAGCCAAAAAAATACATATAGTTTCTTTAATTCTACTTCTCTGAGGTTACTTACACTAAGCAAGCTAATTAAGCTTCAAAATGTGATCATTCTGTTAATTACGAAATAGATCCCCCCCCTCCCCCCCTCACAGATTCACAAAACACGGAACAGAGAACTAAAAAACGAAGTATTTTTAAAATAAACTTTTAATTTGCTAATTGATTAGCTAATTAGCCATAGCGTAATTGACACCATACTCGCCAGAATAATCGGGCTATCATTCACCACAGTTCATGAACTTTCCAGAAAAAAAACTATAAACTAAACTCAACTTCATAACAATTTATCAAGTTCATGAAACTACTCATGAGTTCTGATGAGCAAGCTCTGACTTGAATTGATTCTACCAAGTTCATAAAAAAACATTACTGTTCATCAAATTCTCTATATAAACTTCATGAACTAAATAATGAACAACATTAGTTTATCTAATGTTCCTTAGTATTCATGATTTGTCATGAGCTGTCTTGAGATTCATGAACACCATTTATGAATGTTCATGAATGTTCATGAATTTCAAATCAGATGTGTCGGCTAAGCCTTTCAAAGTGAACGAGAGGTAGCGTTCTTGACTTAAGCCTATCAAGGTGAACGAGGGGTAGCGTGCTCGGCCCAAGCCTGTCAAGGTTCACGAGAAGTGACCGAGAGCGGTGAGCGGTCTATAAGCCTGACAAGGTTAGAAGTTTTGATTCTGTGTCTAGAGGTGAGTGTCTTCTGATTCTAATCTCACCATCTTCGAAATGTTTTATCGGGTGAAGTTTAGCTATATATATATATATAATATATGCACACTCAACCACATGTTTTAGCGTCAGAGTTGAACAGAAAAACAAAAGCTGTTGCATGCTGGTGCCAATTTCATGAAACGTGTTAGGGTGACCATATTTAAATGATAAATTCACCTATTAACCTTTCAGCGCGGGGATCGTCTTTAGTCGTCAAAATATGCGTCTAACTCACTGAAAGAATAATAAAAAAATCCATAACATAAATATTCAAATGTAAAAAAAACGTTGGCTCATTGGTTTATACAAAACTAGTTCAGCGCTTAAAGGGTTAAGACTGGGAAATAAGTCCCCACGTCCAGGCTTTATGTGGATCAGATGGAAATCTGCATTATCAACTAATATATAGATCAGTAATCCAACAAAGAAGCATTATTATTCATTGCACAATCGATCGATCGCGCGTCTAGAACGTGGAGCGCAGCTGTTCGACTGGCAATGATTACATACCCTGCACATGTATAGAGTAGATCCACATAGTCTGAAACGTGCCTCCTCCCCCAAGCGTTCATTCTCCGTACCGGTTGATGTGATCGTTCAGGGGATGCTGATACATTGCTGGTTTATTGTTGCACCACCCTTTCAAACTGTGGAACAACATCAAAGCAACAACTCTTAAAATAATCACCGTGTCGCATAAATGGGATATTTTGTGTTTATTAAAAATCAATTGATTTTCATTCACCTTGAGCATTGATATCTAGTATTTAATTTCCCGACACTTTCAACTTTGAAAAGTTTATTGTGTATCTTATAACTTATAGACCCTATGGTAAATACTGTAGGCCCCTATTACATCTGAAAGGAAAGCTCAGAACTGCCTTATTTTCATGGAAAAGACCGTTCTGTTTTAGTTTATATCCTACGCTCATGCGGGCGCTCTTATCGCCACGAAATACACTGTTAAAGGGAAAGAGGGACATGGCGCAATGATTAGAGCGCGGAGCTTTGCCAATGTGGCTGCCTGCCGTGCGGTTTAAAATCCCGCTTGGTGCAGGATTTTCAGAGAAATATCATGTTCCTCCCCTC
This sequence comes from Flabesymbios commensalis, assembly GCA_964017125.1. Taxonomy (NCBI): domain Eukaryota; kingdom Metazoa; phylum Annelida; class Polychaeta; order Terebellida; family Flabelligeridae; genus Flabesymbios; species Flabesymbios commensalis. The sequence continues at coordinate 66,708,816 of OZ024912.1, read as the reverse complement.
TCAATATTGGGATATTGTTTCGATGTTGTGTCCTTGGGCAAGGCACTTTATCCTTAAATGCTTCACTTGACAGCGATGGCAATGTGAATGATAAGTTCAATGCGCCGAAATGGCTGCAGGTCTGTATGCTCTCGGTGGAGTAGAGATGGCACACAAATGAACAGGTGATGTGAAAGTCGGGTGAAATACTTGATATCTGACTATCAACCTTCACCTTTACCATTACCTTTTAAATTGCGAAAACGCGAGGTAAATTTAGCACAGGCGGTAGGTCTATTAGAACGAGGTGGTGATGCAGAGGAAACTCAAGGACGAGCGAGGATTGCAACGATCACAAAACAAGGTATTGGGCCGAGGCATGGCTCTCTGCCAAGATCGGTTCAAAGACTACAGTCGCAGTGGCAGCGCAAAAAGAACTATATCAGCGCGTCGGAGACGTACCACCAACGCATATAAACGACTTGAGGTCACATATATTAGTCACAACTGCTGTGTGAATGTGCGATGCTATTATGACCCCGACGCCTACGGCCCACATGGCTTATACACAGTTTGGTATAAACTGACAACTAAAAAGTTCTCATTTTAAATAACAGTTGACCAATAATGCAGAAAAAAAAATGTGAAGAAAAAGCTCATTGTGCTCTCTCGATTTTTTCTGACATTGGATATCTCAGCAAATAATGCGTCAGATAGAAATATAGTACACTATTCTGCAGAGAGGGAACGTGTTTTAATTTTGAATATTGGTGAACGAGCCCATACGCCCCGTTGTCACAGGCGTGAGGCATAACGGCTACACCAAGGCCCCTGCCACAATGGATGAATGAATGAAAGAAAGAATGAATGAATGAATGAATGAATGAATGAATGAATGAATGAATGAATGAATGAATGAATGAATGAATGAATGAATGAATAAATGAATGAATGACTGAAATAAAACAATCAAGGCACAATGTGCTCGTCTACATGGTTCACAGTTTAAGTGAAATTGAATGATTAAAAAAACAAGCAAAATACATAACTGCTCTTAGTGCGGATGCAATTAAATATTTATATGTTTTTTTGCTGATTACTCTAACATAATTTAATGAATTATTAGCATAAGATAAGAGCAGAAAGGATGAATAAACATGATCAATTAAATTTTATGGCATGCCGATTAATCACAATAGAGTGCAATTAAACTGCAAATATCTTCATGCATATTTTATGTTTTCATATTGCCAGATATTTTTTATAATAAATTACATTTTTTAACATTAAACATTTTCAGTTCTATGATACCAGTATCTGTCATAACATATTTTCCAATCTAATTTCAAATCTACCAATGCCAATGTCCAGTCTAAAATAACATATGTCAAATCTGTTATAACATTATTTCAAATCTGTCATTACATATGTCAAATCTGTCATAACATATTTTCCAATCTGACATAACATATTATGTCCAATCTGTCATTAATGCTTTTCCAATCTGCCATAATGATATCCACTCGTTCAAAACCACATCATCAATTTATTATGGCATATATTATACCATATTCCCGAATCTGGTGCATAAAATCAATTTGGGAATATGTTACAGCATAACCAATCACAATCTATCATAACCAATTAGATTAGCAGTATGTCATAACTAATTCGCAATAGCAGTTAGGAAAAAAAATCAATCTGGCGGTGTTTGCGTTTTGCGATGATGATGTTTTTGCAGATACTTCAAGTCAGCAGTTACTGTTGATCGCCTCTTGCACGCCAGTACCAGACATCCCCTGGACCCTTCTCTCGTGTCAGTATATAGATTCCAAGTGTGCTTGGAGGTAAAAGCACAAAATAACAGGAAAAAGTTAATTCATACTTTGTTCTCCGTCCGGTGTAGGCTTACTAGAAAGCTGTCTAAAGCCAAACAGCACTATCTAGCACTAGTATCTTTCCGATTTGCAGAGCAGCCTAGTCCTATAATCAAGTCGTGGCCACGCAGATGTGGCGTGAGAGGGTGACACGGATATTGGGCATGTGATTGGTCGAGATGGCCATCTCGACCAATCACATGCGTAAGATCCGAGTCGTCCGCTTTGAGATTGGTCAATCGAAAATCCTGGGTTTGATCCCTATTTATTTGTGGCCAGTGTTCTGCTCTGCAAACCAAAAAGCACATTTCCGCCTTTCAGGCAGAAGTGAAGACAGTTCGCGTATGTTTTGTTCTAGGTTCACCCTGTGGTGTATGGAGAAGCTGCGACGACATACGTATACACGCGAGAACACACCTTATGCAGAACGATCGATAAAGTCTCGCCACGAAAAGCGTGCGACTTGCAAACAATAATAATGATACAATATAGTGTAAAAACAGTACCCAGAAAATACGACATAATTAAGCATTTTAATTTTGCTTTTGTGTTGCCCATGTGTACTCACTCACTCACTCACTCACAACTCAGTCAGTCAGTCAGTCAGTCAGTCAGTCAGTCAGTCAGTCACTCACTCACTCACTCACTCACTCACTCACTCACTCACTCACTCACTCACTCACTCACTCACTCACTCACTCACTCACTCACTCACTCACTCCTCACTCTTTCACTAATATAAATCACTCACTCAGTCATTCACCAGCACGTGTTATGCACGTTATATTTTTTGTTAATTGCGTTTAAATGTGGACTTAATGTTGTTCCGAAGATACAGATGCTGGCATAACATTAAATCGATATATTGTATCGTCTTATGCTTTTATTCAAGTGTAGCCAAAACATGCTTACTCATAAGCAATATTATTGGCAAGAAACATACGATATAATTGTAACATCATATGCGAAAGTGTCCGATGCATCCTTTCATAACCAAGAGAACGTTATATACCCAGCACAGGTACACTTGTACACGCTCCCCGGTAGAGACGTGTATAATCACCCTAATAATCTACACTTTTCAATAAACACCAGAAGAAAAATCCAGCCCCGGCACAATGGGGTTCCAAATCACGCGCCTCAGCCGTTTCTTTTTGTCAGGACGTCGAGGTTTTCAGCACGATCCTGTTAAATTGGCCGGGACTTGAATCGGGTCCAGAGTATGTGAAAGTGTTCGTGGATCGATCCTGTGCGTCCCTAATGCGCCCGGCAGGGGCGCTGTCAATCCTGATCCAATTAACAGCCGGAGCGTGTCCCATTCATAGAATCCCCAAACTCGTCGACAGCAAACTCACGGAAAGCCAGCTCCCACACCCAGGTATAGTGCTGTCTTGATGTTGGCGACATCAGCCAGCACTGGAGAATAGTTCACGCAACGTACATGGTGTTTGCCGCAGTGATTGTTCGTTTGCATTTGAAAAAAAATGCTGCAAGTAATGTGTCATTCAATTATCATTAAAGTAATAAATTATTAATTGGATCAACTGTAATAAGCAGTCTAGAAGAATGATTTCAAGCTTGTGTGCTGGGCCGACATTGTTGTGATATCAGTGACATTATGCATGCCTGTAAGGTATGGAGTGTGTCGTATATAGTTTTCTGGAATTTCCGGGATTTCCACTTTTTTTTAATATTTCCAGATTAAAAAAAAGTAAATTCGGAAGATTTTTTTCGAGATCTGCTGGCATCTCTGTGCTTTAATAGTCAAAGCTGGGAACTCTTGCGTATATGCTTGTCGCGAAGCAGTTGTGCTATACTTGGGCCAAATTTTGGAGAGTAAAATGTACAAATGTTTAGACCTAGAATACAAGATGAACACATGCTTAAAATGTATATTTTAAAAATACTGATATCAAAACATAATTACCAATCAGAGACGTATCTAGCACAGTAAAACATAATTTAGTTTAGTAACAGATTTAGTGACAGAGAAACATAAATCAGGGATCCTACAGTGAATGGCGTTCAGATGCAGCTGCCAATTGCCCTCTCTCGATGCCCTGATCAGACCTAGAAGTATATACAATATGTCAAGGTGAGACATCTAGAATGATGCTATTTGGCCACTTTGTTTTCTTACTTTTCCAAAATACAGTGTTGTACAGCATATAAATGCGAACACAAGATTCGTTTGGATGACTTCATTCAAACGACTTTTGACACATGTCATCATGTAGTTCTTTCATTTTGAAGACAACCACGTTCAAATATGGCAGGTCATCAGGGTGATTGTCCTCTAGTCATGAATGGAATCCTTCCCACACGATCCTCCTTAAGTGCTTTATATATTATTTTGTGCAGTCGAACGCCACGGTTGTATTGCTTGCCATCTACTACACTGCCAACTGATTCTTCTGTAATTATACCAAATTATATTGCTACATCACGCCAACCTGCATCTCCGAACCTCTTGCCAATAACTGCTAATACATTGCAAATGGTGTGTAAGACACTATAAATACGAAGAACTATGTGGCCAAATTGATGTGGTTTTTTTCATAGCACTTCAGCTGTTTTCGCATACAAAGCCTGATTGAAAACACATAGCACTTCTTCAATATGGAGGGTTTTTGTGATGTTCTGTGCTTGGCACAGTAGCTCATAGACGGTAGACATGTTAGTAGCAGGTCCATGGACTGTTGGAAGGTAGCCCACAGTGTGGTTTGAAACACTGATGTTGTTTCTTGTTAGATTATTAAATCCTATCCTTGAACTCACGATCTGATTGTTTGTATCACACTGAAGCACCGGTACTCGTCAGTATAACTGCGACTACTGCAAACGTAATTAATTTGCTCGGACGGACAGACGGACAGACCGACGGTGGACGGACGGACAAACAATGAGCGGGCAGACAGACAGATGGACGGATGGAAAAACCGTCTACGTAATGTCTCTGGTTGCAAGTAGGCCGACGAGGCATACAGCTATGTCCAAACACTCTTTATTATAGATTTGTCATATACTCAACAGTGGCGAAAGTTGAAAAATAATAAACTCGCTATATTTTTAAAAAGCTGCCCCTTTCAGATGTCTATCATACATTTTTGCCGGGCACATACCCCTGGCATGTCTAAGAAGGTGTAAAATTTGTGTTTGATACCTCCGAGTGGTACCAACTTTTGGTCTGTATCACGGACTAGTACTGCCTCTGGTACTATGCACAATCATCTTTAACAATCTCGTCTTGAAATCAGGCTTCCTCTTGTTGCAATACTGTCACGAGTTGTAGAGAGCAAAGTAAAAACTATACTACCAAATGGCTACCCGGAAATCATGAGACATTGACCTAATGTTGGAGTATTGTTGTCCCACCGTCTACAACGCTGGCCCAGCAATAAACCAACACAAGCTGAACGCCCACCCACTGACGAGTTTGCAATGGCCCAACAACTACCACGTTGGTCCGCCAATAAATCACTGCAGTAATTACTCTTACTTGAGGTAGCGCCATCCATGGTTGGTAGAATGATGGACCAGCGCTGATAACTCTCACCCAGCATTCAGCCAACCACGAGCCACACACGGACTTCTGACACGAGATGTCCCTTCTTCTGCCCTGATCCATGCCTGTCAGGACCAGCGCCCCCCAAGTGAATGACTATTTCTTCCACTGATCCATGTAGTCGCGGAACAGCTCTTCCGCGGATTCAGCACTTGTGGCATTCCTAGGCTACTGTGTGGAATCGATTTTATTGCCAGACAAAAAAATATATCCGGATATCTCAATGGTTTACTTCGATGAATTTTAGTCTCACAGCTGGGGTACTGGGATGATCGTGTTATTCCCACAGCTGGGGTATCGGGATGATTGTGTTATTCCCACAGCTGGGGTACTGGGGTGATTGTGTTATTCCCACAGCTGGGGTACTGGGACGATTATCTTATTCCCACAGCTGGGGTACTGGTATGATTGTGTTATTCCCACAGCTGGGGTACTGGGATGCTTGTGTTATTCCCACAGCTGGGGTACTGGGGTGATTGTGTTATTCCCACAGCTGGGGTACTGGGATGATTGTGTTATTCCCACAGCTGGGGTAAATCCCCTAGGCATGTTCAGAACCCCATATTCAGTGACTGTGAGCGAAGACAAATACACCCAATAACCTTCCACACCCAATTATATACAATTGCAATTAAATAATTCATATTTTTAAGTTATAAATTGATTTGTTTATACGTATTACAAGGTAGAATCGAGGGCGAAATCTGGCGTTCAGCCTTCAAATTGAAGACCAAACATATGAACTTCACCTTCACTTAATAACTATAGATTCGTCCGTCATCCATTAGAAAATGATACAGGAATATTAGCTGTGAAAATAAGTACTAAATATTAAAATTAGGTCATAGAATATTTTATACTACGTCACCAAGCATCTAAACTAATATATTTTGAGATGTCTATTAACGTTAAAGAATAATATAAAGTAGAATATGACGACAGGTAAAAAAGAACAACTCTGACCATGTGACTTTATTGTTATATTGTCACCCACATATGAGGGGGTAAAATACTTGGTAAGTAAATTTAAGATATGATATAAGGACAGACAAAAGGCCGACATAGAAAGGATGATCCACTTAAGATGATTTATTGAATCATATAAGGTTTGATGAGTTAAGCCGCTGATTGACAACGTGAATTATTCAAATTTACACATCTTCACCCTGTTAAAGTTGTGTTTCGGGTAAGAAAATACTCATATTTGTTAATTAACATTAAGACCAAACATGTGCACGTCTTCCTGATGAAACAAAGATTTGAATACCCCAAATCCTAAAATGATGTGCAGATAAAATAATGAATGGGAATGAGATGGTTGACGGTGAGAGGGTTGATGCTACCCCTAGTGATCTATATAGACATGGGGATGAGAGGGTTGATGCTACCCCTAGTGATCTATATAGACATGGGGATGAGAGGGTTGATGCTACCCCTAGTGATCTATATAGACATGGGGATGAGAGGGTTGATGCTACCCCTAGTGATCTATATAGCCATGGGGATGAGAGGGTTGATGCTACCCCTAGTGATCTATATAGCCATGGGAATGAGAGGGTTGATGCTACCCCTAGTGATCTATATAGCCATGGGGATGAGAGGGTTGATGCTACCCCTAGTGATCTATATAGACATGGGGATGAGAGGGTTGATGCTACCCCTAGTGATCTATATAGCCATGGGGATGAGAGGGTTGATGCTGCCCCCAGTGATCTATATAGACATGGGGATGAGAGGGTTGATGCTACCCCTAGTGATCTATATAGCCATGGGGATGAGAGGGTTGATGCTGCCCCCAGTGATCTATGTAGACATAGGGGTGAGGGGGTTAATGCTACCCCCCCCCCCCTGGTGATCCATATAGACATGGGGGTGAGATCAGTAATTCTGCCTCCCAGTGATCTATGTAAACATGGGGGCGAGAGGGTTAATGCTGCCCCCCCCCCCCCGGTGATCAATATAGACATGGGGGTGAGAGGGTTAATTCTGCCTCCAGTGATCCATATAGACATGGATATGAGAGGGTTAATGCTGCCCCAGTGATCCATATAAAGGTGAGAGGGTTGATCAATATAGACATGGGGGCGAGAGGGTTAATGCTGCCTCCAGTGATCCATATAGACATGGGTATGAGATGTTTAATGCTGCCCCAGTGATCCATATAAAGGTGAGAGGGTTAATCAATATAGACATGGGGGTGAGAGGGTTAATGCTGCTTCCAGTGATCTATGGAGACATGGGGATGAGAGGGTTATTAATGCTGCCTCCCAGTGATCTATAGAGACATGGGGGTGAGAGGGTTATTGCTGCCTCCAGTGATCCATATAGACATGGATATGAGAGGGTTAATGCTGCCCCAGTGATCCATATAAAGGTGAGAGGGTTAATCAATATAGACATGGGGGTGAGAGGGTTAACACTGCCTCCAGTGATCCATATAGACATGGGTATGAGAGGGTTAATGCTGCCTCCAGTGATCTATATAGACATGGGGATGAGAGGGTTAATGCTGCCCCCCCCCACCCCCGGTGATCCATGTAGACATGGGGATGAGAAGGTTAATGCTGCCTCCAGTGATCTATGGAGACATGGGGATGAGAGGGTTATTAATGCTGCCTCCCAGTGATCTATAGAGACATGGGGATGAGAGGGTTATTGCTGCCCCCCCCCTCCCCAGTGATCCATATAGACAACCCAGCAAACACCACAAATTTGTATAACATTTGAACAACGTCAGTCCAACGTCTTTAACGTTGGTCCAACATTGTACAAATGTTATACAAATGTTTGGTGTTTGCTGGGCTTGGGGCCGGTGGCGGCAGGGTGATCCAGATGGTTAGCGGGACCCCGTCACATAGATCACGACACCTCGCCCTCAGATCCCGGCCAATCCGGGATGCTCCATGTTCGGGAAATGATCCCTTTCTAGGTGGAGTCTTACTTCCTGATTCCTGTCAGAAACATAATGTAAAAAACATGTATATCTCCACTTGTGTGTTAAAGGATCATATCTGCTACTTTATAAAGTGGTCGCTACGACCTTCTGATGCTGAGGTCTCGACATGAAGAAAAAAACATTGCGTTCAGATTTTGCATTATCTGTCGCCGAAGTTCATCACTGATCCGCAATCAGTATATATTCGCCACATGCCTCTATATAACAGTTTACATTTAAAAACCGTTGTTTAACTTGTCTAAGATATCATATATATTTGTCTGATTAAGTTGTATCGTCAACAAATTAAAATTACATACGTAAACAATAATATACATGCACATCAAGAAGCAATATTGTGTGGTGTAAAGGCGAAAAACCACCTACATTTGGAAATTCTATACATTTAAATGTATTGATGATCGTTAACAAGTTCTTTTTTAAATTACACAAAACCTAATCTGTCAAATACTGAGCTTTTTCACATATTAAAAGCATTGAGTAACAAAATTGACATTTTCCCCCATTTACAGTTGTGACTGGCTACCGCCATCCACAAGGGCGGGGGCTCTAGGGTAGTGGTTAGCACCGCTGCCTTTCACGCCAGAGTTCGGGGTTCGGTTCCCGGACTCGGCGGTTTGAAAGAAACAAAAAATGTTTCTTCCCCATCCACGTGTGAAAGTCAGTATTGTGGGGAGCCTCCGTGACCGAGAGGTAGCGTGCTCGGCCTCAGACCGCCAGGGCTCGAATTTTGAATCCTGTGTCTGAAGGACAGTGTCATCTCAATCATCTCACCATCCTCAGGAGGTTCTCCTGGCCCAGCTTAGCCTATATGTGCACAGAGGTGGCCTAAAGCCCGATTCATTTCATTCCCGCCATCCACAAATTAAAGTTATTTACATAACTTGTATGTATAATTTGAATCAAGACATAAAAATTATGCCGTAAAACAAATGTAATGCTCACTTCTTTTTCAAATGGTCTTATTTGATAGATAGGCTTAACGCTTGGAGTACGGGGATCGACTTAAGACGTCATATTCTGACGTCTAAAGTCGATCCCCGCACTTTATAGTAAACATATTTATAATGGCCGTATACCCCATAACTTATATGTATTCAAATGAAGCGGTAAGAGCTAACTAAGACTTTTATGATGATTTCAAATTGTAAAAACCCTTTGATCTCCATGCTTTATACACAAAAATAAAAAGTGAGAAGGTACTGTCTGTTGGCTTCTCACAGCAGTGTTCACTTGCCACATTGCTGCACAAAACACGTTTCACAACATTCCACATGATAAAGAATATGTTATTCAAGGTTCCACGATTCACATAGAAAGTGGTCAGATCATTCCGCGACCACCACCATCTGACCCGAATCACCCACCCTGATCATTGCGTGATCAAGATATGCTGAAGGCAGGTCGAAACGTCGCAATAATTTCACACTAAGTTCCAAAGTGAGTGAAATTTAATCACTTTCTATTCTGTATGATGATATCTTTTAGGTGTGTACGCGCGGGAATTTGCTCAACATTATATTTTTTGCAGTGACGACATGTTCTCGCGATCAGTTTCATTCGCACAAATATTGCTCAGATTTGATTGATAGTTTGGATTAGAGGTTTGCATGAGTGGTTGTGAATCTACGAATATATTCTGATCAATCTCGTGGTCACAGGCCATGGAGTTACGACCTGACTGGGAGACGTTGGCATAGCTGTTATTCAACATTTGCGACGCCGGGCGAACAGTCAACCAGCGTCACGCCAACATCTCCGATAGACTGAAATCGCGGATCGCTCTATTCTTCCCGAAGCTACCTTATAAGAAAACATACCCCATCCCTACTGACAAGAAAACCTTCCATCCTTCTGGAGGCCATCCAGATCTGGTCCGGGAATACCCGAGGACTGCCGTAAATAACCGAGCCCTTCTATAAATCCGAGCAGTAATCACGGCAGGCCGGGACAGCCCATGAATATTTCATGCCTTTCTCGTTATTATAGATCTGGGGGGGGGGGGTGCCATCCCTCTCTGAGATATACCGGGTGTCCGTGCGGATGAGTGGTTTGACGCCGCATGCGGTGCGGTTTAAAGACCCTCATGCTTTTTTAACCTAGACACACACACGCACATCTATGCTATATAATAGAAAAAAACAGTTCTTCAAAAGGCGTCGTCATTCGTTGCATCTCACCCTGAGCAAATCGTTATTTGCCGTCACGAAATATATATACCACACAGCATTCACATGGAATCTGCAATACGCACTAAAATATTATAACTTCTTAGGATATGTTCTCAGGGTTCATTACATGTTTTTAGGTGATGTTGTGCCCCTGTTTACAAATCAGCATCCATACTAACCCAATGCCTCGGTCGCATGCATTCAAGATCTGGGGGAAGGTCCGAGGGTATTTTTCATCTGATTCATCTTACTATCTTCAGGATATTATTCTATAATAATTATATAGATGGTTAATGCATGGATTCATTCATTCATTCATTCATTCATTCATTCATTCATTCATTCATTCATTCATTCATTCATTCATTCATTCACTCATTTATTCGTGAATGAATGAATGAATGAATGAATGAATGAATGAATGAATGAATGAATGAATGAATGAATGAATGAACAAACGATTGAATGAATCAACAAATAAATGAATAAATGAATAAATAAATACATAAATACATGAGTGAATAAATAAATGAATGAATGAATGAATGAATGAATGAATGAATGAATGAATGAATGAATGAATGAATGAATGATTGGATGAATGGATGAATGGATGAATGAATGAATGAATAAATGAATAAATGGATGAATGAATGAATGGATGAATGAATAATTGAATGATTGAATGAATGAATAAATAAAAATTCAACAGCATAATGTACGCAATACACTGCCGTGTACTTCTCAAGTTGGCAGATACAACTGCTTGCTTTCGTCCCGCAGTATATACATGTACATAACGAATCAGGCAATCTCGACCAATCCGAAGCCTACGAGATATCGTAACTTGTACGAGAATACGGACCTTGAAAAGTAACAAACCGTTTGCACTAATATTATGACATCAAAAGAGTTAACATAACTCCGAGGCTGACTTGATGTTTATGTCACGTATGCTACTTACAGAAGTGTCTGATCACTTTTTATCACGCACAATCACATGCAAATGAGAACAGGGCTTATGCTAATTAGAAGGAAATAGAGCTGGGACGGACAGGTTAGTGGATTATCCCCGGCAGGTGGGAGTTTTATCGCCCGCCCACTGGTGCGGTGCGTTGAATGCGGGAGACTTGAAGTGGCGTGTGATATGAGAACGCACTATGTCTTGGTGATAGGTATATCACCATATATAATAGGATTGTCAATAATATAGCATTTTGCTGATCATTGTGATCGCACATGCCCCTCTCCCTCTCCAGTGTTATTCAATGAATATAAAATATTCAAAAAAAAAGTTGATTATCCTATTGCTTTGAACAGCCAGGAACTCTCTTCATAAAACCAGGTGCGACGAGTCCAGTCTTGAACACGGGCGTCGACCCCGGCGGCTGATCTGGGTTATCAAAATATATTTCGACACTTTCGCCCCATTTTCTCTTCCGTGGTGGATATATTTTTAGTGAATTAAATAAATATGTATGTATATATGTATGTATACCATTAAATTTAGTTATATTATTAAAATGATATATTATAATATGAAATATAAATAATGAAAAGCTACATTGTAGAATCCCAGTTCTCATTTTAAATGCTATCAATGTGTGTCGAATTCTAATTTCATACGAAATAATCCACGATTACATTTTCATTCCAGACACGTACAACGTTAATAATTACGTCATAAATTCTCAACATGATATGTATTGGAATAAACATACTGTTAGATGATACCACGTCCCCGTATAAAGTGCTGTTTTCACGGAGGGTACTGCATAAAATCAATGCAAAGCTGTTTATGTAAAAACAAGATCCCCTTTGCAGAACGATGGACAATTTCACGAGGCCGCTCTGCATAACATGGTAAGAAAATACATGTTGTTGTCTGAAGTAATATTTCACAGCCTTCGGTGGCGCATAAATTATTATGTTTTTTACTTGTTTTCACAGTGTGGAAAAAAGTTCATGTATAACCATTGTCAGTATTGTAGCGATATTTAACTCTTTGCTCACAGGTAACGTATAATGTGATTTCAAATTTACCCCAAACTTATCGAATATATAGGAATATATAAGTCTGAAAGCTGTAATTTAATCAATCGATTAATTAATTAATTGAGTAGTCAAAAAACTAAACTGAAACGGAAAGGTGACGACTTATCCAATAAGTAAAGAGCTACTGCTGCTTGCCTTTGCACGGCAGTAGGCCTATTAGCTGACACACATATTTATATTCTAAACATACTCACGTCTAAAACCGATTTTAGGCATTTTGTCTGTGATTAAAAAAACAGAACATTTGTAAGATAAATTAGCTTTAAATTTGAAAAAATAGATTCTGTTTTGATTCAAATAGATGAGACACACCTTCAAGAGGGTACAAATTTAGATGTGGTGATGTAGCACTTCAAAAAAATGGCTTAGAATAGACTGGGAAATTATTGAAAATGCGTCACAGTGATGTTGTAAAAACGACGTAAAATACACACGAGCACCTAGGTTGTACCAGCGATCAGACGGCGAATTTTGCAGCTTTGCCACAACAACCCATCAGAGTTTATTCGTGCAATACTGCAATGGAGTAACTGCTTAATTTGACAGATTCTGCCTTATGGCTTGACTGTTTCCTTACAAAAACACGTTTGCAAATAGAAAAAAAACAGTGCAAATGCGAAGAGTAGTAGCTGCTTACTTGAAAAAAAAGAGTTCAAGGTTGTTTGTCCTACATGTGAACTCAGTCAAAATTGCAAGTGCAATCAGCAGATTTCTGGTACTGCTACAGTGAGGGTTTGCAGCAGGCAGCTTTATGCTACACCCGAATGTACTTATAAATAGCGGTGCAAAGACAGATGGCAGTGACTGTCCATTTGAAAAGTAAACTATCCTGAAAACGACATTACAAATGCAGAAAGTAACTACACAATTATGCCTTTTTGAAAAGAAAGTAGTTACTTACAACTATTTGTCCCGTCTTTGTATAGACGAACAGCTGAGTAGGAACAAGATCAGCTGGAAGCGATTACTTAAAATTATTGATTACTTGAAATTACTGATTTATTATGCTTGTTTGAAGCTGTAATTCCTAAAATTTATGTCTCGTTTCAAACAAATAAATTATTTGTACCTAAAAAAATGAATATATTTATATATCACTTTCAAGTAAGCAGTAAAGCAGCTTGCTTTTGCACAGTGTGTTGCATTCGTTCAAATACCTTTTATTTCAAGTGCGTTGTCCTTTACTACACACTCGCCCCACCACTTCATCTCTGCTTTCAAATGAGATATTTAGAGAAACACGGGCTAAACATAATTAAAAAACACACTTTTTTGGGGGAATACAAGTCCTGGAATCTGAATTCCCCTCAACATCAATAGATAGATTAGATTACGTAGTTCTTATGCGGCTAATTATTCGCCTTCAACATGTTTAATGTGTACAGAAAATATTGTTTCATACTTTGTTCCAACTCTATGAAAATGCATTATTAATACTAGTTGAACAACGTTATTCAAAATCATGGATATATTAAATAAACTACACGATAAAACAACAAAGACTCGCCAGTCTCCATGCAACCTGTTTCTCTTAATCAATTTTGCTGAAATGTTTTTTTCACTCCACAGGGTTTTTTAGCAGGCCAACCTTCCATGGCCCGTCCGTTTAACAGTTCGGGAATGTTCAGACATTCTGCAGTGAATGACTGAGCACAGCGTTGAACATAAATAAGTCAAGTTGTTTTCGTTGGAAGATACAGTGCCGTAAAATCCAAGAATGCCACTGGTGTAATATGTTTATCGGCTACTAGTAACTTGTAGTTTTTTGTTTTAATGTATTCTTGCTTTACTAGATTAAAAGGTTTTATGCCTATAAACGACCTATGTGCCGAAGCGTGCATCTTTGTAAATTTATTTTGGCTACAAATTGCCCAATAATGTAATTAAATTCATAACCTAAGCCGTTTGATCATGTATATAAAATGTCTAAATGTAATATAATTCAATGTGAAAAAAATATTTCTGCATATAGAGACACCACTGTAATAGTCTTTTGCTAGAGACGGGATGGTACCTGTACACTCACTATAACACAGGCATTTTAGAGATGATTTTTTAAATTGAAATCCTACCACACCTATTTTAGCCACATTATTGACCCGATTTTAATACAACGACTGTGCTATTATGCCATACTGTTGTATGTATGCATGTTTTCCTCATTATTTGTGTGTGTGTGTGCGGGGGGGGGGGGGGGCGGGGGGGGGGTTAATATATAAATAATAATAATAAGTATGACAGAGTATGACATGTTGAGATATATAATGAAAAAGTGTGCCTTCTAAAAATGTGAGCGTCCACAAACCCATTTAATGTTTAGCCGCTCTGTAGTAGGCCTATCTTTGGTTTTCGTTTGAAGCTGATATATTCCTAAGCTACTGATTTACTTCGTAAAGCGTACTAAACGATGTCAATCAATCAATCAATCAATCAATCAATCAATCAATCAATCAATCAATCAATCAATCAATCAATCAATCAATCAATCAATCAATCAATCAATCAATCAATCAATCAATCAATCAATCAATCAATCAATCAATCAATCAATCAATCAATCAATCAATCAATCAATCAATCAATCAATCAATCAATCAATCAATCAATCAATTAATCAATCAATCAATCAATCAATCAATCAATCAATCAATCAATCAATCAATTAATCAATTAATCAATCAATCAATCAATCAATCAATCAATCAATCAATCAAACAATCAATCAATCAATCAATCAATCAATCAATCAATCAATCAATCAATCAATCAATCAATCAATCAATCAATCAATTAATCAATCAATCAATCAATCAATCAATCAATCAATCAATCAATCAATCAATCAATCAATCAATCAATCAATCAATCAATCAATCAATCAATCAATCAATCAATCAATCAATCAATCAATCAATCAATCAATCAATCAATCAATCAATCAATCAATCAATCAATCAATCAATCAATCAATCAATCAATCAATCAATCAATCAATCAATCAATCAATCAATGCAAAAATCAACAAACATCTAAGGCGCCTAATTTCGCGAAGAACCGAGCTCAGAGGAGCACTAATACCAATTCATAATCAATGTCATGTTCTTTACCCGCTGCGATTTATTTAAATTTTGACCCACTTGAAGTTGTATCTCGTCACTCGATCCACAACTTCTAGTAGGTGAGCATTACTGATACGTGTTTAATTTTGATGTTTAAATGCTCATTTAATTCCCTTTACCTTTGTTTAACTTGCTAATAAAAACATATTGAAAAAGACTATAGTGGTCATTTAAATGGTTCACCTCAGTTTCCATCTCAATGTGAGGAGTACTTACAAGATTTTATAAAACACAGCAGTATATTCACATGTAGACCTATAAAGCTCGGCAGAGTTCTTAAAATTAATTAATTATATATCTACCGTATGGTGCATACATTTGTCACAATTATATACAGAACTGTCATAAGATTAACATTATTTTCATTACAAAATTCAAAACAAACAAGATAATTTGCAATATGGAAACAAATCAACATATCATCTAGGAAAGGTTGAGGGGACATGCATGCTCAATGTTAAAGCATTTCTTTGACTGTCTTATCAGCTGGTTTCAACGTACGCGCTAGTCTTTATCATCTTTATAATCTGCATTATCTGGCTGATCCAAGCATACACCATTTTTTTTAAATTAATTAATAAAAACTAAATTTTGAAACGGATTACTATTCATAGGATTTTCCAACGAAATCGTGACGTATGTGCGTGAATGTAGTGCTTTTCTTTCACAATGCAATGTAATGAATTAACAATTCAATTCTATGAAAACTAACACAAAAAATGGCACTATAACGTAATGTAATTCAATACAACACAACGTAGTGTAGCTCAACGCAATACAATGCAATACAATGTAGCGTAATGTATTATAATGCAAGACAATGCAATGTAATATACTACAATGAAATGCCAAGTAATGCTATGCAAGGCAATGCAATCCTAGTAATGCAATACAATGCAATGTAAAACATGCGATATAACTCAGCTGATTCTATGCTTTGTAATGAAAGTACTTGTAGCACATGGAATCAATCTAATGTTTCCTCTGTCCCAGGTTTTCTTTTGAGCAGACGCACCACAAGACACACAGCAGGCGAGTCAATTACATTATATCTGTTTTGATATGATTTTTTCTGTGACATTTCAAAAAACAATATTTTGAAGAACGTGATTGTTCAAGACTGCTACGTATCACACACCAAACAATCCTGCACGAGGCGGTATTATCCAAATATTAAATCATGCGTGGGAACAAACTAGTTTTTATAACAGTAACTGTCATAAGGAGGTTTTGAGACGAGATTATATTTTATGCAGCTCTTTTCGCTCTGGCTAATTGTCGTGGTCCGTGACGGGTTTCATGAAAATGAAGATGAAGCGGTTGTCACTGAAGACGTAGCGATTCACGACACCTTTTGATCCCTGGAGGAGCGACGGCTCGGTAATTCTTATCCACACCAAGCCGCGAGCCGTGCTGACGCGAGTCACTACTTGGTGTGGATGGAACATATCCGCTTATAGTTTAATCAATATATACATATTTAGCTTAAATTATTTGAGTAATTTATTGCAGAAGTAGTACGGAAATGGTTTATGTGAGTATGACCCGCGGCTTGATATTAAATATAGTTCGGGCATTGTTTATTGATAAGATATGAGAAACCTCATTCGTCATTGTAATCAATAAAGGGAGAAATGGTCTTTTTTACTTCACCCGCATAAGCTTTGTTATAAACTTGATACACACGTACTATACTTAGACGATCTCACCATTCATACTTCTCACAACACTTAGTTCACATACCAATATACAATTGTGATAATTATTGTTGCAATATTTCACGCAATATTTATTTTTATAAGCTGACGATATAGGTTACATATTAGTTCGCGCTATGTTTCACGCCATTCTACATCCCCGTCTGTAATAATAACACACACCTTAAAGTGGGTAAAAATACTTAGTTATATGTTAAATTTAAGTCAAAATATAGGCCAATCTAGCCAGACTGTAGCTCAGTGCTCTTTCAAATCTCTCATAAGACACAGGTATTTAGGCGATAGCTCTCTTAAAACATAGGTACCCAGCAAACACGAAACATTGAACCAATATCGGGACAAAGATGGGCCGACGTCGTAGAGAGACTGTTAACTCTCATAAGACACAGGTAGTTATATTATTTGACATTCACCTCAAGAAGTACCACAAAAAACAAAACTTGTCAAACGTTTCAGTATCATAATAAATATTGCTCAAAAAAACCTTTGCAATCTTTGTGCCGTTTTTTTCTCATCCTCTCTTTTTCATGTTTTCATGTTATGTCACAGTTAACCCGTTTGTGACGAGCCCCGGAGATCTCCGTAATTTAGGAGACCATTCAGATACGAGGCCCGGAGATCTCCGGGTCTGATTGCATGAGATAACTATGACGTCATAAAATAATCTCGTTTCAGAAAGAGCGCAGTAGCATAATGATCTCGTGTTCAACGGGTTAATAATGCATATCGTAACATTATTTGTGATTACTCTCTGATTTGTATAAATTTGGCTGTTTTTATGATGAGGTATCACGTATAGTAGTTTCAATTGTGTCAACATTATGTCAGAACATTATATAGCTTAATTGTCATTAATAAATGACTTTTCAATATCCGTGCTTGGTTGTTATCTCTTTTGTATTATGTAATAGAGTCGGTATGCCTTAATAATGCCAACAATAAGTATTCTTTATAAATCGTGTTCATTTCAGCTATCATAAGTGCAAATTTCGTTGACCAGATGACAAGACAAATGTTTTTATGTGTAAAATGGACAGACCTGATTTGCATGTA
Organism: Flabesymbios commensalis; assembly: GCA_964017125.1. Lineage (NCBI taxonomy): Eukaryota > Metazoa > Annelida > Polychaeta > Terebellida > Flabelligeridae > Flabesymbios > Flabesymbios commensalis. The sequence continues at coordinate 66,690,323 of OZ024912.1, read as the reverse complement.
TTATTTCTGTATTCTGATAGCCGCGCGGTGGTACTAGTGTACAGAGTTTCCACCATAAAAAATCTCTATTCGGCAGATGGCGCTGTGGCGACGAGCTGACCACACGAACCTGGATCTATCTTTCGGTATCAAGTATGTGCTCGGCTCGGACGCTCTGAACATTGTGTCTTGACTTTTTCGGAAGCCCACCACCTTCCCCTGCTCACCATCAGTAATAAAAAAGTATAACATTATAGAAATGTAGAGTTATCTAGA
>OZ024912.1:66645068-66685068 GCA_964017125.1 Flabesymbios commensalis | reverse complement strand
ATGATGAGAGTTTGGTTGACAGGTCGATACCGAGTTTTATGGGGAACCAAGTACTGGAACCCTTACCCGTCCCAAACCATGGATCCTAACTCTCACCCTGACCACAAAACCAACCAACCAACCAACCAACCAACCAACCAACCAACCAACCAACCAACCAACCAACCAACCAACCAACCAACCAGCCAGCCAGCCAACCAACCAACCAAACAACCAACCAACCAACCAACCAACCAAACAACCAACCAACCAACCAACCAACCAACCAACCAACCAGCCAACCAACCAACCAACCAACCAACCAACAAACCAGCCAACCAGCCAATCAACCAACCGACCAATCAAACCAACCAACCGACCGACCGACCGACCAACTGACCAACCAACCAATCAATCTGTCAATCAATTAGCATAACTTTAAGTTTTTCGTCCATGGGGGCGGGCTCAAAGGCGCCAGCATGCTTTTTCGTTTCAACTTCTCGGTGGTCCGTTTCATGATGGAATTATAGCTAATGTGCAGCCTCAATTCGATTGAAAACAGTTGATATCGGATCATTTTATATAAATTGATCCCCTGTCAGTATGTTAACAGTTTTAAGTGAATTGTAAACGTGTTTTATCACAGCAAAACATTAATTACATTGATTAAAACCAGGAAGGCTCAGATAAAAAATGGACTGCTGTATTTACAGTTGTTGCTTATCTTTGGTCTCTGCACCTAAACATTTTATGGATATCAATATCGTGTGATGGTTTAGTGGTTTAATCGCGCCGGAGCAGCTCTCAGTATTCTAGTGCCACAGAAGCAGCATATTTCTTCTCCGCTCATTCGTAAAGATTCAGTATTCTGGGTGGCCTCAGAGACCGAGAGGTAGCGTGCCTAATACTCAGCCCTAAAGCTCATACCACCTTATTTTGGTAAATCTGTTACGAATGGTTTTTGTCGATTTTTACGTCAATTTTGAACCGATTTTCTTTATATTCTGCACATGCTTTTTTTTAGTCAAATCCTAACATCGATTACAATTTTAAATGATATTAGATGTATCAAAAGTTAGACAATTTGACATTGTAATACATTTTCAGAATTAGTGTGATAAGTTTATAGAGGAATGTCATAATTTATATTTACTACATGTCAAATGGTCTAACTTTTGAAATACTGCATATTATGATTTGACGAAGAAATCAACGAAAAACATGCGCTACTGGTTTAGATATGGCCTAGACTATAGTCAATATTATTCATTGAAAGAGTCACCGAAAAATGTGAGTTGATTGTGAATGACCGGACCTTCGTGGCGACGGTGTGGAGTTGATCATTCCCCACAGCACAGATCTTTCCGTGTCAGACTGGGTGACAGCCAGGGAGTCTATAGAATCCCAACATGGTGGGATCACCCAATCCTGCCGCCCAGCCGCTGAAACCACGCTGACAAGGGGGCATCTGTCATACTGGATCACCCTGCCTCCTGTCTGTTAAAATGCAAAAATAGCCTTAGTTCAAGACCTGGGGGTTGGTAATGAAAAAATGTTGCACTGACATTATTAGGTGTGTCGGATGAGGTGTGTCGTCCTGCTTTTTCTGTGTAATTATGATTCTATCTGTGTAATTTAAAAACTTTCACATACATGGCTATTCGTAAATTTGTAAATTAATAAATGTATGCATGATGAATGGACCAATAAAGAAATAGGTCGATGCCAAGGCAATAAAATGGTCACTTCAATTTGCATTTCTAATAAATTTATCTTTAGGATTTTTCGCCCTACACATTATTGCAGTTACGTAATTTTTCTGACTTGGCTAGGTAAGTATAATAATAATCGAGGACAATTGGCTGAGAGGTAAAGTGATCCAAGTCCAAAATTCGATTTTTTCTATTTATGTCATTTTGGGAAAGTTAAATATATAGGAAATATTATACTTAAATATCTAAGCCATTCGTTTAAAATTGCAAGACTTATTAGACAAATTATATTTTTTCACTTTCAAAATTGATACTTTTCTTCAATGGTAAAGTGATCCAAGTCCATCAGTTTGTATAGGAACATTTTCACTTGGATCAGTTTACCTTTGAGACATACGTAAATTGGGTGCTGAAATGTTATAAAACACCCCTTCTGTGGATCAGTTCATGATTTGCAAATCATCAACAAATTTTTAATGTTGGAAGATGGTGAGACACTAGACAGTTTCTATACTAATTTGTGACTTTTAAGAATACAATTATATTTCTAAATTCCAAAAGTTTAATAATAAAAAAAAATGAAATACAAACTGCCACATTATATACATGTGAGTAAGAATGAATAATAAACACCAATGCAAAACTTCCCATATATTTCTAATTATGGACGTAACAACGTTAAATTAAAAATGAAATAAATATTTGTTTAAATTGATTTTAACTTTAAAGCCTTCTATAGGAAAATGAGAAAATGCGGACTTGGACGGATCACTTTACCTCTAAGCCATTCAATTTTGATGTAATGTATCTATTACATATCTAGATTCTTAATACTGTGATGCAACATATAATTATACTGGCTAAATTTTTTTTAACCTAGCTGCAAAACATATCTAGGGAAACTGTTGTACCTACATAATCTCACTTATAGCGTTTCACTTGGTTGTGTGTCATTCTTCACATTTTTCCTGAATATTCAACCCGATTGTTAGAAGTGTTATTTTTTCAAAGTTGAACGATTCATTATCCATGCGAGACATACACACACACAATGTTCGAAGTAGAAAATCTTAATAAAGTAGTATCTTGGTAGGCAAACCAAAATATTGCAGCTACAGCATCCTGCGTCAGCATTGCAGTTTTCACCACAGCATTGAATCACCACTCTTGAGTGTACGAGGAAGAAACGTGTTTTTTTTGTGCAAACCCTGAATACAGACAGTGAATAACGGACCGCGAGCTCTGTCGTGACAGGCGGTGGCGCTATTTAATACACCATGGCTCCCTTCCTCATTCACGATTTGAGGCACATAATATCTCCAGTCAGATAAGTCTCCCCATATACATTTGCCAGACCATCTGGATCCCGGGTCCCGCATTCCGTGCCACGCCAGGTGAGCTATCACCTAATTGCGCGGGCCGGCGTTTAGCGTCCGGTGTAATAGTTTATATCTCGCCAGCCCCTGTCTTCCGGATTCTCAGAAGGAACGCATGCTGGCAGGTATCTGTGCTCAGGACCCAACCCTGCGCAATGTTAGGACAAAATCGGTGATGCTCACTATTGAGAGAGCGTTGGGGCAACATCTCGTGGCCTTCTACAAATAAGTGGAATATCTTAGCGTTCTCAGACCCTTAATGTTACATTTTTTATGCCACAGACAATTACAATGGGAAATGCATTTAAATTCTCTACACGATTGCATTAGTAATGAGGACGCACAGAAACAGTGCTCATTCATTTATGTTACATGTCACTTGCAATTGATTATCTACACGTTTTCTTTTCTTGTCGCTTTTTATTGTATAATGCTATTCTGGTTGTCGAAGAACAAAAGGTACAGAATCACAACATTCACACCGTTTTCAAGATGATGAAGCGTGTGTTAACCCTTTTCCCTCCAAGTTAGCATAAATTTTAAATTTCCACCTGCTCGCAGTTGTGTCCCGCGACCCACAACATTCAATGGGTGACAATTATTTATATATTTGTTTATTTTGGGACCAAATATATACAAATGTTGATGTTTAAGCACTCATTTAATTGGCAATAACATTTATTGTATTGGCTCACAAGACGAGATAAAAAACAACTTTAGTCGTGCTAGGCGCCTAAATGGTTGGTAGGTGAATTGGAATTTACAATATGTTAAAGCTCGAACTGAATCTATTTAACAAGTGCAGTCCGTGTATTATCTTTTCACTGTTGTTCACGTCCGTCACTCAAATTATGGTCATTTATTACCCTATAGCTACGAGCAGAGTGAATTAATAAATGAATGAATGAATAAATGAATCAATCAATCAATCAATCAATCAATCAATCAATCAATGGGTTTTGGGGGCACTTTTGTGCACATACAGGCTAATGTATGTAAGAGGACCTCCTGAGAACGGTGATGGAATCAAATGGAATCAGATGGCACTGCCCTCCAGACATGGGATTCTTTTTCAAAAATGAATTATTCCACCTTTTGGAAAAAAAAACGCGGCTTCTTTTCTAGTTTACTGCTACCCTTTGTTCCATGACCAGCGGAAATGTTCTGATTGGAGGGAGCCATATGTCAGACGCGAAATATTGGTACAAAAGGTCAGCGTCTGTGACACCGAAAGGTCAGCATAAGTGACCTCAAAAGATCAGTATCTGTGATCTCAAAAGGTCAACGTATGTAACATCATAAGGTCAGCATATGTGACCTCAAAACGTCAGCATTCGTCACCTCAAAAAGGTCACCGCATTTGACACCATAAGGTCAGCAGATGTGACCTCAAAAGTCAGCGTCTGTAACATCGAATGATCAACATAATTATGGAACATAAAAAGGTGAGCGTCTCTGACCTCAAAAGCTCAGCGTCTGTAATAAACAAGGGATATGGTGCACTGATTACTGGAGCATTGAGGGATATACTTGTGAAGAAAATGCAGGTTCTATAAAAATAAGTGCCGGATGATAACACTTGGACTATATCATATCACGATGTGCTAACACACAAAGGAGACCTGCATGACCTCCCGAGGATACAATGATGGTGGTTGAATCTCCTGGCCCAGTTTAGCCTGTATGTGCACAAAACACCATTCATTTCATTTTCAATGTTTACATGATAAAGGTCAAGCAGAGCATAAGCGGTTCGTCCTTGCCCCTTCCTCTGGCAGCTGGTAGTTTTAAGGTTGATCTCATGGTTCAGCGGTGAAGCGGGCATTGGTCTGAACACCTCACCAGATGACAACAGAATAGAAGCACTATGATATTAATACCAGAACTAGTGCGTAATACAGCTTACCTGTACACGACAGCACAGTTGAACTGTTTACTGTTTGCATGTACATGGCAGTGTAGTTCATAGTTTACCTGTATATGGCAGTACAGCTACTGTTGGCCTGTACACGGCAGTACATTTTACTGTTGGCATGTACACGGCAGTACAGTTTATTGTTGGCATGTACACGGCAGTGCAGTTTACTGTTGACCTGTACACGACACTACAGTTTACAGTTGGCCTGTACACATCAGTACAGTTTACTGTTGGCCTGTACACGACAGTACAGTTTTATAGAAGGTTGGTGATGGCGGGCACTCCATATTGAAATACCTAGCTGATAGCAGTGATAAAACCATGATCGCAGAGCGTTTTAGGCATGGTCGATCGTTAATTTGTAGAATTTTGAGTTGTGATACTTGATTACTCAAGTCCCACCGCCCCATTACCGTGGAAGCGTGAGTGCTCTCGTTGATCAAGTGAACCACACTCAAAACGGTTGGCCGGTGGTGCTATATGGTTTGGCCAGCGTCTACGACGTCGGCCAAACCATATACCACCACCTGGTTTCAACCTCACGTCGACCCAGACGACACTTGACATTTGCCTGGCTTTTTGTTGCTGAGAATTTGAGGTCATAATAAGAGCGGAAGGTCCGGCTATAAACCACTGTAAACGCAGACCGACCAGAGTGACCGCTAAAAGCCTGGATGGCCAGTCCGTGTCCAGGCAGGCTGAGGCCAAGCATAGATCCAGGTCACATACTCCTCAAACCCAGAGTGATATCAGAAAAAAAAACTGACAAATAAAATATTAATAACTAGACCCACTGATATGACTTTTCCATGTGTGACCTGAAACACTGGCTGTTACACATAGAGGTTGCCTAAAAAGTTTCACTTACCGTTGATTTTTTATAGTAGACTATCTATAAAATAATTATATGCCAGCTATAAGTAATGTATCATCATCTATAATTCTTTTGTCATTCTTTTTACAACTACTTGTCAAAGATGAAATTTAATTGTAACAAATATGTCACTATCTAAACTACAGCTGTGTACGCTCGGCCTGGCACCAATATTTCATCACGCGCAATCAGTGTTTTTTTTAAAAAATAGGTTTTTTTCATTTAACATAATTATTATTATTATTATTTATCATTCAGAGTGGAAAACACGTCAGGTCTTCATTGGCATTAGCCAAGGGAACTGTACTACATTTATAAAAGCTCACTTCTTCAGCACGATTGCTTTACTACCAGCACCGAAAAACAAAAATCTCGTGAGTATGACAAAACGGTCTTCTTTTGTGATTATCCACATAGCCTGCAAGATAAAAATGCTTATGATTTTGTTAAATATTTTCTGGTAACACATTTGTTACAAGCAGTTCTAATGACCCCGGGTTTTTAACCCTTTGACTTCCAGGCCGGAGTGCATGCCAGGATCCAGTTAACTGGTGTAGGAGTTCTATTTTTCGTCATTTGAAGCTGGAATTGCTAACGCAATTTCCAGCTTCAAATGACGAAAAATACATAAATGTAGTATATATTTGACGAAAATTTGTGTCATTTTATGGTTACGTTCATTGACGAATGACGACGGAAATTTCCGTCATGTATGGTAGTGAAAAGGTTAATGATATCACCACTTTGTCGCACAGATTGTTTTCAACGTAGCTTTGGTATAGGATCTGGAACTATCTGCCTCCGAGCATCCGGTGTATATCTACATATCTCACCTTTGTATCAGAAGTAAAGAAAAGGTTTTTAGAAAAGGTAGATAGCCAGTTCATGGTATTTTAAATGTTTATTCATTAATTGTCGTTTGTAAATTTAAATTGTAAGGGGCTAGTGAGAAATCGTATGTTTATTATGTATCATGTATATAATTTGTTGTGTGAAATCTCCTTGCAGATGATTTATTGAAGCCTGTTTAGCGTCTCTCCCAGGTGATCTAAGTTTATTTGTTTGATACTTTATTTTTATTACATTTTTCACATTGTTTTTACATAAGAATATTGCACAAATATTTCATGTCACGTAGTTAACTTGTTCATTGCATGAATGTTTATATTGTCAACAAATACATTGAATTTAATATCCAATCATATAACATGCCGTCAAGCGATATCAGATGATCTATTTGCCAAAATATAAAAATGGTTGTTAATAGCCATTTTTTCCAGACGGAATAAATTAACTAAATGTGGATATAAAAAACAAGCCTACACGGAGAAAAAAATCTACATTTGGCATGATCAGAACATAAACTGCCTTCAGTGGCCAATAATATGATGTCATAACGCGGGGTGAGGAACACTTCTTGGATAAATCTGGCTGGCGACGTGGGCGTGCTCAGAATACACGTGCAGTGCTGTGCCACTATGCTCACAGGCAAAGACAAACAGCAATAACTGCTTATCTTCCCAGTAAGCAGTTACCGCTGTCTGATTTCGCAGGGCAGTGTACTGTATGATTCGAAGTCAATCATATGGAAGGTGATCTATTTTGTATGTATGTCATTTCCACTGTTAGGTGGTAACCGGAATTTAAACTAATCACGTATTGTAGGGAAATGTTTAGCTTATCTTATTAAAGTGTTAATTAGTCTATTCACAGGTCCACAAAATAATGTATAATTCTAATTAACTGTATTTTTTTTAAATGTCTAAATGTTGAAGTAATCCGCATGTCTACAATGGACAAAATACAACAACGTTTTGAAAGATAATTAGTACTACGCTTTTTTTTTTAAATCAATACATCTTTTTTAAAATAGGACGTTATGTGCATATCTATTATTTGGTCTACAGCAACACAACGCCTATTAAATTTAATATTTTATTAATGGTAGCATCAAAAATTTTGTATTTATTGTTTTATCCATATTTTTCTATATTATCATGATTATGTAGGCGAGTCCACAGTCATTTTGCTCGTTTAATATGTGTTCCCAAACAGTCAAACTGAGATCGTATGTACCACTCATTTGACCATTACCACTGCAAATCGGTAAAAAATGACACATACTTTGATGGTAAGAAAATAATATAATTATGCATGTAATAAAATAAAAAAATATTTAAACAGACACATATTTGTAGCATTAAAACAAGTGTCATTTCTGTTACCATAGAGCTGTTCTTTATAATTATTAGCCCAACATGACCCAAATCAAAAACAAAACGCAACTATGTAGACAAACTACAATTTCTATATAATTATTATATGACCATTATACATGGTAACTTCCCTCGGGAAATATATCACCAAGTCTTTGGTCGCTATGCTGCAAATCGTCCAATATCAGCATGAATACAGTCGATGAAAGTGAGCAAAATCCATCCCGGCAGAAACTTCAGAACCACCAGGCCCAACATATCAGTTTTATATTGATGAGACTTAGTTCCCTAATTGATCAGGAAAAATCTTTTACGCTCTGCTTCCCGGCAAACTCGAGTCTCTGAACCTCTGCTTGTTTAATGTTGGGCAAGCGTCGAAGACGGTGACCGAGTATTAAACCAGTATTGGTTCAAAGCCACTATTTTGCAGTGTTGGCAGCAATTACTCGGGGGCACCTACAGTAATTGCAATCGGTGGCCAGTGTTATCTCTGCCCTATTTCTCTTCAACATTTCATTCCGTTTTTTTCGCAAATGGAAGTATAGAAATCGCAGCCTGGCGATGAAAGAGCGATTGAGTGCTGCCCCACCGTATGGAGCGTTGGCAGAGCATTAAGCCAGCTAGCCGACCGCCACTGTGCTGACGGGGCTGAATTTTCCGGGTGAATTCCACCATTTAGAAATCCCGGTGAAGAGGTGGCCGGATTCTGCGGTAATTGGAGCAATCTGGATCAGCGCGAGGTGTCACCGACCTGGATCACACGAGAGAAAAGTCATGGCTCAATACTGGTTCAATGATGTGCCAACGGCTCTGCACACCATTGACCCGACGCATAAGCCACACCCATATCGACAAGAGCATTCCCTCGAAGTGTAAAAACAGCGATTCCTTCAAAATTTGAACACAATGATAGACGACCTGTTCGTGATGAGTGACCTTGAATTTCGCAGTAGCATCTCTGTGATGAGTCACCTTGGTCTTTGGGGTGTGTATCTGATGGTATTGCTTTTGTGATGAATAACCTAGGTCTTTGGGGTGTGCATCTGCTGGTGGTGTTTCTGTGATGTGTGACCTTGGTCTTTGGGGTGTGTATTTGATGGTAGTGTTTCTGTGATGTGTGACCTTGGGCTTTGGGGTGTGTATCTGATGGTACTGTTTCTGTGATGTGTGGCCTTGGTCTTTGGGGTGTGTATCTGCTGGTAGTGTTTCTGTTATGTGTGACATTGGTCTTTGGGGTGTGTATCTGATGGTAGTGTTTCTGTGATGTGTGACATTGGTCTTTGGGCTGTGTATCTACTGGTACAGTTCTGTAATGTGTGACCTTGATCTTTGGGGTGTGTATCTGCTGGTAGCGTTTCTGTGATGTGTGACCTTGGTCTTTGGGATGTGTATCTACTGGTAGTGTTTCTGTGATGTGTGACCTTGGTCTTTGGGGTGTTCATCTACAGGTAGTGTTTCTGTGATGTGTGACCTTGATCTTTGGGGTGCGTATCTGCTGGTAGCGTTTCTGTGATGTGTGACCTTGGTCTTTGGGGTGTGTATTTGATGCTAGTGTTTCTGTGATGTGTGACCTTGGTCTTTGGTGTGTGTATCTGCTGGTAGTGATTCTGTGATGTGTGGCCTTGGTCTTTGGGATGTGTATCTACTGGTAGTGTTTCTGTAATGTGTGACCTTGGTCTTTGGGGTGTTCATCTACAGGTAGTGTTTCTGAGATGTGTGACCTTGGTCTTTGGGATGTGTATCTACTGGTGTGTTTATGGGATGGTGACCTTGGTCTCTGGGGTGTGCACCAACAGGTATTCTGTGATGTGTGACTTTGGTCTTTGGGGTGTGTATCTGCTGGTAATGTTTCTGTGATGTGTGGCCTTGGTCTTTGGGGTGTGTATCTACTGGTAGTGTTTCTGTGATGTGGGACCTTGATCTTTGGGATGTGTATCTACAGGTAATGTTTCTGTGATGTATGACCTTGGTCTTTGGGGTGTGTATCTACTGGTAGTGATTCTGTGATGTGTGACCTTGGTCTTTGGAGTGTGTATCTGTGAACTTGGTCTTTGAGGTGTTCATCTACTGGTAGTGTTTCTGTGATGTGTGACCTTGATCTTTGGGATGTGTATCTACTGGTAGTGATTCTGTGATGTGTGACCTTGGTCTTTGGGATGTGTATATGTGAACCTGGTCTTTGGGGTGTGTATCTACTGGTAGTGTTTCTATGGTGTGTGACCTTGGTCTTTGGTGTGTGTATCTGCTGGAAGTGTTTCTGTGATGTGTGGCCTTGGTCTTTGGTGTGTGTATCTGCTGGAAGTGTTTCTGTGATGTGTGATCTTGGTCTTTGGTGTGTGTATCTGCTGGAAGTGTTTCTGTGATGTGTGACCTTGATCTTTGGGGTGTGTATCTACTGGTAGTGATTCTGTGATGTGTGATTTTGATCTTTGGTGTGTATCTACTGGTAGTGTTTCTATGATGTGTGACCTTGGTCTTTGGTGTGTATCTACCTGTAGTGTTTCTGTGATGTGTGACCTTGGTTTGTGGGGGTGTATATATTTGTAGTGTTTCTATGATGTGTGACCTTGGTCTTTGGGGTGTATCTACCTGTAGTGTTTCTGTGATGTGTGACCTTGGTTTGTGGGGGTGTATATATTTGTAGTGTTTCTATGATGTGTGACCTTGGTCTTTGGGGTGTGTATCTACTGGTAGTATTTCTGTGATGTGTGACCTTGGTCTTTAGGCTAAGTATCTACTGGTAGTGTTTCTGTGATGTGTGACCTCGGTCTTTGGGGTGTGCATCAGAAAGGGTATCACCAGCAACACAATAGGCCTACGCCAGAGCAGAAAGGGCATCACCAGAAAAGCTACACGTCAAAGCAGAAAGGGCATCCCCGGAAAACACGTGACGTCAGCGGAGAAATGGCATCCCCAGCAAACATAAGAGGTGAGAGCAAAAAGGCCTCCCCAGGAAAGCTGGACATGACACAAAAGTCATCATTAGAAAACACGTGACGACAGAGCAGAAAGGACATCACTAGAAAACACGTGACGTCAGAGCAGAAAGGGCATCCCCAGCAAACACGTGACAACAGAGCAGAAAGGACATCACTAGAAAACTCGTGCCGTCAGAGCAGAAAGAGCATCCCAAGCAAACACGTGACGTCAGAGCAGAAAGGGCATCCCCAGCAAACACGTGACGTCAGAGCAGAAAGTGTATCCCCAGCAAACACGTGACGTCAGAGCAGAAGGGGCATCAGAGTGACGTCAGAGCACCAAGCAGGAGTCAATCAAACAATGCTGGTTTAATGTTAGACCTTGCGTCTGCCACGCAAGCCCAACAATTAACCAGCATTACCTCAACATCTAGTCGTTTTGCATCCGGTTATCTCAGCATTCCGTCTTTAAATTGGATCAGACCTCTTCCGGCTGCTTGCTGCGCATGGGCTGATGTCCGTTATGCGTAATACTTGAAAGGTCGTTAATCTTGTCAATGCGGCCGACAATTTCAGGTGTTTCCGAGCTTTTTTTAATTTTGAATTGTAATATAAATAATTAAAGTGATTTAATTTTGAAAAAAATGTTGATTATATTATAGCAGGCCTGATGTGTACACGCGAGGGGTATTAATTTTTATTTTGAAGCTGAAAATTACGTCAACGTCAAATGAGAGTAGGTCCACTATAATGGTGAGACTACTTCTGAAACGTCAGTCTAATTTGAATTCAGCTCTGGGTCAACTTCACGCATCAACAACGAGAGATACTGTAATTCACAATGTAGAGATCAGCTATATTATTTTTCTTTATTATAACTTATTAAAATATTTTATTTTCAATTTACCCCCCAAACCCCACAATGAAGTACTATTCAATTGTTGTGTACAGATGTAAGCTATAGGCTACGTGCATGGGAATCACAGGCATAACCTTGCACATTGAAAAATGTTTGTACTCCGATAACAAACATTGGATTGGTTGATTGATTTTATTGACCCGATATACCTGATTAGGCCCTACGTCCCACTAGACTTAGCTTACCATTCATAATCCAATAATGAGACAATAATAAAAGCTAATGACCATCAGATTTGGTTACCATTATATAATTGTTCTATATTGATCAATATGATATAATAAGCATGATAATGGGGATAAGGTATCACACCATTTCCTTGAGATAATCATTTTTTCACACAGTATCCTAGAATAGTCCTTACGACAGCGCAGACAGTAGTGCAGAGCAAAGTCAACATGCAATAATAACGAGACATATACAATTGCTGTACAGTTCAGGATCTAAAAATATATTCATCCGAGCTCCTCCACAATGTTATGTCAGACATTCCGGCCCACACAGTTGCAGACTGGGTCCATTTAGCCATGACGCCAGTATTGGTGATCCCCTGATGAAACAATCTCTGTCGTTATTCAAATATATACGGCAGCTCTGCTGCTAGCTCTTCCATGCTACTGTTCTAAGGCTAACAACAGTAACTTCATACCTATAAACAGGTAAAATAAGCGGTTAATGTTGCTTGTCTTTGATTGATTGTCTGTATTGACTGTACCAACAAAAGCAAACAGCAGTAACGTTTCACTTGTAAAGTAATCAAGTGCTGCTGTTTGTTTCCATGATAAAGCAAAGAGCAGTAATTATTTACTTTATAAGTAAACAGGTACTTCTGTTTGACTTTGATGAAAAAGGCAAACAGCAGTAACTGCTTACTTGTACAGTAAGCAGTTATTGCTGTTTGCCTATGGAGATCTGCATCGTTCAATCATACACGTCGGTCCGTTGAAGATGACTACACTCACGATGGAGCTATTCACTGACCACATGCCGTTTCAGACGTCATTTATTAGACAAAATAGTTGCAATGCATTATATTTATTGCATTGTATTAATTTATTATTGTGATATTTTTACGTTCCACCGACACAATTATAAAAACATTTATCGGACTGTTGTGTCACTTTTGTGCCACATCCCACATAATTATAGGACATCGGATAAAATCTGTATATGCGTCTTCTTTCCCAAGCTTTACATTCGGCTAAGGCTGATGAATGGAACGATATCATTATTTTAAACGTAGCAGGTATTGCAGTTGCAGCTGAAATACCATGGTGGTTTAATCAGTTAATAAAAACTATGATAATGTGAACATTAACACACAAAATGATGATCTAAGCGAGATTTTAACACGCCTTTCATAAACAAGTAAAGCTACAAGGTGGAATATAAGTCAGTCTGTAAGCGATTAGTGCCTGCTTAACATGTTTAATAAACTTATGTTAAATATGTCGTGGAGAGATCCATAATAAAGCGGATGGATACCAACTACCCCGGTTGTTTGCAATCAGACTGATAATTAGGTATGTTGACGTTATACATGAACTATCGATATATCCCCATGTCCACCTGTCATATTTATATTTATATATTAATTTGCCATACGGGACATGAGTAGTTGTGTTCAGCACAGTACAATATTCATATTCTTGACATTGTTCTGAAATATATCAGGAGATACACATATAAGTATGACAGAGCTAACACGACTAACGGGACGATCAATCAATAAAGGGACAACGTTGGAATGTTATCATAACATTCACGTGTCGGTCGCATTGATAATGAAACTTCCAGTGAAGCAAAAAAAATATCGAAATATGGTTTCATCACATTAAATTGCCACTCCAATGAGTGGCACAGGCGACACTCTGGTTGTGAGGGGCCGATATAAAAAACATTTTCAAATGAATAATTTAGTGTGATGGAACCACATTTCAATACAAAAACCGAGTAAAAGTCTCGTGGTATTCTAAAGGTTGCACGTACCCCGTACCGCTTGACAAAATGTGGTTAGCACATTGAATTGTCAGGGGTCGTCTAAAATTACACGCTCGGTACATGGAATACTATCACAATAACTGACCAGACAATTTCTGAGAAATTATTGTTTTTAAACACTGAAACGAATTCCACAATATACAACGATATATTTATCACCACTATAGCCAGGGTAAGTTGCTTTATATTTTGACAGTGAATTTATAGTTAGTTCACTGGCCCAGCCTCAAACCACAATTAGGTTGACCCTACAACGCTGAATTATTTTTATATAAACGAAGAGATCAATTTGAAATCATCATAAATGTCTTAGTTTGCTCATTCCGCTTCATTTGAATACCCATGTTATGGGTCTACGGCCATTATAGATTTTTAATTATTTCGGTGCGGTGATTGACATTAGACGGCCTCCGCACTGAAAGGGTTAACCTTTCTGTATTGTGTTTACCTGGAGCTGTCACGAGAAATCCGAGGCCCTCGGGGTCGAGCTAATATCATTAGGGATGCCATTCGATCCCTACAAATAGATCGTGGCTCTCAGAATAACGCATGTACAATGGTTCTGTGATATTTAGATCTGAGACGTACCTAGTTAGAAATGTCGTACGTCATTTCAAAATAGCTGCACGACTGTTATTTTAGTCAGTTTCTTTTATTGACTGCTTGAAAAGATGACGCAGTGAGACAAATATTGAGCTTCATCATGAAAGTATCTAACTGACAAAACGGCATCTCGAGACAATCTAGATTTACTGAGAGATAATGCTTCGTTATTACCAGTTTAATATCAAGCACATCTATATAAAATCTGAATCAGTATTAGAAAAATTGCAACGAAAACACGTATTTAAAATCAAAGTTCATTTTAAAATATTAGGTAATTAAGAAAACGGATTACCAACATATCCAACAAATGTATGACAAATTTGAGCAATTATCAGTAAATTGCAATACGAATACCCCTTTAACATAATATCGGATTTTAAATGAAAAAATGAATAGAAAAGACTAATTATTATGTTTAACTAGGCCTATCTTGCACATGTTCCCGGTACACATATAACTGTATTTATCTGGTGGACGTTTTGTAAGTGGGTTAGTCCAGTTAGGCACTTTCATCACTAAAACCCTATTATATATCACTTATTATTAATAAATATATATCCAACAACTGTATGCGAAATTTGAGTTTATATCATTAAATTACAATTATCAAATTACATTTTTAATTACCAGAAAAAATAATTAAATGAATTATCCCGTTTCAACACCCTGACAAAATGATCCCGGCATGTATGTTGAAAGTGGCTAAGTGGGTTCCTCCACCACTACTTTTTTTATGTGTGGGTATATTTATGTATATATGTACGTGGGTACGTGGGTACAGTTATCTAGTTTTTGCTTATTAACTTATTTTCTGATAGAATGGAGGAAAGAGTCAATCACGGTGAACAAGTTATACCTCCACTATTTGCATTGAGATTTATAAATCCACATATTGTAGCAACTATACTATCATTGACAGCGCCTTTCAGAACATACTGTAAGAGTAGAAATATTTCACATGGCCGTGGACCCAGCGTGTTAAGGGTAAATCAATTGGGCCGGTAACCATTTAAGCGCTGAGCACGTCTATGATATTATTGTTCTTAATCTGTTTTATTTACAGGTTAAGAAAGAGTTATTGGGAATTAAATAAGGTTTCAAATCAAAATTAAAATTTGCAAATGTATGGTTTTATATAAACAAATATAAGTAATAGTCATCCATTTGGAGTTGTGGGTCGCGGCAACGAGACACAACTTCAAGTGGATGAAATTTAAAATTAGTGATAGTGATAACAAAATAATACAGAAATGAAAATAAACCTCAATTTGTATATGACCTATCATCGAAATACAACATACTTTGAAAAAAGGCACAGCAAGCTCGCTACATGGTGTCCACATACCTCATATTGTGAGTAAACATGAAGACAATAAAAATCAAGAATGACGAAATACTACATTTTACGTACGTCGCAGGCAGCCCGACAAAAAAAATATTGTGATCCAAGTTTATGGGGATAGCAGTCTAGGGAGGTGATCCAATTTTATGGAGATATCAGTCTGAGGTTGTGATCCAAGTATATTATGAGGGTAGTAGTCCGAGGTTGCGATCTTATTTTTTGGGGGCTAGCAGTCTGAGTTTGTGATTCGAAGCTACGGGTATAGCTGTCTGAGGCTTTGATCCCAGTTTATGGGGATAGCAGTTTCGGCAATTCTACGGAATTTTATGTTCTCCACATATTTTCAAATATAAAAATTTTAATATAGTTTTTTTTTAAATCTTGCATGCTACTATGTTCTCGTCCGTGACAGATAATAATAACTGATATTGATATTATTTTTGCCAATGTTTATTTATTCAATGTTTAAACCTCACATCTATTGAACATTTCAGTATATACCAAATATATATTTTTTAATCTGATATCTTAATTAGCTCTTTACGCTTCATTTGCATACCTATGTTATGGATCTGGGGCCATTATAAATATATATGTCAAGACTCTGACGTCTAAAGTCCATCCCCGCGCTAAAAAGGTTAATTGTCTGATTAAAAGATAGAGGATGTAGGAGAATACGGGCCCGTCCCAGCAAACACAAAACATTTGTCTAACATTAATACAACGCCGGCCCAACGTCTTCCAACACTGTATAAATGTTATACAAATGTTTTTTGTTTTTTTTTGATGGTGTTAACTCTGCTCCGGTGACAGAGAGCTGTCGCTGCTCCTCACGTTCGTATGATCGTGATAGGGCCTGGACCCTGGTGAAAGTCGGAGATCGTCCCCCGCTCTGGACCCAGGTTTCAAAGAAACAAATGTTTCTTCCACGCTCATTCAAAAATATGCATTATTGCCGATCAAATCACTGATAGTGGGAATAAAAGAAAATGAATGGGCACCGCTGGTCTAATGTTGGGCCAGCGTCGCAGACGCTGGGCCAACATTAGACCAGCGGTGTCCCAACGTAGTCAACCTTTGTTGGAATGAAATGAAAGTTTAACCATCAAGATTTGCAAATGTTTCTTCTCAAATTTAATAAATAAGAGTAATTTTCACCCACTTGAAGTTGCGGGTCGCTGTAGAGAGAGTGCTGAAAAATTTAAATGATCTAACTTAGCGCGTTAACCCTTAAAACGCGGGGATCGGGAATATGACGTCTGTAGACGTCAGATTCTGATGTCTGAAGTCGAACCCCGCACTGTAAAGGTTGAACAAATATTTATAATGGCCGTAGACCCATAACATAGGTATTCAAATGAAGCGGAAAGAGCTAACTGAGCAATTGTGGTGATTACAAGTTGAAAAACCCTTTGGTCTCCATGGCAAAAATATATCAGCGCTTTAAGGGTTAATCTGAAACGACCTCACAGCACTGATAGCATAGGTTTATAGTAATATACCTCAACATTTAAAAGCTATACGTTGATCATGGGTGTTTTAATGTTGGCTCAACAATAAACCAACAATTATTAGGTCAATGTTTCATGGCCTGAATAATAATTTACGACAGATCTCTCACTCACCGAATTTCCATCAAATAAGAGAGGTTTAGTAGACCGTCATTAACCCTTTGACCGCTGGTGCCGCATATATTCGGGTTTTTATTTTTTATTAGCACATTAAGTACCACCTTTTAAACATGTTAAAAATAAAATGTGACATCAATCAGCAATATTTGAAAACAGTTGACCTCCATTTTGTTAAATCTGAATAATTTTCACTCACTTGAAGTTGTGGATCGCGTCAGCGAGACACATCTTCAAGTGGGTGAAAATTCAGATTGAATAATTTGGCGGTTAAAAGGTTATTGCCACATTGGTGCGTGATTTCTGACAGAAATGTCTAACTTTGCTCAACAGACACGTACGTTAAGTGCAATATCTCATATCAGGACCGATCAGAAGAAATTTCACACTTTGTCTGCGTTCAAATATGAACCAAGTGAACTATCGTGTGGACTGGTGTCCCTTTACAATGTGCAATTTGATGACTAAATTTCACGTGTGATTGTACATTGAATGTGAATAATTGTACCATTATTTTGTGAAATAATTTTGTGTTAGATGGAACTTTGACTGATAGGTATATGACGCAATTGTTTAAATAAAAGTAATTTACAGAGGCATATAAGCCAATAGATATATATTTATTTTTCACAATCTGACCTGGTGACTTGCTATGCAATTGTTCAGTGGTCAGTGGAGATATTGTAAAACAGTCCAGCATATCGACATCTTGATTATTGTATTTTTAGGTGACAAGTGTATCAATTGAAAATACTAATCACAATGAAATGTTGTATTTCTAAGTTACGGAGAGGATGATTAATAAGTGTGACCCGAGGGAGTAGATGGAAACTGTAACTCTACTCCAGACCACGTTCACTCCGTTATTAGCCTAACCCTTACAAAGCCGGGATAGACTTTAGACTTTAGACTTTAGGCCCTGACCTCCCATGTGATTTTTTTATTTGCCATTGTAGAAATATTTTACATCATAATCTGTAGGACTTTGGACACATTTGACATTTGGGACACATGGGACACATGGGACATATGGGGCATTCAAAACACATAAGAAATTTGGGCCTCATGGGACATTTAGAACCTATGGGACACATGGGACATTTGGGACTTATTGAACATTTGGGACATTCACGACACATGAGCCATTTGGGACACATGGGACATTTGGGACACATGGGACATATGGGTTTTTTGGAACACTAGGGAAATTTGGGACACTTGGGACATAGGGGCCTTTGAGACACATGGGACATTTGAAACACATGGGCATTTGTGACTCTGGGACATTTGGGACACTTGGGATATATATGAGACACTTGGGACATATGAAACACTTGGGACACTTAGGATACTTGAGATACTTGGGCCATTTGTGGGTATATCCCCTCTGTAATTACAAATGCTGTTTTTCTTGTACAATGTAGCATCCACTGTCAATAATGTTGGTTGAAAGCTGGACCACTTTCTGCGACGATGGCTCGTCATTGATGCATTATTGTATAAATACTCGGAACACAAAGAAACACAACAATTTCAAAACCTTTCGATTCATTTAAATAATGTTGGTGTGTATCCGCGTTTTGTGTTTTAACCGCAATAATGCATAAATGACCTTCAAATCGAAGAAAGTCAACTTTCAAGGTCATGGACCAGATGACCATGATCCCAATATGCGGGTCATCTAAAAGTAAGCAATTATGCGGGATGGGATTTTTTCAAAATAAGTTCAAGTTCATTTGTGCAATAATGATGGGTTGATGAAAATGACTCGTTTGACAAGTATTGTGCAACGTGAGCCTGTTTCTCCATGTATTGCTATGGCGAAAGGTGGTTTGGCTACGGCTCAAATTGCCAGAAAACAGGCGAGCAATACTGATATTTAACAACAGATTTCAAGACACTAAATGATCTCTGATAGGCCACAATAGGAAAGATATAGACAACTAATGCACTGAAGATCCCTGTACGGTAGAAAAACGTGTGTTTCTGCGCAGACACTAACGTATGTTGCGTCCCAATTTGTAATAACGTTCCAATTAGCATTGGAACGTTATTACAAATTGGGACGCAGCAAACGTACGCATTGAGGCCAACGGCTACAAGTAAGTGACATAGTCAATGGAGGAACGCGTGGGTCAACACTTTTTTTGCAGTGCAACATGCATAAATGAATCATACGCACTAATGTGGGTGACCCACGTTAAAAAAAACAAGTAATAAGTGGTGTATTTCAGTTTATTGAAGGATATGAAATATTTTGAACAGTATGTCCATAAAGTGGTATTGCGTTCCTTTTTTGTTAAGTATATGTATTTTGCCTATCTAATTTAAACATTGGAGAAAGTGTCAGGTCAGTGAGTCGCCTACTGAGAGGACCCGCATCAGCAGGCAAGTCTCCTACCACACTATGCCCAGCAAACACCACACGTCAACCCAATGCCGCTTCAACGCTGGGCCAGCGTCGCCGGCTCTGGCCAGCAACCATTCAACACTGGACCGTGCTCTCTGTTGGCCTTGGTGTGTCCTCAGAGTACAAACTGTCACCAAACTGGGCCAATGTTGGCTCAGCATCGTAGACAAAAGGCCAACATTAGCCCAGCATTGGGTCAATGCCTCGTGCTTGCTGGAGCGGTCCCCGCTCCGGCTGCGCGATTAAAAAAAACTGGACGGACAGACCATGGACAAACACACTGGGCAGACAGAGGTAAACCAATATATCCCCACCTCTGTGTACAGAGGGGGAGACATAATTAGCGCATCCGATATCGATATATTGTGATCTGGACAAGGCCTACTTTTAATATTTTAATATTTTTAGTGGGACGTACTTCTGTCCCATCAAAGATTGGGACTTGACATTGTGCTGCACTCTGATGGCCGTTACAATGTCTTATTTGGTACGGTTGCACACTTTTAACCTGAAGTACCGGATTCGAATTCCGACGGTGTTGTATGTTTCACATCATCGGGACTCCAAGTCGCATCACAACGTGGGATTGATGCCACCGCTTAGTCATCAATCTACCGAGCATATGCTCCCGAACACGACTAACACTCCGCGTAATTTGGGCGATGTCTTCGGCATGAGACACGAACAATAAGGCACCACAACACGTCACCTGTGATCTGAAAGTTCAAACCAAAATCATGACAATATAATCTCCCTTTGGCATTTATGTACTTTGAATGAATGTTTCACCTTTCAAAAACGAGCCAGCTATATGCTATGTCCAGTTGACATTATATATCAGGTGTCTGATTGGTCGAGGTGAAGACCTCGGCCAACGAGAACTTGCTATATAAGCTCAAGTACACCGCATGATCCAAATGATCCGCCACCAAATGATCCGCCAGAGATTGTTTAGTCTGTATGTGTCATTCAGGCCACAGCCGCAGTCGGCGGGAGATGTCAAAATGGCGCAACTAAAAAGCTCAGTTGAAAGCTGTAAAAATTAGTATATGAAATATACATCTGAGCTCATGCTTAAAATACATGTACTACAATAGAAAATCTTTGCAAGGCTTTGCAGGGCAGTATACAAGGGCCATCGTAGCAAGCTACATCCTATATAGTTCTCCTACATTAACCTTATCTCAATAAATGACATTGAAGCTTAAAAAAAAATGTTTATCCCCTCAAGAAATGACATTTAAGCTTTAAAAAAAAATGTTCCTCCCCTGCTCACTAAATATTCAGTATTGTGGGGTGCCTCCGTTACTGAGAGGTAGCGTGCTCTGCCTCAGGCCGTCAGGGCTCGATTTTCGAATCGTGTGTCTAGCGGACAGTGTCATCTCATTCATCTCCTTTATGTGCAAAAAGGTGGCCTAAAATCCCATTGATTCATTCTTATCTCAAGATAACAAGAAAACATGTGACATGGCAAAATCGTATCCGGTGAACGTATCTATAAATCACTGTATATTTCCCCGATAAACTATTTAAATTGAACACTTAGTACAATATATCATACAAAGGTATTAAACAGAAGATTTTGCGCGTAATTAAAAGTGATGTATTATTTCAAATATCGTTTTGTGGGCGGACTGTTTTTCTATGTTATATTGTGTATTCAGTTAAAAACCATCAAGCGAAATTCTTACTCTCAGCATAGTGTATTTCTATATATCTTTTTTTTTATCTGAAAGCAAAGGGCCACAACCGTTTATGATTATGTATTTATGATAATTTGAAATACTATATAGTGGCGGGAATACAATAATGTTATTTTGTGCTCTAAATTCAGAGCATTCGGTTATAAAATTAAGTAAATATAATTACATTACCAGCTGTCACACTGTGGCGACGTTTTTGTAATAATTACACACTGGATTTTTTTAATGTGGCAATTATCGTTAGACCCACGCATGTACATTGTCACTGACGACAATAATGACTGCCGGAAATTTCAATAAACTCACATAATAAATGCACCAACTCAACCTGCCGTGCATAGACAAAAGGCAGCAACTGCTTACCTTACATGTAAGTAGTTACTGCATTTTTTCTGACTCACTGGTTTACGTTAACATTTTCACTACCATACATGACGGAAATTTCCCTCGTCATTCGTCAATGAACGTAACCATAAAATGACACAAATTTTCGTCAAATATATACTACATTTATGTATTTTTCGTCATTTGGAGCTGGAAATTGCGTTAGCAATTCCAGCTTCAAATGACGAAAAATAGAACTCCTACACCAGTATATCTCGATCCTGGCATGCAGCCCGGCCTGGAAGTCAAAGGGTTAACGGCGTCATATTCTTGCTTACAGCACTTCGACCTCTATTTTGCGTCTTCCATGAATGGTGATCCGTGTCAGACCGCTCCTTCATGATCCTGGGACGGGATAGAGCCACATAACACAACAAGCGAGATGCGCCGAACCAATGTGCCATAGACGTTAATTTGCTGATCGCATTATTTCTAACCATGATAATTACATCACATCTGCTATTATATCTTAATGGAGTTAAATCGTCCCGATTCACTGAATGAATCAATAATAATAATAATATTTACATCTCCATCCGTATGGATCCGGCTCCATAAACAATATCATGTTTAAAGATAAATCTGCAGGGAGGAATTGTGTTTAATCTTGAATATTGGTGAACGAGCCCATACGCCCCGTTGTCACATACGTGAGGCATAACCGCTACACCAAGGCCCCTGCCACAATGAATGAATGAATGAATGAATGAATGAATGAATGAATGAATGAATGAATGAATGAATGAATGAATGAATGAATAAATGAGTGAATGAATGAACGAACGAACGAACGAACGAACGAACGAACGAACGAACGAACGAACGAACGAACGAACGAACGAACGAACGAACGAACGAACGAACGAGCGAACGGAATGAATGAATGAATGAATGAATGAATGAATGAATGAATGAATGAATGAATGAAAAATCACTGACGAATGAATGTATAAATGGATCATTAGACCACATTTGTGCAGATACAGACTATACTGGGCCAAGATAAATCCATAAAATAACGCAAAATACATAAGGCATAAAGCATGTAAGCTGGTACCACTTTGTTTCACCAACATTGACAAAACAGCCCAAAATCAACTTTATCTTAGAAAATTAAAAATGTTTGTATCATATACTGTATCATTTCTAAAAAATGACGCAAAAAACCGCGAGGCTTAAATATTTATAGTTTTTTTCCAATGAAAGACTGAACTTAGCATGTAAAGGGTGTAAATGAGTGGCTTTAAGGTGTATTTTCCTATACAAACATGATATAAAGTACAAAACAGAAGATAAACACTGTTTCAAACAATATATTATATGATTAAAACTATTGAAGTAATTAGAAAAAAATCATTTTCAGTTTGTAATATGCAAGTGGTAAGTGTAAGGAGTGAAAATAAGCGAGGTGGGAGAAAATCGAATGACCAATGATTAAATTATTGAGAAATTTTATGAAAAGGATAACCACAATTGTGCATGAAGAGTACCCTAATTCAGGGGCTTCAAGCTCGGCTTCTAGTGCTGTGGCAGTGTCAAGGATTTTTTGATAATGCAAATATTTAAAGGAAACGAAAATTGTTAGAATTGAATAAATTTAGCAAAAACATTAATTTCTAGGTCTGCACCCAGATTCAGTTTGTTATCTGATATATTTGGGTCAAGTGTACAGTAGCTCATTTTCTCTGACTACAGACCAGATAAATTCATATATAAACTATCATGAAATTTATCATGTTACTGGTGACTATATTTATTAGTAAGCCTACTGCAAGGTATTTGACAAATTTTTTTTTTTTTTTTTTTTATTTTTTTTTTTTATTCACAATATACAAAGTCATACATTCATACATTCAAATTACATTCTCTCTTTATAAAATCAAAATTAACATCAATTCCATCATAAATTTTGCATATTTAAAACAATTGGTGATTCGCTCACTCCTTTAAAACAAGATTAATACATCATAATGTACATATAAAATTTAAAATCTGCTCAAGTGTGTTACAATGTGAGTATTTTTCTGTACGGCGAAGAATTTGACAGCGAAAATAAATATCATTTTTTACTAGAGATAATATTGAAGAATAAGTTCTGTCTTTTATATTCATATGATTTAGAATCCAATGCTTGTATATACAAAAAGAAACCAATGATACAGCATAGTTAAGATCACTTGTTAACTTTGTACCAAACACAATATCCTCGAGCTGAATATTTACTGAAAGAGAACGGTTTATTATATGCCAAATTTGCTTTGCCAGCTTACATTCATATAATAAATGGCTTATGCTGTCAATTTCATTACATTGGAAACATATTGATCTCACAGAAGTATCCCACTTTGAAACCAACTCTCCGCATGCTAAAATTCTACTCAGCACTTTATAGTTAAATTCTGCAAGTTTGTTATCGAATATTTTTATTTTAAGAAAAAATGTATTTTGCCTTTCTTCTAAATTTAAATTAACAGACATGAGATTTTCCCATTTTTCTATATTCATCGGAGTGGAAATTTTATTTATTAACTTTTTGTAAAAATATTTCGTTTTATTTATTTCGTTTATATCTGGGGTTTCCTGGTCCATAGCTTCACTATCTGCTATATTCTGATATAAAGCTATAGTTGTAGCATCTATCACCTTTCTAACTTGCGTAATTTCAATTAAAATATTTCTTTTTTTCTTCACTTTATTAAAAATGTAATCCCCATCTAATTTGCCATTTAAAAATTTGAGATCCTTTACATATACAATCCCAGCGTCAATCCAATTGTTAAAGAAAAGAACTTGTTTAACTTTATTTATTTTTATTGAAAAGTGTTCATTTCCCCATAATATCTGAGAATCGTCATTCTGTGCTTCATTTGTTAACATATATGCATCCAAAATTTGACAGTAAAAGGACGAGAGTTTATTGTTTTTAATTAGTTTAGAGTTAAAATGCATTTGCAACAACAACTTTAAATTATCACAAAAACTAAACATATTTCGAGGTATAAAAGACCAATCTTCATTGTTTAAAATTATCCGTTTAAACTAATTGCACCTGTCAGTGAAGGTGGACTCAATATGTTAGATATTGAGTCATTTTTTCTAGCATTGAAAGCAGCATGGTTTAAACGGATAAGTATTTGACAAATTATGATCTTGCTACCTATCAAAGAATATACAAAATGTTGAGCTCAACATTATCTGAAACATAGGAAATCTTTTTTGTCAATTTTTGGGATTTTATGACCGGTATGCGAACTTTTCACGAATGCCCATCAATATAAGGTTGTTACTGTTACTGTGGGCCAATCATACTAATGTAGTATGCTTACAAATAATGGAACTGTTACTGTGTTACGACAAAATTTATGTGAATTTATATTGATCTAATAACTTCATAGGACCATTTCAACATAAGTCTGTTGTGATTTCGGGCAGACTTTTTCATCTGTAGCCCACAATTCTATAGCCTGAGCAAAAAAATATCTGCAAAATATTATGAATTCCTGTCAATTTGTTTTTATCCCTCTCTAATATTCCTGAGCTATTTAAAAGCATTCTTATTGTTGTTTAGAAGACATGTGGTAGGTAAATTAAATCTACGCTCGACATTTTCTCAGATTTTCAACCTTTTCAAAAACGTGACGTACAGTCGGACAAAATATAAATAGCTATAATTTGTAAATAATTCAGATAAAAAATTTTCCCAATGACACACCTTTTGACATGTTATTAAATATGTGAAATATCTGAGGCACTTGTTTCATCATAACTTTATAAAATTATCGAAAATAAAAGCGTGACGTACAGTCGGACAAAAAATCTGAAAATCATCCATTATTTGCCACGCAGCCAAAAACCATGTGATTTACCCAGACAATGTACCATATGTTAACTGACACCAGGGTATGATCTTGGATTTTTTTTTTTGTTATTCATACCAACTTGTCATTTAAAAATATGTCTGCAAACTTTAATTATCATTTTTACAAAAAAAATGTCAAAAAATGCTTTTTGCTTTTTTATGGTCATATTTACGTATTTTTTTGTTTTTCTGTAATGGGAAATCGCTGAAATGAAATATCACCATATATTTTGCGCATTCAATTTTTTAAAATCCTAAAAAACAACATATTTTTGCTCAAAATACCAGTGAAACAGGAAAAATGGTATATTTTTACCTTTTCAAATGTTTGGCGGGCTATAGGACCGAAAATATTGAACAAAATGCACTAAAAGTGCACATTTTAAGCTTCTGCAAGGCTTTCTCTATAACTTAGTATCATTTAAAATTATCTTAGACCATTTAAATTGATGTATGATGAAAGAGAATATAGGGATACGTTGAAATCATGGGTGGTACCAACTTACATGCTTTGTGCCATAATTCTTAGAAGTGTGTTTCAACGTAATTTATTTGGTGATACGAGGGTGTGATTTTAGAATGCTAATAGATCAGTCTGCTCAGCAGAACTAGACGACAGTAACTGCTTGCTGGTCCAGTAAGCATGTACGGCAGTTTCGCTTTGCACGGTAGTAGCGTTCGTGCTGATATCATATTTGGGTACCATGCCAAAACCGTGGACAAGTTTTTGCATACAAATTGACGTACCACAAAGCATGACATTTTGGCCTATTGTCATATCCAGTGTTGAACCACTTGTTTGTTGGCGTGGTGCTTCGTGTTTTGTCACTGAACATATCGCATAAAGACATACCTGATCACTAATGCAAATCTGACTAGTAACTGTTTTAACATGCGTAATAATGACGGCAATTTATTAAACTTGACAAGCATTGTTAACTTCCCCCAGTGTTGTTCTAGTGTTGATCCAATGTCTACTGCACTAACCTTGTATTAAACCTGCATTAGACCAAAGCCATGTGCCTGCAGGCAGCGCGCAATCGCTCATGCAAAAAATAAACCGTGATCTCGTATCGCAAAAACACCACACAGGGTGTAAAAAAACAGGAACAACATCGGTATTTAGCGTGATCGGCCTGTCAGTAGTATGATGGATGAATGGATTCAACGTGACATGAGTCTTATTTATGACTATTCTTCTGGAATAAATGACGTAAAAATACTACATGTGTCTAAAATACATCAAATTTCATTGAGTCGGTCGAGTTATTTGCTTAAATTATCAGGTATTTTTTTAGACTAATAAATAATTATGTTTTTCAATTCCATCTAGAAATACTAATAGCAAATGAAATCGCATGATAATTAGTATTTTAAACTACGAATGTGAATAGAATTATAGTGTATTTGATTTAGCCCTTTCCCGCTCAGTTATCATTTTTAATCCCCCCCCCCTTATAAGTTTTGGCTCGCTACCGCAACCACCGCGACTCACAACTTTAAGTGCGTGGGAATTGCTCTTAATTGTTTAATTTGAGACAAACTAGTCCCCAAAAAATGATTTGATCGACTAAAAAACATATAAAAATGATGTATAGTCGTAAAAAAAACGAATTAATGATTGTATTTAATACATAGACTATTCTATTCACAATATTTGGATTGGACAAGGTACATTTTATCGCGAGATATTTCAGTAAAAAGCGCTTCTGTTTCAAATATTGCGCGATAAAGCGGGTTAATACATAAAGCGGGTTTACTAAATAAAGCGGGTTATCTACGATGTTTCGGCCTAAGCGTAGTTACACCCGCCCATAGGACTACCACAAATACAAGTTAAATGTTTTCGAAATACAAGTTATTGTTAGTATATGCCCTTATGTATTTTCGTGCAAAATGTTTGTTAAAAGTGATTTTTTGTTTATTCCCATTTGGAACATAGTAGTGATGAGAAAAAAAAGGGATTGCATTTTTTTCGAATATTTTAAATCTATGAAAATTGACTAAATTCAAAATAGCCGCCATGTTTCCAAGATATTATCTATTTCAACATAACTTTTGAAATAATGAAGACAAAAACATGTATAATATATCGATGAGTATAGTTTTTAAGACGAGAAAACTGATACAAACATATTATATTTTAACCAACAAAATGTAAAATACATAGCATAAGTCATCTGCTACGTTTCCGAGAGGTTGTGTGCTAGGCCTTGAACGGAATTTAGGATACTGTGTGGAGGGCAGTACCAATTAAGTGCATCTCACTATGCTCAGTAGGTTATCCCCCTATAGGGGGTGGTGCACTCGGTGAAAATTTGGGTTCGGTGTGCAGACAGGATAGTCAAACCATTAGTCTTGAATATAAATCTTTGGACAAAAATATACCTTTGAATATACAAATTTTGTCGAAAATAACTATGCCCTATACAGTTTCTGGCATAAGCATACCATTTATTAGGCCTATACAGATTTGGCCAATAACACACCCTTTTTGAATAGACACAATGCTCGGGATAGCCTAAAAGTTTTAACAAACTATCTGTCACTGTCTAAAAACATGAAAACCCTCTTTTTTTGCGCAGCACACTCATCTACGCCTAATGCTCGAGACACAAAGCAGCCTTTGAATAAACACATGATACAGCTGGGTTATTTTATTGACCCTTGAATATGCAGTACGTGTGATTTTCATACCCTTAGATATACCACATAGTCACCTCTTGAAAATACAGAAATCAGTACAGCTCTAATACACCATGTACACGGAACGTTATCCTGGTTCAGTTTAGTCATAATTTATATGTGCAAACAAATGTCCGAATATCCCGTCATTCGTTCACTTATTCACCCATTTATTTATTTTCTCCCCCCCCCCCCCCGATGATATATATTATTAACGAATTTCTGAAATATGATTCAATTACCATTTTTTCAATATTACATAAACATTATCTTCAATGCAAGGAAATACCAAAGCCAGTTACTAAAATTACATTCTGGCACAAAGTAAACTTTAGTTTGCAAAATAAATGTGTTTTGTAATGACAATATATAACGATAGTGTAGAAGTTTAAAAAATCTTTGATTCAAACGTCAATGTCACATTTTTGAACCTCCACTCGAGTCGGGACCTCAAACATGTCAACATGAAGTTATATACTTATATTATTAAAAATGCTGCCACAAAAAACACGTGAAGATTACAATTTTTTTTTAATTCTAGCAGTCAAAGAATGTAATAATTATGACAAACTTATTAAACTGTTATGCTTACCACTCCGAGAACAAGTAACTTGATTTACTTTATGCTACTAGCATCATTATATGTGCATAGATTCATGCAATGATTGAATAATCAGTGATTTATAATTATAATCACATCTGCCTGATTCACATACTTCATTTATCTGATATTACAATACCAGTCAGAATTTTAAATATATTGCTGCTTATATTTTCGGAACTATCCTTTCCCTAAATATATATCGGAAAAGAAGATAATTAAAAACAAAGTATGTTTAGAGTGTTTCTGAAAGTGGTTCTCCAGCTCAACTCTTAAAAAAGGCTTCCATTTTGTACGTACTTTGGATTCACGTTTCACACACGTTTCGCCATTACATATTAATGTATCTCCATATCTATCTTGTATTATTTGTTAGTGTAATATTGAGGTATCATTGAATTAAATGTACCGATAACAGTTTTCATAAGGTTATTGACATAATTACGTATATCACATAATTATAAGATAAAATATAAATTTAAGAATAATGACTTTACACAATCATGATCATAGCTATAATAGCTCTTGAGATATAATTTTCTTCCTTTTCAGATTAATTTTCTTTCATTTCAGATTAACTCATTTAATTCTCATTCAAATTCTATAATGTACCGTACATTTATTTATTATAAATAATATTCTGCAATAAATTAATATGATTTATCGTAGTAGGGTAGTAACTCTAACGCTAAGTAACTCAAGGCCAGACCCATACACGGTTAAGGTCATCTTAACTTCAAACACACTAAATGTTGAATAGATTTTTCAGACATACGTGCCACAAGGATACATTAGTCCTGCTCTTAACTTACATTCCAGGGATTTCACAACAGCAATGCAAGATCCAGATGGTGCTGCCGCCTTTTGCCATCACCATAATATTATGACCGATGTTAGTTTCAACTTTCCTAAATTGGAAGAAAAATATAGGTCTAGCTGCAAGAATGAATTGGATGCTACAAATAAATCAAATATCTTTTGCGGAGGATAGTTTAGATTGTATGACAAATAAATGACAGAAATGCGTTATAATTGTTTTTATGTTACTGTAAAGGCCAACCTTGCAATCTTTTCTTTAGCATACTATTTTCCATTAATGAGTAAAACATTACTTTTTTGCGTCAAATTGTGCAAGTGAACTGCTTGAGGACGGGTGTGAAAAAAAACAGTATGGTATGACCTTGTTCTGTCAGACCTTTTGCAAATACTCTATATATAGCACATAGTATATATTAATACCTATAGGCATATGTTGACCTGAGTAAATATCTAAATATGACAAATAGTTCAGTTATTCTTCCACTTTTCTAATTTAGTATGTAACATGACATCATTTAGCATTTTTGGCCTCCAGAAGTGTTAGTTGCTCATTTGACGTATTGCAATTAAGAATTTTGCGCAGAATATACCAGATTGGAATTAATTTTTTAAGATTTTCCATGATTTGACATTTAAATTACATTATAATGCATCCATCGGGAAAGGGACCCTCAGTGTATCAGAACAATTACGCTTGGTTCATATTCTAACCTATCATGCAGTTAGTTATGTTTATGGGTGATGTATAGGCTTACTACTGCTACTAGTAAATCATTGCTTTACGTCACTTTTCGGCACAAATGTTCTTTTAAGTGACATTGTAATACGATAAAAAACGTTGTAGTCAATTGATGAGATGAATGATGTACACATATTGGTGTGAGGGTGGGGTGAAAGGGCATGGTGGGTTATTGAGAGTGTTTTCTTTGCTCGCACAATAAGGGGTTCTGGGCATGTCCAGGGGATTTACGCCCAGACGGTAATGTGTAAGCTTACTACACGCATATAATGAATATATGTGCCGGTATGTAATTTACTTGGGAATATATATAATAAAGCTTATCGTAGCATTTTGGGCAATATATTGATGTCGAATGATGGTAAGATTTGTTCTATTGTAGTTCCTGATAAAAATATTATGGTAAATATAACTTCAGTGATTTCGAGGCAGCCATTTTGAATTTCATGTTTTACAAAACATCCACAAAGATGAGAGCTCTTCATCCGCCCAACTATCACCATAGAGGAACCAGCCAAGCATAATCAAAACAGAAAAAAACTATCAGCAAAAACAATGTTAGCGGCAGTTTCACTGCGATGTCCGGTAGTTTTTGCTCATATTTGCATAAATATAGACTTTACAATATTTTTTCTACAAACAAATAAAAGAATTGGCTTTGTCATACATGAAAATATAAGAATAGACAAATTATTTATGTCTCTAGCGTATGTAGTTGCAAAATTATTCGTAAATATGTTTATTTTTATATACTTTGGCGGCCATCTTCGATTACGCCATTTTAGACCTTTTCTCGACCTATAAAAAAATGCAATCCCTTTTTTTCTTGATCTTCATGATATTTTGAGTCAGAATCAATTGAAAAATCAATTTTAACAGACAAATTGCACGAAAGTGTTATATGAGACATATGAGCCTACACTATGTTGTCAAATTACATCTTAACGGTAAAGAAATGTAGTCTGTTATGATAATAATAATAATGAACTTTATTATCTGAAACATATTACATACATAATAGTATACTACAGAAAGTGTTGGCTTACATTTCCTCTTATTATGTATACATGTTTTTGTGTGCAAGTACAGTGATATTTTCAGAATGCGAGATACAAGAAAAACCGATGCATTTTATCCTAGTATACAATGTATATTATCACTAAAATACAAGCCTGTAATGTGCTTATGATTTTGTTTTTTATATTATTTTCCCATTTACAATTAATGTGGGTTGGTCCAGTTGTGCATAAATCAAAATGGATTATGTGGATGTACTGTGATGTTGCAACTCGATATTTTGATAATTCGCGGTTTTGAATTTACAGTGTATCGTTAGCTTTAACTGCATCTGAAAACAAACTTTTTGGAGTTGGTCCAGTTGTGCATATAGGCGTCCAGTTAAGATTATCTTCATTTTCTCATGGAAATGAAACACATTTGATCTTCAGATAGTTTGTGGGATGAGCTCCTCAACTCTACTCTTAGGGGCATTAGCTCCTGTACTTGATAATAATTAGCCCGTATTGTGTTAGTATTTTCTGGATTGGTGCAACAACAAAAATAGATGCACTTGTTTCAAATCAGAAAACTGTGTGATTTCAACAAAACCCATCAAAGAGGAGAACATCGGGAGGATCATCAGAGCTAATCCTTGGGAATTAGTTGGTTCACTGAGCCGAGATAATCCTGGATCATGATCGTGTCAGCTGACTCCGGGAATCCCGGATCATGGGTTCATGCTGCCGCTGAAACCCCAAAAACAGTAACTGCTTTCTTTTCAAGTAAACAACTATTAGGATTCACCTGTCGTCCGTCTGAGCTATCACGCAGATGATCCTGGATCAGAATATGATTCTTTTCCCGACATACGGTCACCAAAACTCTCAAGATTTGTTCTTTTTGTGGAATGCTGCTCTATTAAAGGAAATGCATCAACTGATTACATTAGACTAATGCAACTGCTGTTATTTGCTGTTATCTAGTATAAATATATGGTCCTACATTACCTTGCTTTTCTAAGCCACTGAATATTTTATAAAACAGTCGATGTAGGCACCAGAGTAATGTCGACAATACAGTTTGTGACCAAGCCATATTTTTCACATAGCAACGTGAAGTAACCCGTGAAGTGGAAGCTTTTTGTCAAGTACCCGTCCCTATAATTATACCATAATCGTAGTAGTGTCGAAATCCTAAATTTCCAGTATTATGTCCAAACTTCAACTGATCTTAAAATAGACTGACTGACTGACTTACACATGAACACTGATTTAACCAGTATTTCATATATCAGGACCAGTTGCCACAAAAAAGCAAACATCAGTAACTGCAGCCGGACCAGTTGCCAAACAAATGCAAACATATGCAACTGCAGCAGGACCAGCTGCCACACAAAAGCAAACATCGGTAACTGCAGCAGGACAAGTTGTCACACAAAGGCAAACATCGGTAACTGCAGCAGGACAAGTTGTCACACAAAGGCAAACATCAGTAACTGCAGCAGGACCAGTTGCAACACAAAGGCAAACATCAGTAACTGCAGCCGAACCAGTTGTCACACAAAGGCAAACATCGGTAACTGCAGCAGGACCTGTTGCCACACGAAGGCAAACATCAGTAGCTGCAGCAGGACCAGCTGCCACAAAAAAGCAAACATCGGTAACTGCAGCGGGACCAGTTGTCACACAAAGGCAAACATCAGTAACTGCAGCAGAACCAGTTGTCACACAAAGGCAAACATCGGTAACTGCAGCGGGACCAGTTGTCACACAAAGGCAAACATCAGTCACTGCAGCAGGACCAGCTGCCACAAAAAAGCAAACATCGGTAACTGCAGCGGGACCAGTTGTCACACAAAGGCAAACATCAGTAGCTGCAGCAGGATCAGTTGTCACACAAAGGCAAACATCAGTAGCTACAGCAGGACCAGTTGTCACACAAAGGCAAACATCGGTAACTGCAGCGGGACCAGTTGTCACACAAAGGCAAACATCAGTCACTGCAGCAGGACCAGTTGTCACACAAAGGCAAACATCAGTAACTGCAGCGGGACCAGTTGTCACACAAAGGGAAACATCAGTAGCTGCAGCAGGACCAGCTGCCACACAAAAGCAAACATCGGTAACTGCAGCGGGACCAGTTGTCACACAAAGGCAAACATCAGTAGCTGCAGCAGGACCAGTTGTCACACAAAGGCAAACATCAGTAACTGCATCGGGACCAGTTGTCACACAAAGGCAAACATCAGTAGCTACAGCAGGACCAGCTGCCACACAAAAGCAAACATCGGTAACTGCAGCGGGACCAGTTGTCACACAAAGGCAAACATCAGTAGCTGCAACAGGACCAGTTGTCACACAAAGGCAAACATCAGTAACTGCTAACTTCTCAAGTGAGCAGTTGCTGTTGTTTGGTTTGATAGAACAAGGACTAGAACTATCCTAAGTGTGGACACATATCAGTTATCCTTATCGTTATCGTATGGGGATCCATATCTCCTCCAAAGCTTATACACCAGTCAAATCAAAACAAACCGTGTTCCATAGCAATGATACACTACAGCTACGGTTTCAAACACTTGTGATATGAGACATTCTACGCTGTTGTGTGTGGATTAGGTCTAATTATGTTACCAATTTACATGGGAACATATGCTATATATCCTGTAGTGCAAATAAAAGACAAACAACAGTAACTGCTTACACAGTCAGGACAAAAATCATCCTAAATTCAAAAAGTTATTTTCGCTTCTTGATATGTCCAAAATATGTGACCATATATATACTAGAATTGTGGAAGTCTTTTTAATTTTGGGTTGCTGTGGCAACGTAGTAAGTGTGCCGAATAGAAAGTCCCATTTGTCAGTTATTCTCGCATTTCTGAATTCGCACATGCATGTCCGTAATTAAATTTCGTCCTTGTTTATCGTTCAACTGGTAAATTAGCGACACAAAATTAAAAAAAAACATACGTAGATCGAGTCTATGAGCATGTGTACATACTATGTGAATATCAAGAAATTAAAATTAAGATGATGCTTTTGGCCTGATTGTGTCGCTTTAAACATGTAAGCAAAATACGGCTGTTTGGGTTTGCGCGGCAGAATTCCAATTGATGTCATTGCTATCGTTTTTATGCGAGGGAAGCACATATGCTCGAGTTGGGAAACCTTGACCATGTTAGCTGTGATTATTGTAGAGCACAAGATGATCAAAAGATAGTCAAGCAAAGGTTAATATTATGTATTTGAAGTCAACTCGAAATCTGAATGTCGATTCATTTCATCCCTGTTCATAAAGCGGTAATTTTCCAACTTCCCTGTCTTAGATTAATCCCTTATCCGCTTATCTTATTTAAATTTCCACCCACTTAAAGATGTGTCTCACTAACGCAATCCAAATTTTCAAGCGACTGAAAATTACTTCTATTATTCTGTTTAATTTGAGACAAAAGATGGGAATGTAGATGTTGAAACACACATCTTATTCCCAAAAGCAGTGATTTAATCTGCTAATAAAATTAATTAAAAACGATTCCAGTGTTGCTTAGCGTTTAAGGGGTTAATTGTGTGTGGTGTGTGAGTTTTTCACTGGATTGGTGACAGTGAGCAAAACACTTCAAATTCATTATTCTGTGGTGTAATGTCAAACAACAGTAACTGATCACTTGACAAAGTGCTCAGCTACTTCGATTAGCAGATCGCCCTTAGATTTGCATGGATCAACTATCTGTTTGTCAGACAACCTAGCAAGCACGAGGCCCTCGCTCAATTTTGTTTCAATGTTAGGCCAACGTCGAAGACCAGCATTGAAGCAACATTGGGTGAATCCCTCGTGTTTGTTGGGTAGGCTCTCAGTCTTGCATTACAAATCAATGCTGCTGGAGGCAAAGATGACAGGCTAATGGGCTCATGGAGAATTTTCAGGAGATACTCCTAGTGACTTACGCGGGATATTCAGCCAGCGTTGGATCGATGTCGGGGCAGCTTCTTCGACGTTGAGCCAGAATTGGCCCAGCGTTTGATCTCGCCTGTCATCTCGGCCCCTCATGATACTGTTTAGGGGCCTGCTAGGTCGTTTCGCACATAATGCAGTGACTGAGGACTGTTCACGGCATAATATCTCATGTTCACATGTCCGTGGAACCTGACCTTTTGGAATCGTAGGAACGTTCACTCAAGGTTGGCTCAATGTTGGGCCTACGTCGCAGATGGTGAGTCAACCTTGATCCAACGTTGTGCAAACGTATCGTGTGTGCTTGTATTACATACACCACCCACCCCCGGATAACTCTTCAGAATTCTTCAAAACTGTTTTTTCTCAATTCCTCGAATATTTTATAATAAATTTGAGCAGCGCGTATCTTTTTCCCCTTTAATGTGAAGCAAATTACCATTATTTCGCTCAATTAAATTTAAAATTATAATTTGGTGTTCTTGTTTAAAACTTCTTTTGATCGGTTTAGCAATTATTTGTACCAAAATGTACTGTATTTACTCCTTAAAGTGGTAAAAGTCTTTAGTACCTGGCCATGTATAATTGAAACATCATAATACAGAATATGCGTGTTTACTTTGTGAATAAGTAGTAGCTTTCATTCCTTGAATATATGTTCACCTGTACACGCACCAGTTTTTTATTCTGATTTTTTCCTTCCAAAAGCGATGCAGGGAAATGAGAACAGCGTCCCCGATGATATACGCCAGACCAGAGTTAAACCGACTGGCATAAACCACGACGGAATATCCTCCAATACCATCTGCCATTTTCCTGGTTGGGTACATGAAGCATTGAGACAGCGTCAGACCAGTGTCACATATGCTCACAACGCTGGCTAACCGATTTCGTTATATCCTTGATTCAAAGCAGCTGAAAATTCACGGGTTCCTTTGCCAGAAAACATATTACAGACAGCTGCCTCTGCGGCGCTAACTTTAATCCACCTGGCCAACGATGCAACGACGTAGGAATTTCTGAAGAGGAATTTCTGAAGAAACAGGTTCTTGTCAAATAACGTTTGCGTTTTTTCACCACTTTAATCAGAGTAAATTAACATTTTTATGTAGACCCTTTGATCTTACGATCTTTGAGTACGAGTGAGTCCCTCATTTGATGATAATCTTAGGTATTGCGAGTAGGCGTGTGTCGCTCATTTGAGTAGAACTTTTGATCTTACGAGTAGGCCTTCTCGTATTTCACTCATCTTAGTAGAACCTTTGTTCTTACGAGTACGAGTATTTCACTCATTTTACTAGAATCTTTAGACTTACGAGTATGCGTATTTCACTCATTTTAGTAGAACCTTTGAATTTACGCGTACGAGTATTTCACTAATTTGAGTAGAGCAATTTTGATCTTACGAGTACGAGTGCGTCACTCATTTAAGTACAACATTTGGACTTACGAGTACAAGTGCGTCACTCATTTGAGTGGCACATACGACACTCTATCTGCTAGATATACAATTATGTCGCGTTAAGCCAAAATGCAGTATCTATTTACTTTACAAGTCAGCAGATACCGCCTTTTGACTTTTAAAGCATAATGTGGGGTGTTCAGGAGCAAAAATGACCCTAGTAGTCACAATTTAATTGGTCAAGGGTTGAATACCATACTTGGTCCAGTAATATAATCTTGGAGGGCAAACATACTTCTGGTTTTCAAATTTATGCAATAATTCGAGAAGTACTAAGTAATATTTACAACAATGTAAATTGTGTCAGTTGCATTGAGAAATCGGCGTTACTCTCTTCTAATTGCTGATTTTAGATGTAGCTTGAAACACCATCCTATTAATGCATCGTTTTTGTTCACATCGATATGTGAAATTTTCTGAAATTGTAATAATAATATTAAACGATATTTGGATAGATTATATTCCAGAGTGAATGGATTTTGTCACCTGGTACATGTATTTACGGGTATAACGTGTAATTTGGAATGGTAACCATGTTAATTTACGGCGTCTTGCAGTTAAACCACGCATATAACACATTCAACAATGTTTCCAATGCAAATTCTGACTACATCCAATCAACATCTATGTAATGTGTTTTAAGGTTGTAGGTGATTTTTCTAGGAGGTATTTCCACATCTTGCGGCCGTCGACTTCAGCTGACATGATATAATAACGCCCACTAATCACGTAGAAGCTTTTGCTCAGCATCCAATCTTAGACACATCCAGAAAAAATTTGGTCGGAAGGATGGTGCGGTGTTAGACTGAGAAGGGACTGTCGGTCTTGCAGACAGACTTGTCGCGGCCCCGCGCCTCTCTGAGCTGGATCGCCATAGAAATAACATTTTGCGCCGGTTGGGAAACCAAAACAAACTCCCGCACTCCAAGTTCCTGGAATAAACTGGGACTGCACCGTGGGTATAAAACACGAGCTTATAAATATCTAAAATATACAGGTGAACCTGGAACGCCGGCTGAATAAGTATGGGAAGGCATTCCCCTGTGGAAAATAAAGCTCTGCGGAGGAGAAAAAATAGAGTTGCATAGGTCCCTCTGAACGCCTCGTATACATGCATGGAGAGATCTAAAGAATGCCCTCCTTCATCGTATTTAGTGGTTCTCCTTCCGGACATGTTTTTTATTTATCGCTTGTACACCCTGAGCTAACATCGGATACGTCGTTTGTCCAATGGAGGGCTCACGTTGTATGTGATGCTTGGAGACTATCTGAATTGGAATTTAAGTAGAAAAATACTTGGATATTTACACGTGCGTATAGCATAGCTTACTTGCGAATAGTTCTGCTTTATTTATCAAATGTTTACATTTTGTTAAAGTACTCTGCTTAAGCAACTGTATCACTGTGTAGCTTCACGTCCACTACCAAATCTTGGCCAACTGCTGGGCCACGGTCTATGACAATGCACACACTGCTTACTATACCTATACCTATCATATATTTATGATAGCGTTAAAAATATGTGCTTCAAGTATGTAAAATAATAGATATGACAATTATTGAAAACGCAAATGATTGAATGACTTGTCCCTTGGGAGATATGCAGGAATTGCATGATTTTCTCAACTACATCACACGCTGTGCAGGAATTGTCTATGTCAACCGGCAGGGTGTCCTCTTGACTATGATCCCCCACATGACAGATTAGTCTGACAGGAGTCACGGGTCCTTGATCCATACCACGCTTAAAATCTAGATCTCTCCGATGTCACCCCACCACCTGCTGTGTACATGTTTCACATAATGTTCTACTAAAAGGCTAATAATGTCACTCTGTGAAGCTTCGTCTTTTTCTGGTGGTTCTTGCCCAGTCTATGTGAAGAGAAGAGGTGTTGACTGTGTCTCATCGGATAATCATTTCAACACCCAACCATATTTTTCGGAGTGGAAATTGCGAATAAATAAAAAAGAGCCCGATTTCTTTTAAAAGCTAAGCTTAGTAATCTTTCAAACAAAAAGTGAAGACATCCTGAGCATAATGGATCTCGCCATTTTACCTGATTTATTTTCTACTCTGTTTCATTTTGCAGGTATCGTAGAGCGCACACAAGAGCCAGGTAGATTAAGAGAAAGAGATCATAACACCTTTCTGTGTACGACCTTGGAACCCTCCAGCATGTCGTTCAAACTGTCTGTGAGTGGTACACCTGGAGCGGGATGCTCTGGCGTTGCACCTTGCCTCGGGATCGTTGGTTTATTGCTGGCCCAACAATAAACCAACATAGGTTCAATATCCTGTGTTTGCTAGGAATCGTTGGTGCTTCGTTTCAGAGGGGTCTGGATCTTTCTAGAGTGACCCCGTGTCGTTGGTGACACGGCCGAGGTCGCTGACTTGCCAATAAAGCGCGGGCCTGCTGTCTGGCAGCGCCCATTATGTCATCGACTGGATCACAGACTGTCAACACTTGAACGCTCACAGCAGTCCCTTCACTGGTTTACACTCTAATGGGAAGTGATGTCCTGCAGATACCTAGCTGTGTAGAACAATTCCGTAGACACTTCTCTAGCGAGAACACATATTATTGCATGTATACATGTGCATGATGGAATATGCCTATGTTTTAATTTTGTTATTATATTGCGTGGTGATACAATATCATGAACCTCCAAAAATCATTATCATCATAGATATAAGAGTCATTTTCAATGATTCCCCCCCCCCCCCCTCCCAAAGTGATGGTATTCAATAATTTAAAAATAATTAAAACTAGCAGTGGTGAGACTACATTATGTATATCAACGGAGTTTTAAGCAGCCTTCCATTTTTATTGTATTTGTATTCGTACTGGTAGTGCATACTTATTATTAAAAAAAACCCACAACTGCACTAATTGTAT
>OZ024912.1:66629229-66644868 GCA_964017125.1 Flabesymbios commensalis | reverse complement strand
ACATGCTTTATAGGACGTTACTCGTATACGATTGTTTAGTTTTTATTTGATATTGTTGTAACATTATCTAAAATAAATAATTAATTCCCATACTTTTTGCATGTTTACCATTTATAAATTGCTAAAGTTTTGCTTCTACATTTGACAAAAAATCAACAAACTTGTCAAAATAAAAGAAATGGCGACCACAATTTTTTTTTTATTATATTAGAGAAGCTATGCCGTTCTTCATTAGATAAGATTGAATGTGTTTACTTATGACATAGTAATTCTATTGATACACAAAATTACAATGTCCGGTATCTTTCAAGATGTTTGCTATTAACACTGATTAAACTGACCCGTTCAAATGATACTTGTCAGTCACTACACGGAGCACATGTCCGCAAAATTGCAATCCAGTTGCATGCTTCATCCCTTCTGGTTTAAAAGTTTTTTCCAAATCATTTTTCATATCTGATTAATGTCTGATTTCGATTGTAATTTGTTTGTCTCGTAAGATAAACTGATTTTTTTATGTTTAGTGTGTCCCTGCTCCCCGTGTATCTGTTGTGACAAAATAATATTATATTGTGTAATAGCAAATACAAATTTAAGTAAATTGTTTATTCAATTAGCTCTTACCTTTGATAAAATATTGAATTGTTAAAGGATTTTTTTTGCTGAAAAATAAAATTAGTAGTACCAGGCGAATGTTGAGCCATTTTGGTGAGGTAAGCTGTTCATATCACAACTTGTCCCGATGGCACAGTTGATATCATATTGTGCATCTTAATTTATTATTATTATTACTATTACTATTACTATTATTATTATTATTATTATGTTTTGTGTTGTTTTGCGTTGTTTTGTGTCGTCATCGTCATCATCATCATCATCATCATCATCATCATCATCATCATCATCATCATCATCATCATCATCATCATCATCATCATCATCATCATCATCATCATCATCATCATCATCATCATCATCATCATCATCATCATCATCATCATCATCATCATCATCATCATCATCATCATCATCATCATCATCATCATCATCATCATCATCATCATCATCATCATCATCATCATCATCATCATCATCATCATCATCATCATCATCATCATCATCATCATCATCATCATCATCATCATCATCATCATCATCATCATCATCATCATCATCATCATCATCATCATCATCATCATCATCATCATCATCATCATCATCATCATCATCATCATCATCATCATCATCATCATCATCATCATCATCATCATCATCATCATCATCATCATCATCATCATCATCATCATCATCATCATCATCATCATCATCATCATCATCATCATCATCATCATCATCATCATCATCATCATCATCATCATCATCATCATCATCATCATCATCATCATCATCATCATCATCATCATCATCATCATCATCATCATCATCATCATCATCATCATCATCATCATCATCATCATCATCATCATCATCATCATTATTATTATTATTATTATTATTATTATTATTATTATTATTATTATTATTATCACAAGAAAGGCTGCAGCAATTACCACCGAGTACAATTGACAGGACTAAAGAACATAGCATATCCACACTTGATTCCAGAAATATTTTTACTGCCACTATGTTTCTAAATAAAAAACAATGTAGGCAAAAAATGACATAGTTTTTGAAATTGTGTTTCTTCCCCAATGGCAGCCATTTAGAATTGTGCAATGACAGAACCTTTACAATGTTAAAATAGGACCAGAATTTAGTTTTTTGTGAAAAACTATGCAGAAAAAAAGATATTACTGAGGAATTTATTTGAATTTCTTCATAAGTTACAATATAATATTATAGTATTGTACCAGGTGGTCATTTTTTGACATTTGCAAACAAAATACTTAAAAAGAATACCTGAAATGAGCTCCCCGTGAAAACATTAGGTGAAAAAAGAGTTATTATAAAGTAATATAATTTAAAAATATTCGTAAATTACCCTTTTTTATGGCCTCTGGCGGCCATTTTGGCTTGTCGCGAAAAATGTTCCGCTCTTGGTAATCTTTGAGACTTTTGACAGGTCCTAAAGAATGACTATCTAAGTAACTCCTGAAATTTGCAGCTTTATATATATTTTTTCCATTTTTGCCCTTAAATATTCCTGAAATTCCTGGACTATATGCTGCGATACAAATGACAGAGTGTAACATGTTTTAATAGGCATCGTGGGGGGGGGGGGGGGGGGAGGGGGAGATGAACGAACGCTTTGTCCAATATCTGTATACACTGCCCCTATGAGCTTTTGCATATTGTCAGATGGGTATTAAAGGGTAATATATGTCACATAAAGTGACACGACACGACCATTTAACACCAGAGTGGCAGAGAGCACACAGCAGTTATGATGCCGTGAAAAACATGACACATGTCAAGTCAATGAATGTTGTTGTGGCTTACCATAATGTCACTTGGGTATTAAAGGGTTGTGGCAGATACGACCCTTCAATACGAAGAGTGCAATATATTAACCCTTATAACACTGACCTATTCAATTTAAATGTTCACCCAATGGAAGTTGTGTCTCGCTACCGCGATCCACAACTTCAAGTGGCAGAAAATTTGTGTTATTTGTGAAATTTAAGTTCCAACATATATCAGTGTTTCAAAATTGAAAGCACATTGCACCTTTAACAACTGGTTATACAGGTGCCAATACAAACGCAGAATGTCTACTGTAGTCGACATCAGTGTTCTCAGGGTTAATACCGACGCTGGCAGCGATCATCGCGGCCAGTCTTTCCCATGTCTGACACCCTGAAGACCATTCCTGGTGTAAGCAGACACATGACAAGACAGCCTGATTTATCAGCGCCGTGTCGGCTGACGGGATCCCTTGACCATCCACCACCCTGACACGACCACCCCCGCGCCCTGAAAGTCAACCTTATGTCGCGGGTAGCTGTGGAGAGGCATCCCTGTCCATTTGGGACGATGGCAAATAATGGAGGTTTGGCCGGACTTGAGGGATGGTGTGTGATTTTTGACGTGAGGTGGCGACACAGCCACTCCTGACACGCCACCAAAAATCACCTCTTATCTCTCAGCCCCCCTCCCAGCTAGCTGCATTTGTGCTTGCAACTGCTCATTGGATGCTTTAGAAACCATTTGAAGTCGTATTAAAAATTGATGCCTGAGAAA
The DNA here is from genome assembly GCA_964017125.1 of Flabesymbios commensalis. NCBI lineage: Eukaryota > Metazoa > Annelida > Polychaeta > Terebellida > Flabelligeridae > Flabesymbios > Flabesymbios commensalis. The sequence goes on along the minus strand of OZ024912.1, from coordinate 66,641,667 downwards.
TTGAATCAATTCACACAAGAGCAATGTTTTCATAGCTAATGTCATAATGTATATGTTTTCTGCGGGATGAATGAATGGATGAATGAATGACTGAATGAATGAATGAATGAATGAATAAATGAATGAATGAATGAATGAATGAATGAATGAATGAATGAATGAATGAATGAATGAATGAATGAATGAATGAATGAATGAATGAATGAATGAATGAATGAATGAATGAATGAATGAATGAATGAATGAATGATAAAATGAATGAATGAATGAATGAATGAATGAATGAGAAAGGAGCAAAAAAATAATAAACGAGTGAGTGAATACGTCGATGCATTAATAATTGACTGAATGAAATAATGAATGAAATAATGAATGAAATAAAGAACAAATGGATGAATGGATGAATGCATGAATGCATGAATGCATTCATTCATTCATTCATTCATTCATTCATTCATTCATTCATTCATTCATTCATTCATTCATTCATCATTCATTCATTCATTCATTCATTCAATCATTCATTCATTCATTCATTCATTCATTCATTCATTCATTCATTCGTTCATTCATTCATTCATTCATTCATAAATAAATAAATGGATGAATGAATGAATGAATGAATGAATGAATGAATGAACGAAATGAATGGATGAATGAATGAATGAATGAATGAATTAATTAATTAATTAATTAATTAATTAATTAATTAATTAATTAATTAATTAATTAATTAATTAATTAATTAATTAATTAATTAATTAATTAATTAATTAATTAATTAATCAATAATTAATTAATTAATTAATTAATTAATTAATTAATTAATTAATTAATTAATTAATTAATTAATTAATTAATTAATTAATTAATTAATTAATTAATTAATTAATTAATTAATTAATTAATTAATTAATTAATTAATTAATTAATTAATTAATTAATTAATTAATTATTTAATTAATTAATTAATTAATTAATTAATCAATAATTAAATAATTAATTAATTAATTAATTAATTAATTAATTAATTTATTAATTTATTAATTAATTAATTAACGAATAACACGCGACAGAATGAATAAATAAATAGATAAATAAATAAATAAATAGATAAATGAATGAATGAATGAATGAATGAATGAATGAATAAATGAATAAATAAATGAATGAATGAATGAATGAATGAATGAATGAATGAATGAATGAATGAATGAATGAATGAATGAATGAATGAATGAATGAATGAATGAATGAATGAATGAATGAATGAATGAATGAATGAATGAATGAATGGAGACATAAATGAATGAACAGATTAATTAATCACAGAATGAATAAATAAATGGATCCACGAATGAATTAATGATTATTTATTAGTAAGTATTTATTTATTATAGTACTATCATATATACTTATGCAACAGAATATATCATGAACAATATAATATTTGGCGCTATACAATAGCAAAACAATCATATACAGTGTGCCGAGGAGTTAAATATCAAGAATATAAATATCAATAATAAATTTTATCAATGGATTATTATCTTTCGCGAAATGAAACATATGATATATATATAGAATATATATATGGAATCGAGCTCTAGAAATTTTCTCTCTGCAGGCGGCGGTCTATGTTACCGCACCTGGTTGACCTATCTGTATTTTTTACACTGATTGTGAACATGGAACAAGACCACACTATACTGCCCGTCAATGGCAAACTGCAGTAGCTGTTGACTTTTTAAAGTAGTCAGTTACTGTTGTTTATTATCTTGATTATGTACGGCAGTAGTCATCCAGACTCCCTCAGATGTGCGATCCCACATCTGAATGTTGGCTATTTAGATGTGGCTATTTTAATCGATTTATATTTGTTATAAATTTACCACCATACATGTATCATTTCAATGCAGATATAAATATTGTTCTGCCACGCCAAAAAGCAGTAGGCCTATAGTCTGAATCCACACTTGAAAAAAAAACAGTTAGTGCCTCTTGGCTTTGCACAGCCACATGCAGAGTCGTCTGTGAAATATTCTATAATAACCGTTTTGTTATTTTTCATCATTGGGCTTTGGAATTGCCGTACTTTCGCTACTATCTTAATATAAGTAGTACGTTTAAATTCAACATCAACGTACATGTACTCAATAAAAGAACTATATCACAAAGTAGTGATACATTTCATGGCGATTTTATATAAGCACACCTGAAAAAAGAATGCCCTATAATTAATACACATATAATCGTCTCCTGAACTCAAATAGTGAAACAATTCCTTCGCACACAAAGTGGTAACAAACGCCCTACATGTAAGGAGTTTAACAGAAAAAAAGTCTGAAACATGGTTAACAGCCTCGATACTACCCCCCCCCCTCCCCCAGTGTAGATGGCAGATTTGAACCGCTTTAGCGCAAATAAGATCTTTCCTAATCATTCATATATCCCATTTAAAAAGCAGAGCGTATATTCTTTTATAAGCAAAAAGAAAAAAAAACTCGGCCGTTATTTTTTTTTCAAAATGTATTTACATTGTTTTTATGTCAAGTTTTGTGTCGTGTCAGTCAGTACAATTGCAATTGGATAACGTACTACGGTGTTAAAATTATAAACGCTTATTATATAGTTGTGCTGACATTAATTAATATGCCTTTGCATTAGCACTATTGTGCGTGCCTTTGCACCATAAAGTTAAATATGTATATCATTCAATGGGCAGGCATATAATGAAGGTATTTAACATATGTCCTGGTTAATTATTACTTAGTGTTTCTCATTTATTTGACAAGTGTAGCAAAAACGACTTGATCTATTTGAGTGACCTTTCAGTTTTTTTAGATTTGCATTAAAACGTATAATTATACGGGCCTAGCATGTCAAGAGCTAAAGCTTCCGCAATGATGCATTATGCGGTATAAAATGGGTTTGCGCTTGTACCATTGTTATTTGAAAGTTCATCCATCGCCCGTGATAAATTATATCCCGTTAATTACATCCACCCGATGGCGGACGGCACCTTACGTCATGTGGCAGCAAATAGATAGATCGAGAGTCTATACCAATGACGTCTATTCGTCTACACAGGTCATTGGTCTATACAGACGTACAGTATGCAGCATTACATTGAACAATACATGCTATACAGTGTATGATTATCCAGTGTATAATTACAAATAACAGCAGGAAGGACCCTCTGGAAAACGTGGAAAACTACATAATATAATACATAATATTATACAAGCAGATATAATAATCAACAGACATTAGCTATTTGTGATTAAGACTTCGAAATTCCAAAACATATACGGATTTTATGTCTAGTCAAGAATACATATTTTCATTTTTCAATAGTTGGTACATTTTGAGGATTAGTATTTGAATAGCCTTATTTCAAGTATACCTGATACAATCAGATACAACTTTTAAATGCTTACAAGTAAATATAACATATTATGTGAATATATATAAATATATGTTCTCCCAATTAAAATTGTTGAGCACATGCATAATCCACATTTTTAACGGCTAAAAAATACAGGTGCTCTTTCCAGCTTCATTCGATTCCAGTGACACTCCACAGGAGTGCATGAGGAGTGTAACCGGTGTCAAGTGAAGATGGGACCCAATACAGGATTAGATATTGGTGCGGAGAGGAAGGTAACGCAACAAGAGCGAGGATCTTTATTGCCAGAGCAGCTGCCGCGACGGCATAAAATAGCGCCGCATACCAAGCCGGGTAAAGAGACTCTCGGCAGGCATATATCTGAATGTGGCAGATGCTCGGTGAGCGTTGGTCCTTGTAGGACCCGTGTACTTGTATAACGGGACTGAGAGAGAGCTAGATGACGATTCTGGAATTAGTTCAGCTGACCAGCCCAAGCCCACAGGGCGGGGTCCGGTCAGCTCAACTAGATCCATATCGGTGAGCTAAACCTGTGTCATAATCCGACTTCGAGTCACCTTTATACATTTTGTCGCGCGAATCAACTACAACGCTGTAATATTTGTGTATAAAATAATAGACGATGGATTTTCAATTTGAAATCATCATAAATGGTTTAACCCTTTAATTGTCAAATTATTTTATTGAAATTTTCACCCACTTGAAGTTGTGTCTCGCTGACGCGATCCACAACTTCAAGCGGGTAAAAATTATTCAGATTTGACAAAATGGAGATTAACTATTTACATATATTGCTGATTGGTGTCTCGTTTTTTCGTTTACACGCTAAATTTTCTCGTTGCACTGTATTTGAATACCTATGTTATATAAAATAATCTATAAAACGATGTTGATGTTGTGTTAGCCGGGAGTAGACCTATATGTGTGTGTGTGTCTCAACACACATGTAAAAAATGACTCATAGTCTCCAGCATACTGTTCACAGCTGGAGTGGGAGAATATAGTCTGCACTATCAAAGAGGGCCGCGTGCAGATTCCAATGAGGAATATCAGCCTGGCCATGTTATGGACTAGCTGAGTGAAAGGGGGCCCCGCGGTAGATTAACGAATTGAGTGTATAACTGCACGTCATGCACCATATCGTTTCCACAAAGGCAAACAGCAGTAAAAGCCTACTTGAAAAGTGAACAGTTACCACTAATTGCCTTGGCACGACATACTATTCGTGTGGCTCTGTCACATCCAAAGCGATCCGAAATGAAGAAAAAATTATGTTACCAACCCACTGTATAAAAGTCTGAAATGTAGTAAACGATCAGGCCGGCCCCGATGGCTCTTTCGTGTCGACTTGGGCTTGTAACCTGGGGGTACCAGGTTCGAATCCCGATCGGGACGGATATTTGTCATTGTGGTTGTGCATATACAGTGCTCCAAACTGTTCAAAGTCATGGAGTGTACAGTGCTGCCTATGGTACTGTGCACTATAAATAACCCTTGAAGTCATTCGAAATAAGAGTAGGGCATAGTCCCGGCTTCGGGCTTCCTTCTGTCGCGATATTGCCATGATTGTGCAGAAAGTGACGTAAAGCAATATTATAGTAAACGATCAGGTTACTATAACTTGCTCACGCCGTGTCTGGGGGGACGCATTGTCTTCAGTGTGGGCAATGCAATTTTCTACAAAAAAAAACTAATTTAGATTGAACAACACATCACATTATTCCAAACCAATAAACACAGCATGATAAATAGAACAATATGCAGCATCGGTCATTTATTAGCAGCCACAACTGTCATGTACAAGACAGCACCGGGCAACAATATTATCATATCACAACACAAAGCCTCACAGCTCCCAAAATGTACGGCACTCAGACTTGCATGGGAGAGACATTCATCCAAGGTTGGTTCAATGTTGTCCAGCGTCGTAGACGGTGGGCAAGCATTGAACCAACCTTGGAAGATGCAATGGCAGAGTTATTAGCAGCAGTAAAAAGAAGGTATTGGCAGCAGCAAACACATTTGACGTTCACAGTACGAAGGCAGCCACGGCAACACGGGACATAGAATCTTAGAAAAAGAGGTTAATGAAGTATCTTGACTGTTGCTTTACATGAGAGAAATGTTCCACGTCCATATGGAATCATTTCTCTGTTATGCAATACAGCAATGAACCCATACGATCCTGTTGCAGCAGCTGCGGCCTCGGCACCTGCGCCAGCCTTACCATTCTAATAACAGAAGATGCTGAAAATAACAGCTGCAGTACTGGCACTAGTTACAGAGACAGTGGCAGGAGCTAACCCAATGATGAGAGGCATCCCAACATAATATATCTCCGCTACCTTAATCTAGATGGCACAATTACGTAAACAATATGGTTCACAGTCTGCGACAGATAAAAGACAACCACTGCCCTGTTAATCCAACCTAATTTAACTGCTTACTTGTCAAGTAAGATGTTACTGCGTTTTGGCTTGGTGCGGCAGAGCAAACAGAATGAACCCGCCAATTACGACCAAAATCGTTGTTATTTTATCAGTAATATAATTGGTAAGGTGACTTGGCCCGTCAGGCAGCGAGGTATAACAAACTTTGGCCTTCATTTTGACAAATAAATGACCAAAAATTGAGAGTAGATCTATGTATTGGCGCTGAAGGGTTAACATCACAATAAAAACTCTTCTGCAAGAAGAACTCAGAATTGAGGATTTTTGCTAAACTGTGCTGCATAAATCTCTTGGATGGGGAGGGGGGATAGCATTGTTTTGCCTGATCATTCCCTACTATTGTTATAGGAAGGCAAATCCCATATGGCTCAATTGTGATAATATAAAAAACTTGATTTTTCGACCTCAAAATGTCTTGAACATGTCTCCAATGTTGTATTTATACTCAGTTTGGGTTTAAGTGTAAAATGTACTATCCACGATAATGAACATTCCGCTTAATACCGCACATTCTCACCAGTCTGTGTATGCCACGATGTGAATCACTTCACTGCCAAACCAACACTCTCAGCAAAAAAAATCCTAGAGGTGCTTTACCATATAGTAATATATATTGCTATACTATGGTTCCACATACCAGGTATGTATGTGAAACCTTTCTCTATATCCTTATTTGAAAAAGAACCTTCAAGAACCTTTTGTATTAGGAGTGTACGACAGTAGATTAGATTTATTGTATCCATTCGTTAAGCTAACAGCAATAATGAGTGTACACTATAGCACTACACATAATTTATCAGGTGTATTTTATCCATTTGTTAAGTTAAAAATTCTTCTTCTTCTTTTTCTCCTTCAGATTGTTGCATTACATAATTATTATATCTTCCTTCTGAGTTTTATCGACAGGCTACTAGAGAGGGCCTCCATCTCAACAGATACAGCACATATTTTTTTTAACAACTAATCATTGTGAAGTGGCATCGTCGTTTCTTTCCGAGCAAAAAGGTGATCATTGCCGGAGAGATCAGTGTCAGAACCAACAGGGTGAGTTATCTTTTCCTTGCTGGGCAATGCTCAACCCGTGTTCCTGAGCTGGCGGGGCTCAGTCGAGAGACAGCTGCACCAACAACATCGCCGTCACGTCTTGTTTGAATATCACCCTCGGGCACTAGACGGGAAAGATGCAAGGAAACCCGGTAGTCCTGCTGAGCAACTGCCACCAAGAACCAGTTAGCACATCACTGCTGATCTAACTCAAGCACAAATGTCAATCTAGTCGAGGCTCAATTCTGGGTTTTTTCTGTTTGTTAGAATAACATTAATCCTTTAACCCCTACAGCGCGGGGATCGACATTAGATGTCAGAATCTGAAGTCTGTAGACGTCAGATTTTCACGACTAAACTCGATCCCGACACTGTAAGAGTAACAATATGTATAATGGCTGTAAACCCATAGCATATGTATTCAAATGAAGTGGGAAGAGTCAACTTCAACATTTATGATAATTTCAAATCGAAAAAAAATCTTTGATCTCCATACAAAAATATTGCATCAATGTGCTGGAAATTGTTCTTTAAAGCGCTATGTTAAATAATTTAAATTGTCATCCACTTGAGGTTGTGTCTCGCTATCGTGACCCGGCACAACATCACGTGGGCGACAAATACACATATTGGTTTATTTTCAGACGACACATTTGCAAATCTTGATGTTTAAGAACACATTTCGTTCGAAATAACTGATTTAAACCGATAACAAAAACAGGTTAAAAACGGGTTAAGGTGGAAAAATAGTAGTAAATCGCTGGGTTCCAGGAGGGGTGAATGGCAGATAATTGCACTCAAGGTTGGGACAATATCTGTCCATATTCTGGCAAGTATTTGCATTGGCAAATAGCAGTAACTTCCTAATTGTTTATGTAAGCAGTTACTGCTGTATTCCTTTACATAATAACACTGCATGCCACTTAATGCTGACTTAATGCCGGGCCATCGTCACAACATTTGCCCAACACTTGCCAATGTGTTGTGTTTTGGAAGGGTCGCTTCTGGACGAGCAGCCATGTAATTTGGGCAGACACAGACATGTTCAGGTCGGACCGGATAAAGAACGTTCTATGCCATATCAGACTGCAATATATGCCAATACATAAACCACCACCTTGTCATTCCAGCAAACACAAAACCTTCACCTAGTGTTGGCTTATTGTTGGACCAGCATCGTAGGTGGGATATTGAACCTCGGTAAATTAGGACGTCCTATTAAATCTCAGTAAAATAAGACGTGCTACTTAACCTCACTAATATAAGACGCTATGTTCAACCTCACTAAAATACGACGTGATGTTTAACCTCACTAAAATAAGACGTAATTTAACCTCACTAAAATAAGACGTGCTATTTAACCCCACTGAAATTAGACGAGCTATTTAACCTCACTAAAATAAGACGTGATGTTTAACCTAACCTCACTAAAATAAGACGTGCTATTTAACCTCACTAAAATAAGACGTGATGTTTAACCTCACTAAAATAAGACGTGATGTTTAATCTCAGTAAAATAAGACGTGTCTCTAACCTCACAAAAATAAGACGTAACTCAACTTCAGTAAAATAAGACGTACTATTTAACCTCATTAAAATAAGACGTGCCATTTAGCCTCGGTAAAACACGATGTGTTATTTTACCTCAGCAAAAAGGACGTGTTATTTAAACTCAGTAAAACAAAATGTGATATTTACCGTCAGTAAAATAAGACGTGCTATTTAGCCCTTTAATGTATGTTGTCGCATTTATGCATCACGTGGCATAAAAGCCATTCAACAAAAATTGTTAGAATCCAATACAAAATACCTTTTGAATTGAATTGAATTTGAATTGAATTAAGGAGGTTTTGAACTTCACTTAACATATTACAATCGGGTAGTTGATAAAAAATACGTATTTTTTATTAAATCGTCCTAATGTTATTTGATTTATTAGTCCAGGGCGGAATATGTGACATTATGATTGCAAATAAATCAAGATACACATAAAAAGCATTGGCTGGAATAAAAATCGAATGGTAATTAAAGTATTGATCTTCGTAGCTGTGTCACTTAATGTCTTAGCCCAGGTGACGAACTCGATCAGGTAAAATATTTATCACTTAAAAAAATCGAGTTATGCCCAGAATCAATCGCTGAAATGAAAATAAATAATAAACAAATGACTTGTACATACTGAGGATCATGGTTACGTAAGATGATTTCTTAGTGCACAAGAACAAATCACATCACAATGACATATTACGTGACCTGGAGCTGTGTATTGGTGTCGCAATTCACACTTGAAGGTGATAAAAGTGTCCTGATTTTACACAATTCCCGAATAATCTAACTATAATAAATTCAGAACATCGTTGTGCTGGATTAAATTATTTTTCATTTAGTGATTTTAAACAGTTAAAACTACATTCGAATAACATCACCGATTTTCTGCGAGAAAGATAGCGTACGTCCCAACAAACACGAGACGTTCACCCGGTGTCAGTTTAATGTTGGTCCACAGTATGTATAATACACTGGCCCAGGTGACGGGATGGTGCTCGCTGCGGTGCCACACGAGAAGGTGTCATATATATAGTTTTGTATACGTGCTAATAATAATAATAATAATAGTTTATTGGTCGTACTCTTGGTACATATCATATACAAGCAAATAAATAAATTTAAATATTAGCACAGCAAACAAAATTCAAAATGTCTTTAAACTGTGTGCTATTGAAAAAACTGTGTGAGTGCATATCAATTAAAATATTGTTAATAAATATCGCCTTCTGTTTGTTGGCTAAAGTGTCCTTGTCCCGGTAATGAGAATATACCACCTGCTTCACACATTGTGGTGAAAGGTGAGGCAGGTCTGACTTACCAACCCTATACAAGTAACATATAAAATTCAAACTGTTAGACACAGGCGAACCACTACCGTTTGCTGCCAGTCGGCCACATAAAGACATTACATTATTTTTATTTTTATACATACAGTTGAAAAACTTAATGATACGTAAATGTATCTGACCGTCCACAGGCAAATCATTAATTATAAGGTGCAATAAACATGAATGAGTACGATAAGGCAATTTAAACATTCTACGAATGGCTTTACGCCAACTCACAAAAAAATTGTTGGTGAATTTGTGGGATACATCCCATAACTGACAGCCATATAATGACATACATATTGATATAAATATTTTATATAAACAATTAGTGCTAACATTATGAAAGGAAGATAAAAGTACATTAGTTTTTCTATTAAAATCAGCAATACTGGTCTCTACACGTTTAGTTGAAATATTAGGCCCTATAACATTACCCAAGTGAATGCTACTATCTAAAGAGGCTATCTGATTATTCATTAAATTAATATTTTTGCTAACGTTATCACCAACATGCGGGAATACAATATAGTTACTTTTATTAGCATTGAAAGTTAATAAATACTCTTCGGAAAACAACTCACACTCTTTTAAAAGTCTTGATAATGAATAACGCGTCGGTGCCAACAAAACTATATCATCTGCGTAGCCTAATGCACCTACAAATGACTGACCAATATAACAGCCGAAACCACATGATTTAAGTCGAGACAATAATATATCAATATATAAGGTAAACAATATGGGCGATAACACACCTCCTTGCTTTACACCGTTTGAAGTTTTAAAAGCATCGGATGTTACATTACCCCATTGAACAGTCATCGTCTGTTGTGTGTACATGTTAAATAATAATTTTAATAATGTAGGACATACACCTTTACCAACAAGTATATTAAAAAGTTTAATATGATCTACCCGATCAAAAGCTTTACTAGCATCTAAAAGTACTACGTGTACGTCACTGCCATTTCTGTTATAATAGTTGACTACTTCGTCAAGAACAAATGTACAAGCAGTTGTGGAGCTTTCTGATTTAAAACCGAACTGAAGATCAGAAGACTTTAAAGCCATAGTATGATTAGAAAAAATAACTTTATCAAGTAATTTACCTAAAATATTACTCATAGCTATCGCTCTATAATTCGAACTATCATTTAGAGACGTTTTCTTATTTTTTGGTATTGGTATCAACTTAGACATGCAAAATTGTGACGGAGAAAAGCCGTGTCGAAGCATAGCTGTGAACAGGAGTGACAAATGAACATTTAAATTAGGCGTACCATTAATGAGATGATCAGAGAACATATCACATGTCCCATCCCGCTTGTTATTATGTAAACCATTAATACCTTTATCTATATCACCTACTGTTATGGTATGTTGGGCTTTACATTTGCCTCCACATGAACAATCAACAGAACATATATTATTTAATTGTGTCTTTATAGACGAACAGTCATCCACTGTGTTAGACACAGAATTATATAAATCATTATATTTACTTGCAAATAAGTCACTTATACCTTTAAAACCTGTAATATTGTCAACATTGTTAGGTATAATATTTTTAGACCCTCTGACTTTTTTTACATGATCCCAGAATTGAGTAGGTTTACATTCATACAAAGATTCTGCCATTTTATTTGCAACAATCCGTTCTTGATCTCTTTTGACTTTTCTGACAGCATAGTGATATTTAGCGCGTGTCGCCCTACGTATCTGGGCCACGTGCCCATGACGTGGTGAGCCGTTTACCTTCCACAGCCAATGGAGGCTGATCAAAAATGGTCCCGATAAATGGAGGACTAAATATCAAATGTCCGCACCACTCAAATGGCGGCTAATTACGAGGTACCCACTCTTGGGAAAACAAGATCTTCACCCAATTGTCCTCCAATGCTGTACCAGCGGCTGCGACGCTGGCCCAGCATTTAACTAATATCAGGTCGGCGTCCCTTGTTTGCGTGCAGGTACATTTGTGAACTAAATTGTGTTACATTACGAGACAGCCCAGTATTAGACCGACCGAGGTAAAAAAAATTCCGTTTTACCGTCGGAGAGTTTCCCCAGATGGTCCCTGTATTTACGAGCCATCTTCTATCTTTGGAAATGTCGGGGACATAAAAACATATTTGACTCTGTGTAAACTCAACGTTGGCCCAGCATCAGAGAGTTAGGCCCGACAATGACCCTCCACTGTACCAACGTTAAATTTTTATATGGGCTCGAAAGGTCGACATGACATTTGACTGTGAACGGAAGCATTGCAGAGACATGAAATATGCAATGCGAAGCAATTCCCAGAATGTAGAACACATCATTTTGTGGTTAAGAAACGGGGTGCGGCATCGGCTCATTTGCTGTGCTAGTCATTTGTCTTGTTAAATTACCAATGTGAAACTGTCTGCCTACCTGCTCGCAATGTGTGTCCGTATTATCGTATGACTGATGACTGAGTGACCTGATGTCTGGCTGGCTGGTTGGCTTTCTGGCTGGATGTATGGCTGGCTGGTTGGCTGGCTGGATGACTAGATGGCTGACTTTCTGGCTGGATATATGGCTGGCTTGCTTAATGGCTGGCTGGATGACTAGATGGCTGGCTTTCCGGCTGTATATATGGCTGGCTGGCTGAATGACTGACTGGATGGCTGGCTTT
>OZ024912.1:66616729-66626729 GCA_964017125.1 Flabesymbios commensalis | reverse complement strand
AGTCCCTTTAAGATCTGTCAAATTAGCGGACATGTTCTTTTTAAAAGTTCACAGTTGTGAGACTTCAGATTCACAAGGTGCTCTTTTGGGCGATAATAAAACGGCTGATCATGATTCTAGTCGTCCTTTGCACCTAAAGGGTCTAAATATGCATAACAAAAAAGCTTTAAATCGAATCAAGTGTGACTGTCGTGACACGTGATCTAAAAATAAATGTCACGCTGCAAAAATGTATAAAGCATGTGGCAATTTGTAGTTACCGATTGATCAAGTATTTCCCAGGCTGGCCCTTCCCAGTAAACATGGCACACTTTGTTGCCGTAATGCTGTGTTGGCGTCTCAACATTAAAACAACACAGGGTCAACGTCTAATTAATATGGGCTCTGGTTAATAGGGGGTGTGGGCGTCGGATCAGTCAGAAACAAGCAGAAGAGAAAAGGTAAGATTTGATGCTAATTATAGTGTGGACCGAGTCCCATGTCTGGATCCACAAAGACAGATTATGGTATCAGGACCGCCAGCATCGCAATGCATGTCACTCCAACGGGATTAACCATTTGGTGCCGAGCGTGGTAAATACACGTTTAAAAGATGCATTCATGTTGGGCGAAATGATCCGCACCAGAATTAAGGGCCATATATGTGCACACGAAGGCTAAAATAGTCCAACAGAGACAATGAGGATGGGGATATATGATAAACGGATAATACTGCTTTCGGGAAACAGGGCTTGGAACATTTCACATTGACGGTCTGAGGCCTTAGTAGCACGTTACCTCCCGATTACGGAAGCTCCTCACAATATTGCATGTTAACGAGTGAGCGGGGTAGAAACATTTTTTAGAATTTAAATTTTCACCAACCTGCCGTCACATTACAAGGATGTAGGCCTACCTGTCGATTTACAACAGTGTATGCCTACCTGTTACTTCACAAGGGCATGAGCCTACCTGTCACATTACAAGGATGTAGGCCAACCTGTCACTTTACAAGGGTGTATGCCTACCTGTCACATTACAAGGTTGTTGGTCTACCTCTCACTTTACAAGGGTGTATGACTACCTGTCACTTTACAAGGGTGTTGGACCACCTATCACATATTGCATGGTTGTAGGTCTATCTGTCACTTTGTAAGGGTGTATGCCTACCTGTCAGTCAGTTTATAGGGGTGCGTCTAACCCTTACAACGCTAAAATATGTGTGTATAAACCATGGAAACCAAGTTTTGTTTACAATTTGAGATCATCCTAATGATATGTCTTAGCCAGCTCTTTCTGTTTCATTTGAATACCCATATTCTGGGTATCCGGCCATTATAAATATTTTATTTCATTCAGTGCGGGGATCGTTTTTATACGTCAGAATCTGACGTATAAAGACGGTCCCCGCACTGAGAGGGTTAAACCTGCAAACTAGCATTTCACATCCCCAGGAAATGACCTCTTTTCTTGCACCTGAATATTTCGTTTTTTACTATAAATTATATGACAATTTGATTTGTCACCCACTTCAGGTCATCTTTATCCACTACCCGTAGTGGGTGAAGTTTTCTTAATGGTGAATTTAGCTTTAAAATGGAACATGGTAAACTCACTAAGTACATGTACACACGTGACCGCCATGGGAAATAATACCTAATTTATTCTCATTTACCATGATTTTGGAAACATATATGTGAAAATTTTTAATAATGCATTTTATTAGATATTGAAGATTATATTTTTTTATCAACCATTATAACCTTTATCAAGCAGCATAATGGTCAAAATGAAAACAACATTGAGTATCACCTGCAGTGTATTGTTATTGATGGTGTTACATCGGAGCCAGTCAATCTTACGGTGTACCACAGGGTTCCGTATTGGGTTCAATATTATTTACAATATACACCTCCCCAATTGGTAAGATTGCACGAAAATATAATGTTGAAATATATAATGCTGATGACACTCAGCTCTATATATATTTCAAGATGAAAGTTCCATCTTCCCCACTAGAAACTTTTATGATCCTCCAATCCTGTGCTTCCGAAATTAAAAGCTGGATGGCATATAATAGTTAACATTTAATGACGGCAAATCGGAATTCTTAGTGGTGTGCTCTTTGGTCCCGTGACGAAATACGTGTTGAAACTTTGACAGTAGGAACATTCCTTGTTAAGGCGACTGTATCCGCACGGAATTTGGGAGTCCACATTGATCATGCATTAAAAATGGACGTTCATATTCAGAAACAATGCCAATCAATGATGGCTCAACTTAAAAACATTGCTGATATTCGGCGTTATTTAGAAAAACAAGCTGCCGAGAAACTAATCCACGCATTTGTTGGTTCAAGATTGGACTACTGTAACTCTCTTCTGGTTGGTATCCCTGAGACATCTCTTGCCAAATTGCAGAGAGTCCAAGTATGACCACATGACACCTGTCCTCTATAAACTACACTGGCTGCCTGTCAAATATAGGATAGATTATAAAATTATACTTATGACCTATCGAGCACTAAATGGGCTAGCACCAAATTACTTGCAAGATTTGCTGCAGGTCTATCAACCAGCAAGATCATTACGGTCATCAGGGGACCTAAAACTTGTGGTGCCTCGTACCCGTCTCAGATCTTATGGGGACAGGGTACTCTCTGTAAAGGCTCCAAGTTTATGGAATTCACTCCCCCTGCATATGAGAACAATGTCATCGATGTCCACATTTAAGAAAGTGTTAAAGACACATATTTTTCAAATGGCATTTGCCGATGTTTAGTTTTTCATTAATATACATGTAATGTAAAGCGCCTGTGATTGTCTGACAGATACATGGCGCTATAAAAATGATTTATTATTATTATTATTATTATCACAAACACGTTTTATCTGGTGTCAATGCCGTTGGCATAGTTCAAAGGAAAGCATACACCTACATACGAACAATAACATTTACCTTAATGTAAAGTAGTTATATTTTTCAAAATAAAACTTCTACATAATATCAGAAATGTATTATGAATTTCTGATAATATGTATGTACATTTTTGTGAAATGATAAATGATACAATAAGAGACATATTTTGTTTAACTTCAAGTATCTTGGATCAGCACCATTTCCAAACACTTGTCCTTTTTAATTGAAAAATGTAAGCAATTTTCAGTCACTTGAAATTGCGGGTGAAAATTACAATTAGATAACTTTGCAGCTAAATGGTTATGAGACAAATATGTGGAACAGGTCAAGAGTTCACGGGATCAAGTGCGAATACCTGCCTGGAACACTGAATACACTGTCTTGAATACATTTCTCGAGGAAATTATACAAAATGTAATTGTTTGGAAATAAGTATTAATTTTTTCATATCACGGTAATTGAATTGACCGTGCTGTTTCATGAAATATGCAAGACTTCTTCAATGTTGGGCGCTGATTAAGCATTTTTGCAACCATTTTCTAGCGTTCCAGCGGATTCTATCGAAATTCCAGAGGCACACAACTCCTCTTACACCCCTAATACTCAACACAAGTCTACATTTAAAGATAAGATTGCCGTAATGTCGCCGATTATGTGCGCGAGTGTTTCGAATCACAAATTATCAATGCTGGGGACAAATTAGAATGTCTCTAGCAGTTGTAGCAGAAGCACACGATGCAGTCACCCAATTCTGGTTGAATGTTGTTCCATCATCTGCGACTGTTATTCGTTTACACTTACACATGTCATTGGGTCGTTTATGTTCATAGGTTACGCTTTGTATTTAGCGCTTTCAGTGCGGGGGATCGACCTTAGACGCCAGAATCTGACGTCTACAGACGTCAGATTCTGACGTCTAAGGTCGATCCCCGCCACAGAGTCAGATTCAGACGTATAAGGACGGTCCCCCGCGCTGAAATAATTAAACTATTTATAATGGCCGTAGACCCATAACATAGGTATTCAAATGAATTACAAAGAGCTAACTGAAATATTTATGATGATTTCAAAATAAAAAAACTTGTTGGTCTTCAAGGTTTATACATAAATATTTCCGCGTTGTAAGAGTTAAACAAATGAATTTTGTTAACTCCCTGGTGTCACATGTATAACTTAATAAATTGTGTGTGACCTTTCAATAGCAGTATTTTTTTCCTGATTAATGCTTAGTTTACTCCCGGGAGAGAAAGAAAGGATATCATTGCTTGGCACCATGTACAGAAGTAAATGGACATGATGTTGATTTTCATCCAATTTAAGTTATGCATAGCACACACGACCCACCCATTTTAAGTTGTGATTATCGTGTACAACATCAAGTGAATGAACAAATAAAATTGTCCGCAAAGCTAGCTCAAAATCAAATAAAAAATTGCATCAACGCTGAGTACAAAATTTTTTCCAAGTCGTTATAACCCTTTCAGTGCGGCGACAGACTTTAGACGTCAGAATCTGAAGGAGTAAAATATTTATAATGACCTTAGACCCATAACATATAGGTATTCAAATGATGCGGTATTCAAATAAAGCGGTAAGAGCTAGCTAAGACATTTATGATGAATCCTAATTGAAAAAAAACTTTGGTCTCTGGTTTATATTAAAATTTTGCGGCGCTTTAAGGGTTAACCCTTTAACCTCCAAATTATTCAATTGAAATTTTCATCCACTTGAAGTTGCGTCTCGCTAACGCGATCAACAAATTCAAGTGGGTGAAAATTGTTCAGATTTGACAAAATGGTGGTCAGCAAATTTCAAATCTTGCTGATTAACATGATTAATGTCACGTTTTATCTCTAACAGGTTTAAAAACTAATATGTAATGTGCTTATGAAAAATGAAAAAAAAACGAATATGGACGGCAACGGCGATTAAAGGGTTAAGCTACACGCGCAACTTATTGTAACCGAATCAGACATTGCAGCACTGAGACTGATTAGCCCCAGACGAAACCTAATGAATAATCCATTGAAAAGCTGTTAATTTAATGTGGAACCATAAATCATTGCTAATTTGTTATTTGTTATTTAGAATTGCTTCCCCTTCAGTCCTCCGGAATGCCCCGGCGTCTATTGCTGCATTATACAAGTGATGAAATGCCTCAGGCCATAACAGGGTTTTTGTCAGCAAATCCCATCCCATCAGCGATTGCATTAAAACTTAGGGATAAACACAGCAAAAAACATGTAATGGTCCCACGTGCTAATACCACTGTAATTTGTAATTGAATGAAAGGCATAATTGGAAGACGTAATGAGGAGAATTTAATCACGCGGATTGCCAGGATCGCATCCCTGTCTGATCCACGTGGAATCTCCACCCTGTCCTACAAAGACAAACAGCAGTAGCTGCTCACTTTGTGTTGAGCTCATTCGACACTGAACGTGTAACTACATGATAAATGATAAAGCTCAATGATGATAAGACAGAGCTGGTCATCATTTTACCGAAGGGTGTTGTCTCACAAAAGTTGTTATCGGTGACTCATCCGTCGCACCGAGCACTCGAAACCTGGGAGGCAGCATGCTGACAGCAACACAGTATTGACCTTATTCGTTAGTACCTGGACCACCAGAGTGTTAAACAAAATCACCCATGCCCTAGTTATATCGCGCCCGGATGTATGCAATGGACTACTTTATGGGTTGCCAAATCATATCCTGTAGATAATGCAATAGGTGCAGGATGCAGCAGTCAAAATATGATTAAATCTCTTTATGGATTTACCCCTACATATATAGTAGTTATTCTCATCTTACCGAGTTGTCAGATTCCCCAGACCTCCACGACCCTCCTTCTCCAAATCCTGGATCTACTCTCCTGCAGACTGTGGATTCAACTACCATAGGAAAATACATCAACACCATTCATACATCAACACCATTCCAATTTGAAAACAATCCTCTTCAGCACAAGCATTGTTCAGCGTCTTGGATCATTTTATTTTATTGGATACATCGCTATATAAAAGAAATGAAATGAATCGGGCTTTAGGCCACCTTTGTGCACATATAGGGTAAACTGGGCCAGGAGAAACTCCTGAGGATTGTGAGATGATTGAGATGACACTGTCCTCCAGACACAGGATTCGAAATTCGAGCCCCGGCAGTCTGCGGCCGAGCACGCTACCTCTCGGTCACGGAGGCTCCCCGCAATACTGACTTTTCACACGTGGATGGGGAAGAAACATTTTTTGTTTCTTTCAAACCGCCGAGACCGGGAACCGAACCCCGAACTCTGGCGTGAAAGGCAGCGGTGCTAACCACTACCCTATGACCCCCGCCCCTATATAAAAGACTAATGATAATAATAATAGAAACATAATTGTATCCAAATGATTGGTAGGGCGTTGCTATGGGTCTGATTATGACGGAGGCTTATCATAGCGGTGTCCCAATGATTGGACTCGGATCGCTGACAGATCCCAGGACCAACCGAATCCGTCACAATGAAGTGCGTTTCTTGACAAACGACCCACTTCCCGAGGGCGATCGGAGCCCACTCAAATTTGACATTCTCTGTCTAATCTTTCTGGCGATATCCTCCACTGGTGGTGCCACTTGACGCCTGCCAAACGTGACCCCAACTGCGACCTCAAATCAACTTCCGGTATGCGCGACAGCTCTAATTGACACTCGGCTGGAGATCACTGCGAGTGGAAGTCTGCAATGCGAGGCCGAAAGGATCCGGCAGTAAGTGCTTACTTGAAAAGTAAGCAGTTACTGTCATTTGGCTAGTGAATTTAAACAAGTGGATAATTGGAATGTCATGATTGAAGACGTTATTGTTTATTGCCCTGGGGCTCGTTTCACTAAGCAAATCTTATCTTAACTTTGACCTAGTTTAGGTCATTTTTCATGAAAAAGTAAAGATTATCTTAAGATCATCCTAATTTTTTAATAGTAAATGACTGAAAGGTAGGATGCCTTTTTTAATGAAACGCACCCCTGGCTCCCATCCACAAGAGTTATTTTAATATCTTTAATATTTGCTGAATAGCCCCCCCCCCCTTACAATATCATTTGAATCCAACTAATATAATACTAATATGGATCTTAAGTTGTGTCTTGTGCTATTTATACTAATAGTGCTTTTCAAGCTTTGTTTATTATATTTTTGCAACCCAATAATTCATCGGCCCTATATCTTAAATCATAATAAAATTGAATACGTATCTTTAATGTTCAATCATGAATGGCTCGTACGGTGGTGACCTAAAGTGTTGAAGTATGATCGTAGTAATATTATTGTATTGTTGAAACATGTTAAAGTGATATGTTTCAATTTCAAACTCTGTCCCAATAAACGAATTTGAGCTTGAGTTTATGTCGTTGCCATTCAAAATGACTGATGATGGCACAGATTCTGTCTGTACATTGAATTTGACATGTCAACCCTGCTGGAATATTTTTGTAAAAACCATGGAGACCAACGTTTTCTTCAATTTGAAATCATAATAAATGTCCTAGTTAGCTCATTCCGCTTCATTTGAATACCTGTTATGGGAATACGACCAGTAGAAATATTTTAGTTCTTTCAGTGCGGGCCACGTCTTTATAGGTCAGAATCTGACATCTACAGATGTCAGATTCTGGCGTATAAAGACGGAGATACGTCAGAATCTGACATCTACAGATGTCAGATTCTGGCGTATAAAGACGGTCCGAAAGGGCAGAGGCTGATTTATACCGAGTTGACAGGGTTAATGATGATTTGAATCTGAAATCGAGCTAGACCTCCTGGTTGGTGGCAAATACGCATCTCTCTAGCAGGTAAAGGCTTCAAGTGGGTGAACATTTTAAATATCTGCATATTGCTCTTTGATGGTCAATTTTTGGATTCTGTGAAAGGTGTCGTGGCACAAATCTGACATTATTGTCCTAGTTTCTTTCAGCGCGGGTCCCATCTTTAGACGTCAATATCACAACTCCGGTACCAGTAGCAATTTTTACGTCGGAATCTGACGTCTGATTCTGCTGTCGTATAAAGGCCGTCGTCTCATAACATAAGTATTCAAATAAAGCGAAAACAGCTAACTAGGACATTTATAATGATTTCAAATTGAAAAAAAACTTTGGTCTCCATGGTTTATACAAAAATATTTCAGCATTGTAAAGGTTATTAACAACAGGATGTCGGTCGCTGATCAGCCGTCGTTAATAATTCAGGGCAAGGAGGTTGAAAAGAGATGTATTTTTAACCTCCTTGGTCAGGGGTAGACCACTATACTGGATCCGTCAACAATTGGTACAAACTAGAGCTCTTTATTTAACCCTTTAGCCGCCGGTGCCGCCTATATTTGGGTTTTCATTTTTCATTAGCACATTAAGTACCACCTTTTAAACATGTTAAAGATAAAATGTGACATCAATCAGCAATATTTGAAAACAATTGACCTCCATTTTGTCAAATCTGAATAATTTTCGCTCACATGAAGTTGTGGATCGCGTCAGTGAGACACAACTTCAAGCGGGTTAAAATTCAGATTGAACAACTTGGCGGTTAAAGGGTTAAGAAAATAAATAAATTACTATCATTTTAAGCTAGAAATTGCTTTGGTGATTCCAATCTGAAAACTATTAACTGGAGAAATCCATCGCTGAGATTCTAACTCGACAAAGCTAATGACATTCCGGTCGATTTATTTGATATTATGAACACGTAATGTGATTTGAGATATTCCTGAGCAGCTTCTATTAATTTTAACGTCTTGTTAAACTGAAAAATAAAATAATCAGAATAAAAGGTATAAATGAACCACTCTTCCCCAAAACATTCTCATTATTATCTACAATTCTCTAATAATACCACATATTCACTATTGCATTCTTTCATGGGGCAGCGAAAACAATCGAGTTTCTAAATTACAAAAAAGAGCAGTACGAATAATACGTAAGGAATCTCGCCTGTCTCACACAGATCCGATGTTTAAAGAATTGAACCTCCTGAAAATAAACGACATATATCGCCTTCAGCTATTAAAATGTTACTTTAAATACGAGCATAATTTACTCCCGAAATAATTTGATGTATTTATTCTTAAGCTCAATTCTGAAATCCATGCTCATAATACAAGAAATCAACATAAATTACGCATACCTTTTTTAAAACTTAATTTTGCCAAAGCTTGTGTTATATATCAATTACCAAAAACTGTAAATAGCATGCCACGATCAATAACCGATAAAGTACACACTCATAGTTTTAACGTGTTTTCAACGTATGTCAAATGTATGTTTTTAGACAAATATGCTACTGATTGTAATATCACAAACTGTTATCTATGTAGTATCAATTTGAACTAGTTAATTCTGCTCTGTGGGGCCAAACGGCAGGATCAGCCTATTTGTATAGCAGGCAGATGCTACCTTTGGGCTTACTACTACGTTTATAGGTTAAACTTTATAGTAAAGATATTATATTCGCTCACTTCACATGTATAGCCCATATGTATACTACTCATAACTTTAAAATGTTGTATGTTTATATAGATGATATAATGGGTGGCCCCCATGCTAGCCACCTTGTGGTCTTAATGGAGGTCTCCCAAACCACACTCATCTTTCATTTACTTATTTTCATGGTTGAATAAACACTTCTTCTTCTTCTTCTCCCTTCTTCTTCTCCCTTCTTCTTCTTCTTCTTCTGAATTGTTTGTTCTGCTTAGCTTTCATCTGAAGCTGCAATTACCGTAGTAGTTTCCAGCTTTATATGACAGGACATTATTAATACAGCAGAACCTTTGTCTTTGGTTTATCGCATGGAGTATGTTTATACCAAGTGATGAAAATATTACCATTTATTGATATTGACATCTTCAAAAAATATGTATTTGATTAAATAAGTTAAAAGAATCATTTATAAACTATTTGTGACCCGCCACGCGAGAAGGTACCTCCCCGCGGCTTGATGAAATTATTTATGACGTCATTTAAAATTTAAATTTATTGATTACATAGCTAATTTTAAAATTTAAAAAATGTCATAAAACAAAAAGTTATGAATATTTTTCAATAATTCTTTCAGTTATCCAACACGGCTATCA